>JAXQQM020064785.1:0-605162 GCA_034641835.2 Pinus albicaulis
TTCTCATTTAAACGAACAAATGTTTGTTTTCCTTTTGCAAAGTGTTTTTTATAATAACGCGCGTCGCATCGGAGAATTTGAAATTGACCGCAAAGAACTTATTAAAAAGTGTTCATCAGCACATAATACGTATCGACCGGAGGTATGGGCTGAGATAACCAAACCCTATGACAGTTTCATATCAATTAACGCATCTGATATTTTGGGTTTTATAAGCAAGATTTTCCTCTTCCTCTAAGGGTTTTCTCCCATCTCCGATGCAATGATATTCATTGGACTTTTACACTTGACTTGTTTTTTATGAGAAGGTCTTTTATATTTGATCGTGTCGGAAGTTTTGAATGTTGTATTTGGTTTATATACAATCAAAGATGAGCTTTTTCAAAACAATGAATCTTTATTTCTAAGTCTTTCATTTCTATAAAAAGCAAAAAGGGACCCTATTTCTAAATGAATTTTATTCTAAAATTAAGAAAAATGGAGGGTTGTAAGAGACCCTATTTCTAAATGAATTTTATTCTAAAATTAAGAAAAATGGAGGGTTGTTGTATAGTACAACAATTGGCGATTCACTGAAAGAACCAGTTATCTCTGAAAAAATAAAATGAATACTATATTTTTAGTAAGTAAAGATTTTTAAAGATAATGAAAACTATCCTAGGATAATCAAAAATAAAATCTAACTTATGAAAAAGAATAAAAATTATTTACAATTTCTTTCTAGTTTCTTGAGAATAAAAACATTTTGGGTTATCTCAAGCTTTGATTGGTATTAATAATGAAGTAAATGAATTTCTGCAAGTTTGGTTTTATAATATACTCTATTGTCATAGGTATTGCCTCTGTTGCCTGCAAACGTTCATAGTTTCGACAGGGTTACCTTTTAACCATTAACTACTCATTGTCCCATCCAACTAAGATTATGACTTTTTAAAAGATAAATTCATAAGACATATTATCTCATGTTCTTTGTCTTTTATTTATTTTTGTTTTTTGTTTTTTAAGAGCCGTTGTTCTGGTTTGGTAGCCAGTTAATAACAATGCCATTCACTAGTTGTAATTAAACTGAATAAAGCTGGCTCGTGATGAGACCCCTTGTCTTATATTTATAAGCCATTACCCTGTTTTGATTTGAAGTATTGGTAATGTCAGTTTCATTACTTCTTATGAATATGGTAAGTCGGCTCATGATGAGACCTCTTATCTCTTAAAAATTTTACATAATTTCTTAGAATTACATTCTAAAAAATCACAACCTAAAAGGATGGGGTGAAATAGTTTTATCCTTAAGAATCAATGGATGACAATTTTCAGAGTTTTTTGAGTACCAAGACTTGAATAATCTTTACTTTTATAGATAACCTTTCTCTGCTTAATAAACTTATAATGATTTACATTTCCTTCAAGTTTTCAAAAGATCATGCAAATAATTGGAATAATCTTTCAAAGTTTAACATCTTATTTAAAACTATCAAAAGACTATGATCATTTCTTTAAAAATTCTTATTTACATAAAATAAATATTTATAATATTCTTCCTAAGAATTTTTCTAACAAGTAAACAATCAATTAGGGACTCATTAACAACCTTTATTTGCAAAAACAATTAAAAACTTTGCAGAAAGGAATATGTACAGTTTTAAGAAGGGGTTACCTCCTTATGAAAAGAATTTCTTCAAGATAAGCCCATTTACAGGAAGAGATTCTCTCTTACCTGTTAGATCTTGGAGTATAAATGTATTTGAGCCTATATTTTCAACGATCTGAAATGGTCCAAGCCACATTTTCTGAAACTTGGTATGCTTACCCTTTTCTTCATGTGCTTTATCCCATTTCAGAACAAGATCACCAATTGAAAAAAAAAATTAGCCGGTAGTACTTGCATCAAAAGAAGATTTTACATGCTGTTGATGTTTTTCATGAATAATTTTAGCTTTATCTCTATCTTCTTGTAGTTTAAGGATTTGATCATATCTTAATTGAATGGATGAAGAAGGATTTTCTTCAATAAATTGCACTAGGGCTAATGATGGAAGAGTTAAATTTGATGGTATCACAACTTCTTTTCCATAAACTAAATTGAAAGGTGAAGTCCCTATTGAAGCTTTTTCAGTGATACGATCAGCCCATAATGCAAAGATTAAAGACTTGTGCCAATTCTTTTGATTTTGATCAATAGTCCTTTTAATGATTTTGATGAGATTTTTGTTAGTGGATTCAGCCAAACCATTACCTTGTGGATAATAATTTGCTGAATATTTCAGTTTAAAACCTCTTTTGACTGCAAATTGTATTAAACTATTTCCGGAAAAATAAGATGCATTATCAAAGGCAAGAACTTGAGGTACACCAAACCTGGTTATGATGAATTGATCTATGAAATCAATAATTGCATCAGAATTGGCTACCTTCAAAGGGATTGCTTCTACCCATTTCGTAAAGTAATCAGTTGCAGTAAGGATGTATTTGTGCTGTTTGGAAGAATGAGGTACTATCTCACCAATAATTTCAAGCCCCCATTGTTCAAATGGTTGCTCAATACTCACTGGTTGCAAAGGAAAAGCTGGTTTCCTTTGTCTTCCACTTGCAGTTTGGCAAATTCTGCACTTCCTTACATAGTCATGTGTATCTTTAAAAAGGGTAGGCCAGTAATAGCCAGCATGAATTATTTTGTGAGCTGTGGTATCACCTCCAAAATGGCCTCCTGCTGGTCCATCATGCAACTCCTGCAAAACCTTTTCGGCTTCAGTCTTTTCAAGACATCTTAATAAGATTGAATCATAATTTTTCCTAAATAACACATTATCAATGATCTCATATTTAATAGCCTTTAACCTTAAAGCATGTTTTCTCTTATAGCTGAGATTAGAAGGAGCATACCCATTTTTCAAGTAATAAATGAGATCAGCATACTGAGATTCAAAATCTGTAACACTTATCTGACTTACTTGAATATCTTGATTTGAATCTTGATGTTCTGGTACGTTATGAGCTCCTGCCAATATTCTGCAAAAACCTTGTCCTCTAACAATCTTAGCTGGTTTAATATCAACATCATATTATTGCAAAGCTGTTACCGAGTTAGCTCGTTTTTCCCCTACTTCTCTTTGAATTAATAATTGCCTCACTGCAGAGAATGGGACAATGATTTTTTTATGAGTTTTCAAGAGAAAAGGTCTGAAATGCTTGATTGATTTAAACACGGCAAAGGCTTGTTTTTAAACATCAGAATAATTCAGCTCAGCTCCTTGCATATTTGAGCTAAAGAAAGAAATTGGTGCTTCAATTTTCTGATCATTGAGCTGTGTTAAAACAGCTGCATAGGATGTCTTTGTGGCTAACGTATACAAAATAAAATATTTAGAAAAATCTGGGGTATTCAATGCTGGTGCATTAATGATCGCTTGTTTGATCGCCTTAAAGGCTTCTTTCTCTTCATGCCCCCATTTGAATACTGAATTCTTCTTGATCATATTTTGCATAGGTAAAAAAATTAAAGAAAAATCAGGAATGAATCTTTTTACAAAATTGATCTGTCCAAGAAATGATTGCATGGATTTTTTGTTATGAGGTAAAGAAATATCAGAAATTTCTTTTACTCTATCTGGATCAATGTATATACCATATTTTGACACAAAAAATCCTAAGAGTTTTCCTTCATCCAAAGCAAAGAAAGATTTCTTTGGATTTAGGGAAATACCAAACCTTCTACATCTTTCAAATATTTTCTTTATATCATGTAGATGATTGATTCTCTTTTTTGAAAATACTGTTATATCATCAAGATAAACAACAACTGACTTATTGATCATACCTTTAAACGCTATGTCCATGGCTCTTTGGAAATTTTCTCCTACATTTATTAAACCAAAAGGCATTTTTTGATAAGCATAAGTTCCCCATTTTGTTCTGAAAGTTGTTTTCAATCTGTCATCTGGATGAACTAAGACTTGATTATATCCTGAAAATCCATCAAGAAAGGACATAAGTTCAGAACCATCTACCTTTTGAAGTATCTGTTCCATGGTTGGCAATGGGAAATTGTCTTTTAAACATGCCTTGTTTAAATTTCTGAAATCAATACAGATTCTTATATCACCATTCTTCTTCCTGACAGGTACCATATTGGAAACCCAATTGGAGTGTCTGACCGGAAAAATGATTTTGGTTTTTAAAAGTTTATTAAGTTCTAATTTGATTTGACTTTCGAGATTTGGATGAATCTTTCTCAACTTCTGTTGAACAGGTTTAATATCAGGAAGCATTGGAATTGTGTGTTGAATAACCGAAGTATCATACGTTTTTAAATCATCATAATTCCAAGCAAAAATGTTTTTATATTTGTTCAAGAGTTTAATGAAAGCATTCCTTTCCTCTGGTGCTAAATTGAGTCCTAAATTAACGTTTTGAGGTTTGGAATCAGAACCAAGATTCACTAATTCAAACTTCAAAGTGGAACTTTGAAGTTTGGCATTAGTGACTTTCTTGAATCTGTCTTTAATATCATATAAGTCCTCTAATTTAACCACATATTTCGGAATAGGATTTTCATTACCTTTTGAAGCAATTTGTAGATCATGCTCATTTTCATCAATAATTTGCTCATCATATGATTTCTCTGAAGTCATGAAATTTAAAATATCTTGATCATGATAGAAAACTCTCCAATTTGTAACATTATCTGGGACAGATAGACGGAAAATCAATTCTACAGAAAACCTATCAGGACCGCAATCTTCAGCAGGAAGGAGTTTAGATGCAACATTAGCTAACAAGTCAGCTGATGTATTTTGATTCCTAGGAATAGGAAATATTGAATGCTAAAAAATGAGTGGTAAGATCTTGTACTAGGGTTTGATAGTGTTTAGGATGTCCTGAAAGGCAATGAATAGTATTTCTAACTTGTTTTATGACAATTTCGGAATCACCAAAGACTTTCAAGTATTTAACATCTAACCCTATAGCTTTATAAATTCCTTGAACCAAGGCTTCATATTCTGTGGTATTGTTAGTACACTCAAATTATAACCTACATGACAGCATGGTTTTCTCTCCATCTGGATCAATTAAAATGCATCCTGCTCCAGCTCCATCACTAGACTTTGATCCATCAAAATATAACGACCAAAATAAATATTTATCTATTGACTTATCTACAATTACATCAGAAGTATTTACAATTCTGGAAGAATCGGATTGTGAAAAATTTTCTATTTGAGAAACAAAAGTATTTACAGAAAAAGGTGATTGGGGTGCTTCGAAGTTTCCAAGAAATGATTCAGCAGAATAACCTCCAAGAATATTATTGTTGAATGCCACAGGTTCATTAGGTTGTTCAAATTCAGTGACAGTGTGGGTCATATGTTTTTCTCGTTAAATTTTGATTTGATTTGGTTTCCCTTTGTAGGGAAGCCACATATGTGAATAATGAGTCGAGATATAACCATTAAGTTTCGCAGACCAGTCCCTGCTTAAAATTAATCCATAGAATTCAGGAATATCAGTAATCAGAATATCAATTCTTTGGACAATTCTAGGATCGGAAGCTAATCTGATAGTAACTGAATTGATTTCTCCTACAACTTGAACTTTAGAGCGATCCAATTGAACAATATGAACTGCCGATTTCTGTGGTTCGATATTCAATTTGGCACAAACAGAAGTAGGCATTATATTAGAGGAAGCTCCAAAATCAATCAAACAATTATGCAGATTCTTAATGTACATTTCATAAGTCATAAGAAAAGGAGGAGTTTGAGAATTTGACTTTTCTCCAATGAGCACGGTATCAGTAGAATCTACTTTATCTGGTGGTTTACCAGCTCCCCTAGCTGCTTTTGCAACTACACCACTTGGTAAAGGAGCAATTGGTGTAGCGTTTAATTCTTTCAATAGAAACTTCTGCTGGTGTTTTAGTTTGCTGAGTTCATGTAAGGAAATATTGGCTTTAATCTTTTTCATGTCTTCAACAATGTTATACTCCATAGGATCTGACACCACTAAAGTCTTTGTTGTTGATGTGGGAGGATTAGAAGAAGATGGTTGATTTTGAGTAGGTAATGGAGAAGCTTTCTTTGTAGGGGATTTGTCTTTGGTACTTGGAGTTGTGATTTTCTTTTTAGGAGCTGTTTGTATAGGCTCTGCTGTAGATTTACTCCTAGTACTTACAGGCATAGCTTCTTGTTCTACCTCACTATCAGAATTAGGGAGAATAAAATCCCACATTCCATGTAATTCAGCTATTTCTTCATTTTCATCTTCCTCATCTGATACTAAAGATGTATCTTCTTCTTCTTCTTCTTCCTCTGATTCTGCATTAGAGATTGCATTAGGAGGTTTAGATTCAACTTGATTTCTTCTGAAATTTCGGAATGGTTTCTTAGTAGAAGTTTCAGCTACTTGTTTTTTAATTTCAACCATTTCATTTGACATGGTTTTAAGAACTTTCTGTAAACCCTCCATGTCATATGGATCTTTGGACTTTTTCTTTGAATAATCTTTGAAGCTGACTTTCTTTGATTTCCTTTCCTCAATAGCATTTTTCTTTTCTAGAGAAATAATTCGTTTTTCTACTGCAATAGCCTCTTTCATATTCTCGGCTAATGTAGGTTTTGCAGCTCTATCTACAAAAATTGCTATGTTTGATGGTAAGGCATTTATATACCATTCACTTCTGACTTGTTCACTAGGCTATGAATCTGTGTGGATTTTGTTCAAGAGTTTGTTGAATCTAGCATTGAAATCTTTAATGGGATCTTTGGGTTCTATCTTCAAATTTGAGAGGTCATTGAGTAAAGTAGCTATTGATCGGTCATCTCCAAATTTGCTTAAAAAATGATCTGCAAAAATGGCCCAACTTGTTATGGATCCCGAAGGTAATGAAAAGTACCATGATCCTGCTGCTCCTTGAAGAGTATAAGGGAATAGTTTGACTACAACATCTTCATGTGTGACTCCATTCAAATTTACAGCCAGCATAAATTTATTGATATGTTCTTCAGCTTGAATGTTAAGATCTGGACTAAACTTTGGAATCCATTTTCCAGGATTGTCTAGTAAATCATGTAAAGGTGCAGCCATGTTGACTGCCCCTGGAGTAGCCCATGGTCTAGCCATTATTGGAACAACTATCGGAGGAGTAGTAGAAACTGGTGGTGTTTGAATAGAAGTTGTTGGAAGAGATGATGTTGAGATTGATGATGATTGAGGAGATGATGATTGAAGAGATGATGTGGAAACAACTGCACTTTGTTGAGTTGGGATTTCGGAAACAGGTAATTGAATATGAGATGATGAACTTGTATCACTTTCTGATTCCGATTGAATTCTTTTTGTCTTTCCCTTACTAGGTAAAGGAAATTCTTTCGGAGGAATACCAAGTTTTTCACTTTGCAGCCTAGTAAGAGGTTTCGAAGGAATAAATTTTGAGCTTACACTACCTTCAGATATTTCAGACTCTTCAAGAGATAATGAGAATCCTTTAAATTTATGAATTAAATCTTGAACTTCAGGAGACTCAGGAGATTGCTTGTCTGAATGTTTTGAGATTTTGGTAGTGGGTGTCTGAATATTCTCTGCAATTTCTTCTCTAGGATTTTGAATTTCAGAAGAAATTGAAGAAGTTGATGAGGGTGTTTTGCTCTTAGAATGGCTTGTGGGTAAAGATTTACTTGCCATTAATAGCTCAGGCCCTCCTTCTAGTGCCAAAAATGTTGAAGCCTAGAAAATCTCTGCTTCAAACATTGGGGAAAACCACCTGGTCGGGACCTTAAGACAACTCCTTTTCCGTTTGGTATGGTGGCTCCGACTGGATTTAAAGGACCAGTTTCCTTATGTCTAAATGGGTTGGTGATGGGTTGATTTGGATGAGTGGAAATGGGACTAAATTGACTAAAATAAAACTATCTAATTAAACTAAATGCTGATAAAGAAATTCTAACACTAACCCGAGTAATTATATGTGAATACAACTTAAGATTGTTCCAATTTAACAATAACCATGAAAATGTATTATTATTCAAATTGAAATGTGCAGAAACAAATAAAGATAACTCTGTTTAAGAAATTAAATAGAGTTATATTAGCATATTGCATTCATCATTGTATACCATCTATATATACTCATAAAATATAACATTTCAATTATACTCAAAAATGATATATAAAAAGAAACGTTATGAAAATCAAATATATATAAATGATAGCAATTTTAAAAGCGAATATAATAAGACAGAAGAAATCAACAATGAACACATAGAAATACCTCATTCATCTTGAAGAATTTCAAATGCAATCTGATATTCTAATCCAGTAACTCTAATGTAAAATCAAATCCAAAGGTACAGAAATGCAACACTTCAAAGATAATTTCAGCACAAAATCACCAGATGTGATCCTTTCTAAAATATAAGAGGCAATGGAGTACAGAAATGTAAGCTCCAAGTCAAAAATATTACAACTCCGGATCCCTTCTCTAAATGCATGAGAGGGATTTAAATAAGAAATTACATAAAAACAGAATCCTACTACTACTGCTACAATCTATCAAATTAAAAAACAGAAATACTATCTTTAAAATGAAATTGATTCATTGCTTTTCTTTCTCGCTTGAGGTAGCCAAATTGCAAATTTTCAGCATATCTTGGAGCCTCGGTGGATGACTCATCTCGGAATGTAACTGTCCAGCGTATGTGGCATCGGAAAATTCTGGAATTAAACAATCAACAGCATTTGAAAGCAATTTAATAGCCATTTGTTGATTGTTTGGCTTAATTAAACAAGTCCACATATTATCCCAAGAGATTGCTTGAAGTTTTTTGATCTGTTCACTTTTATTCATCATTTCTTCTTTCCATTAAAATCGGTTTCTTTGACCTTAGGCAAACTGCCTGGAACACAATCGGAAATGAGATTAATTGAATAAAAGCTATCATTGATAAATTGCGTTATATTACTCATCATGCTCCTAGCTCTTGATATTTCTCTCTCGGCTTTCATTATTTGATGTTCCCATTCTGTAAACAATATTTCTTTATGTCTTTCTTCTATCCTAGGAAGATTAGCTTCTCTTCCTTTTTCTGTATCTTGCCCAGTAAGAAATTCAGAAATCTTTTCATCAGCATCATCAATTTCTTGCCTGAGAGTAATAATGTTATGGAGCAAGGATGATGTAATATCAGAAAATGGTTCTGCCTGTGATAATTTTGTACAAAATTCATTTAATTGCTGAGACAGAAGTTTATTAACTTCAAGAGCTTCCGATTTGAATTCACTTAATTTAGGGAAATCTTTAAACCTCTCTAAAGCTGCTTGAAATTCTTTTTCCTGTACTATCTTCGCATTCTTCTCATTTTGCAACAATTCTTGTAACTTGGAAATTTCTTGATTCAATTGTTGTTGTTTGCCCAAAACCTGCTCATCAACTTTCTTCTTTTCTCCGGCAAGTTGTTCTTCTAATTCTTTAGACCTGAGCTCTTGATCATGTAATCGTTGTTCCAATTGAGCGATCTTTTGCTGATTTACATTAGCTTGTTTTTCAAGTAAAGCTAAATGGAGATCTTTTTGTGTCATCAACTGAGAAACTTTCGCAGCTTTATCTATTGTTGCAGCACTATATGCTCCTGCATATTGGGACAACATAGTGATATCCTCAGATGGATTCACTTTAGTATTCTTGTAGACAATATTCTTGAACTCCTCCTGTGGAGTGGAAAACATGTCCTGATCCATCTTCCTTCTTTTTCTCTGTTTTCTAACAACAGCCTTATGTTTAGGGCTATAAAATACATCCAAAGGAGGGATCTCCTCAATCTTCAATAAAATCTGCCCTGTAGGATGTTCAGGAATGATTTCGACGTCCTGATCTTCTTGCTCTTTATCTTTATCCTGCAGTCCTAATTGCTGAGCAAATTGATCATATTGTTTCAACAATTGAGAGGAAACATTAAGATCGGTAGAGTCTATAACTTTCTCAGTATTTTCTTTTCCTTCCAATTGTGCATTTGTTTTCTCAGTATTTGTTCCCTGTTCAATGGTTTTGCTATCTGATTCTCATTTTTGATTATGCACATTAGTATCAGTACTTGTGCATTTTTCCTTCGTTTGAGCTATGGACTGCTGATCAGTATTTCAATCGGATTTTCCATCAGTATTCCCTATCTGAGCATCAGGTTTGCCATCAGTGCTCACCTTTTCAGTATGTACAGTTGGCTGGTTAATAGCCGATTGTGTAATGACTTTACCGACAGATGTTTCTCCTGATGTTTTTCCAGATTTACCCTCTATCTCTGACCCTTGTGTAGGAATTCTCAGTTGGTCTAGAGGAACTTTCAACAATCTTTGACTTCTGAATAACAAAAATTTATTCATTTCTTCCTTCTGGAATTTAGACTTGGCTAAATCATAAACTTGAGGAAAATCATTCAACGAAACAAAAAAATCATCAAACTCATCTGGTTCATGCTCAAATCGAGCAATCGAAACTGAAGCAGTAACATTAAAAGCTGCCTGTCGTGGATCATACTGTCTCCCCAGAATGGTCACAAATTTAAAACCCTTTATTTTGGCGACTTCCTTCTCTGCATGTTTGAAGTCATTCAAAGTGAAATGACCACAATTGAATGGGAATGGAGGCCACATTATTTTCTTACTATTATTTAGAGCTCTGGATATTCCTTCAACTGTTAATTGATAGGAGATTTCCTGGGCGAGAAGTTTGTCTGGAAAAATAAGAGGGAGAACATGGGGTTCCACAATACTCCCAAAAATCCTGATGTATGTGAATTTCTCTTCTCCAAACCAATCTCCTATTGAGGATAATTCAGCTTTAGCTTTATCAGAGAGTCTAGGAGGGAAGCGATTGAAAATGGTTTGAAAGACAGTGATAAGTAAACCATGGCATATTCTATACACATTATCTTGGAAATGAACTTTCCAAAGAAGTTTATGATATATATGAATTGGGGTAGGATCTTTGGGAGTCCATTTCCATCCTAACAAGGGAAATTCGTAATTAAAACAAAGAGCGTCTAGAATATAAGCACAAAAGAAAAAAGGAGTGGAATTTCCAGCGGTTTTATCTTGTCTGTACTCGAGTATTCTAGTAGCCATTCTATCAGAGAGAATAACAGCCCAATCCATAATGTCGGAATTGACAGCAGCTAAGATTAATGGGACTATTTGTATAGAAAACCTAGCAGAATTGTCATTACCAAATAATCTACACATCATGGCAGCGGCATAGCAATACGGAGGTAAGAGGGAATCGACTGAATACATACCGGATGCTTCATTTCTGTGCTTCTTAGGATTTTTCCTCCAATCTTTGATAGGATCATATTGAACTTTATTATTATCAGCAAACTCTTTGATAAATTCTTTGTTATACACCTTCTGCGGATCAGGAAGATGATACATTGCCTTAATGTCTTCTGCTTTAAACGACCCAAAAGATACTCCAGAAACTGAAACAAACATTATGTCCTTTATCTTCACATTGTCGATGACCCATTGAATCACATCATAATAAGGCATGATGCTTGCTCTGGCTGCAATTCGATGTAGAAATGAATTTGAAAGTGATTTTTCAGTAATCTCAGAGTCGGAATCTGAGCTATCTTCATCAGGAACTGATGCCTTTTCCACTGTGACTTTGGGGTTTTCTTTCTCCAATAGATTATAAACTCCTTCCCATGTCATTCTTCCGAGCCCTTGGCATGATGTATCTGTAACTAATCTCAGTTTTGTTGGCTTTTCTTTTGAGACTGTAGGAGTCTCAACAAACTTAATAGGAACAACAGTCTTGGATCTCCTTGCTCTCTTCGACATTTATGTGTTTGATATTACTTCCCTTTGTCTGTGAACGAAAGGGTTCAGTGTTCCTTGGTTCCGCAAGACAATAAAATTTCAGTCGTGACAAACAAGCAACTTGAATGGAACGATTATGAACTCATGATTCATTATTTATTGGTCTCGTATAACACTTAAATGTTCTTTTTGGGTCACACTCATGTATTTAAAACCGAATCATCAACCAATATTCATTTGATTTGCTATTGAATAACAACGTACAATTGGAGATTTTACGCTTTCTGAAATATTATAATATTTACCTATCTTGAATTCTTCGAACGTAATAAATATCATGTATCAATCGCATCGAAAGTTTTCAAATGGTAGATAAATATCATAATACAGATTTCTCGATTTGCCGATTGCGATTGCAAACTTTTCTGATTTCCGATTAGATAGTTTTAGATCGCAATCGAGGAGTTTCAATCGAAAAGAATTTTTAATGACTTTCTCCGATTTCCGATGGTGGGGTCTACCATATAAAAGTTTTTCTCATTTAAATGAACAAATGTTTTTTTTCCTTTTGAAAAGTGTTTTTTATAATAACGCGCATCGCATTGGAGAATTTGAAATTGACCGCAAAGAACTTATTAAAAAGTGTTCCGATCATGCGATTGCGATTGGTCGCATCGCATCGGAGGTATGTAAATAGATAACTAAAACCCTTTGCGATTGAAGTTTTGCGATCGAATTAATCACATCGGAGGATTTGGGTTTCTATGTAAGATTTTCCTCTAAGGGTTTTCTCCGATCTCCGATTGCGATTATTATTCATTGGAATTTTACACTTGACTTGTTTTTTATGATAAGGTCTTTTATATTTGATTGGGTCAGAATTTTTGAATGTTGTATTTGGTTTATATACAAACAAAGATAAGATTTTTCAAAACAATGAATCTTTATTTCTATAAAAAGCAAAAAGGGACCCTATTTCTAAAATTAAGAAAAAGGGAGGGTTGTTGTATAGTACAACAGTTCCCTGGTGAGCCACTTGCCTTGGTGCATGAGTTTTCCAGCTTTGACAACCTAATACATTTGGATCTTCTGTTGGCGAGTGTTCTTGATCCACGTGTCCAAGATACCATCAGTTTTGGAATGTTCCATGCAATCTGGGTTTAGCTCTATTGGTGTGAGTTGTTCTTTAATGTTTGATGTGTCCAGTAAGGGTGGAGAGTTTTATCGAAGGTGATCCACATTTAACATTGTGTGTAGGCCAAGGAATGGTGGAATGTTGAGCTTGAAGGAATTCTCCCCTACATCCTTCGTGATCGTGTACGACCCATATTGAATCGGGAAAAGCTTGTGGTTGGGCTCAGTAAGGTGCTCCTTCTAAAAATGTAACCAAACTTTGTCACTCACCTAGAACTTGTGTGGAACCCGATGTTGATCATGTCATTTCTTGTACTTAACATTGGATCTATCTAATATTTCATGGACCTACTGGCAGATATGTTGAATGTGCTCAATGAAGATATTAGCCCCATCATCTTCATACTAGACATTGACTGATTTTTCCTGAGTAGCTCCAACTAGTATGGCCACATCAATGGGACATAGTGGTTGGAATCCCAACCCCACCTGAAAGGGTTCATCGCCAGTTGAGCTATGGAGAGCTCTATTGTAGTTTTGTTTGACATAGGGGAGGATTTCATCCTAGGCATGTGGATGATTTGAATTGTACATGCACATAATGTGTATGATCATCTTGTTGATGACCTCTGTTTGGCCATAAGTTTGGGGGTGGAAAGCCATGGATTTAGTGAGGTTGGTATCGAACATCAACTAGAGGCTTAACCAAAATGTACTTAGAAATGTGTTGTCCCAATCTGAGATAATGGATTGTGGGATCGTATTGAGGCCATGGAATTCTTCTGCCACAACATGGGGGAAAACCACCCAGTCCGGACATTAAAGCAACTCCTTTTCCGTTTGGTGTAGTGGCTCTCACTGGGGATAATGGGACTAGTTTCCCAATAAGGATGATTTTGAGGGTGTTGTGATTATATGGCATGCAAATGTAAAATTATTTTAATCTATCATATGCATCTATATAAACTATTTATTCTACTATATACCCGGGATGTTTCTTCCTTTATGCGATATGAAGAGATATATTTCAACTATTACTAATATAGATCATTTAACAATTGAAAGAGATGAAAATGATGTAAGATGATTCTTCTAACAAAGTAGTTTGACTAGAAGAATTGTGAAAAATATATCGCATTCATATGTGTGATTATACATTCAATAATAAATCACAAATAAATATTAGAACAGAAGTGCATGTAGCATTCATCTATAATAACGTTTCAAATATATAATGCAATAAAAAGATGAATTTCAATCTATAAAGCAAGACTTAATACAAGTGAATAAAAGTACCATATGTATGAATTTTTACTCATGTAAACTGATAGTAATTGATCTGCTCCTTCTCACTTTCAAGCAATTTAAAGAGTACAGTAGTGCAACATCAGTTCAACAACTTTAATTGCCAAACGATAACAGATGTGTTCCATTAATTCATCAAAGCATTCACAAACTTACAATAGTGCATTATTTGCAAATGTTTTTGACAAATTTCTGGACCCTTCTCTAAATGCATGAGACAAGTTTAAATACTAAAATAACTATGTTTTAATATAGATTATTACAAAAATATAGGGGAGGTTTCAAAAAACTATCCACGTAAGACTAACTCAAACTACAATCAAGGAAAATAAAATAACAATTTCGATTTATGAATTCCGCCCTTTCTTCTTGATTTTGCCACGAAGTTGACAAATATCTATTATAGGCTTGCACTGAGCTGGCTGCGAAATCCTTGATCTGAACTGTCCCTTGAATACTGTGTTTGAAAGTACTGGCTACAATATTTTTGTCAAATCTGTTAAGGATTGCAGAATATGATACTGATGATAAGGTTTGATCAGAAAATTCCAATAATTTTCTCGATGAAACTTATTTCCCTTTTTAATTACTTCATCCTGTGTGTCTGCCTTCTTCTTCCACTGCGTTTCTAGTTGTTTTACTTATGTGAACACTTCAGACGTGTACTCTTTGATAAGTTCTTCTTTCACCAGTTGTTCACATAGAGATTCAATAATTTCATTTGATAATTTTGATGTCTTCGTTGTTGTTTAATCTTCCTACTTGATTTGTGCTTCCCAATCTTTGAATAGGATCTCCTTGTGAAGCTTATCTACCTGAGGTGGATCAGCTTCCTTTCCTGATTCTTATGCTTTCCATTGAATGTGTTCATTTATTTTCTTCTCGAGCCTTTCACATTCAAGTTTCTAGATAGCTACTTGCTGGATCAATATTTTATTTGAGTCACAATAAGAGTCAATAATAGAATCTTGATGGAAAAATACTTCATGTTGTTTCTTTAACTTAGCATTTACATCCAATGCTTCTTTTATAAATTTCTCTAATTGCAGTTGGCTCTATAACTTGGTCATTACTGCTTCCAGTTGTGCTTGTTTCTCATTGATTTCTGCTTGATGCTGCAATTTAACACTCTCGAAATCCTTTTGAAATTGGGCCATCTTTGCTTTCATTTGCTCATTGGAGTTGGATTTTTCTTCATTTAACAATCTCTCTAGTTCTTGTACTTTGGCTTCCTTTTTCCTTAGCAACACTCTAATCTCAGTAGCTTTATCAACAGTGGCAGTAGCATATGCCCCTGCATACTGTGATAATTTAGTTAGATGTTCCATAGGATCATCTAAGGAGTCCTTCCATAAAACGTCAACAGATTCATCTGTGAGGTTTAAGATTGTTTCATCAACTCTTCTCCTTTTGTTACTCTTAACTACAACCTTATAACTAGGACTGTAGAAGATTTCAAGTGAAGGAATTTATTCAACTTGTACAACCATTTGTTCTGTAGGATAGGCCGGTATGATCTCTCAATCATGAGTCTCTGGAACTTGTTGTAGTGGATTAACAATTTCCACTATCTTCTGGGAATGTTTCAGTGTTTGAAAAATAGTTACTTGATCAGTGTTGGGAATAACTTTAGGAGTTTTTATTTCTTCAAAAAACTCATCCCATTCATTACTCAAATTCTTTGATTGTGACCTTTTAGACTGATCAATTGTGTCATGACTATGTTGAACTTCTTGAGAAGTTGACTCAGTTCCATTATTTTATTTTTGCTCCTGCATCTCTATCTCTTGGATTACCTAATCAATTATATTTTCTGGGCTATCATTTCCGGATTCACATTCATTTTCAGAATCATCTGAATTGTGATATTGATGCTTTGATTGGCCCGATTCATCCTTAAACATATATTTTTCTTCATTATCCAATCTGATACTTGGAGTAGGTCTATTGACATCTTCAATAGTTAACGAGTCGAGAGGAACTCACTCCAGTCTTATTTATATATATTTGGAATACTTCCAAATCATCTTGGCTCAGTTGGATGGATGCAAACTTGATTATATCTGAAAAATTTTCCATGCCTTGGAAGAGATCATCAAATCCATCTATTTCCTTTACAAAAGGCTTCATTTTGAGTTCTATAGTCTAATTTTTAATTACATAATTTGGATCATACAACCTCTTTGGAATTACTACCAAATTCAATATATTAATCTTTCAAACCTTCTTTTAGGTATGGGAAATATCAAAAAGTGAAAAAGTGTTGCATTGTACGGGGAAATTAGGCCAAACGACCTTCTTAGCATTTTTCAGTTGTTTAGTGATACCATTAACAAGCTGGTAGGCTATCTCTCATGCAATAAACTTATCAGGAAAATAATATGGTAGGACGTGGGGATAAGCTTAACTCCCAAATACTCTGACATATGTGAAAATTTCTTCTACAAACCACCTAGCCATAGAAATAATATCTGCACTAGCCTCTTCGGAAACCCTAGGGGCCTTCTTATTGAATATCATCTGGTGCATAGGCAACATGACTCCATAATTTTTGTTATAAAAATGCAGGTGGAAGTCTAAATCCCAAAGGGCTCTGTTTAGATGTGGGTTGGGATAGGGTCTTGGGTAGTCCATTTCCATCCCATGGTGGGAAAACTAGAAGAAAATCACATTGCATCCATGATATAGGCAGACATATAAAAGGGAGGTATTTCTCTAGATTAAACATTACTTTTATTCCTATATTCTATGATGTGTTTGGCTAAAATGTCAGATAGGATATTTTCCCAATTAATAATTGAGGAATTGACTATTGCGTCAATTAATGGAACCCACTCTACTGAAAACGTAGTGGTATCAGGTTTGGCAAACAATTTACACAACATACCGGTAGCATAACAATAAGGGGAAGGAATTTGGGAAATTGGGTACGTACCGAGATTATCTCGCTTCAGCTTGCCCTGGTCTTCCTTCCATTCTTTGATAACTTTCATGAGATCTGGATGCTCTGCTCTAAAGTTTTGCAGAAAATCCTTGTCATAATTCTGTTGTGGGGAGGGTATATGGTGCATTGTTTTTAAATTTTCTGCCCTGGAAGACCCTATGTTTTCTCCCTTTGAATCCATGAATTTTTTGTCATCTATGCTTAAGTGGTCAATTACCCACTTAACCATGTCTGTGTAAGGGTGAAATTTTGGCCTTGTGGCTACCATGTGGATGAATGAACATGCAACATCGAAATAAGTCGCGTTTGAAGTAGATGTCATGTTTGTTGTGGAGACTTTGGTTATTACCTTTGGATATTCTTCTTCGAAAATTTTATACATTGTTGCAGGTGGTATCTGAAAATAAGGGAGACATGTTTGAGTCTTCAGTAGGCAGCGCTTGAGAAATATCTTTGCCCTTTTTTCTCATTTCAATCTTCCTTAATCCATTAAATGGTTTCCTGATTTCAAGTAAACATGGAGAGCATTAAAAGCACAGAGAACAACGAGTCAAATATGTTTTTTATATTAAACATGCATGAATAGATATGAATCTTTCAAATATGATATAAATTATCGATAATCATTCTAAAATCAAATCTCTCACACCTTCACACGAAATATCTATCAATCAACTTTAAGTTGTTAGATCTTGAATTTCAGTTTGATACGACATAAGTCATTTCACATGCTTGAGTAATTAAATGTTTTTAGTTCGCACATATAAACATAAACTCTTACCATTTGTGATGTTTTCCCATAAGTTCAAAGAAATGCAATTTGCGCAAATCGCACGTCGCAACTCTTATGGGATAATGAATTTGTTGTCGGTTAAGTCATGCGAAATTTCAATTGTGTATTCAAAAAGTCAAGCAACTACACTAAATAGGACTTTAGAGATTTATTTTTATTGCTTTTTCGGCTCATCGAGTCCGCAAAATTGCACTTACCTCGAATTTCTTTATAAGTTGGTTGTTTTTAAATGAGGTGTGATGCTAAAGAAAGTATGATGATAATTGAAGTGTTTGCAAGTTTTAAACATAACTTCGGAAAAAAATTTAGCACATTTCACAGCCCCCATAACTTAGATGATTGTATGTCTTTTTAAGTTGTAAGCTATGCGGTTTGTGATGTGCTAAAGGAATAAAGCGGAAAACTCAAAAGAAAACTTTTATTTCCTAAGTTTTTTGTTTTTAAAGCTAAAAATAAATTTCCTATTTATTTCTAAAGGGTCCTAGTTTATTAAAATAAATGGGGGGGTGTTATATAGCACAAAAATTGGAGATTCACTTAGGAGAACCAACTATATCTGACTAACTTCTTGAAATTTCTAAAAAAAAATTGAAAATAAAAATAGTTGCAGGAATGAATTTCAAACAAATAATATCTTACTAAGCAATAAAATTTTTCTTATTTAAAATTCATAAGAATCCCTCTTTTAAAGATATAAGTATGAAAATCTATATCATTCTTTACTCAGTTCAAAAATATAAAGAAGGTGTCTCTTACAGATCAGCTTTATAAAAATTTACTCTTTTATCGCAGGTAGAGCCTCTGTTCCAATAGGCAATTTAAGCTTTTGGCAGGGTTACCTTTTACACAACAATGATTCATTGTCCCATCCAGTGTTTCTTACAATTTCAAAAATAAACTCTAATTTTTTGAGACTTTTCTTTTTGTATCATATTTTATTTACTTAAAATCCATTATCTTGGCTTGGTAACCAAATGATGACAATGTCATTCATTAGTTGTAATTAAACTGATCAAGATGGCTCTTGATGAGAACCCTTGTACTCTTGACATAATCTCAAGTCATTACCATGTTTTGGAAGGTAGTAATGGTAATGCCAGTTCAACTATTTCCCTATGAATGGTAAATAAGCTCTTGATGAGACTTATTATCTTTTAAGTTTTTCTAGTTATAATCTTTTTTTAATTTCTTTAAAAAATTTATAAGTTTTCCTGGATGGGGTGAATCATTGGTCCTTTTGAGGATTCTAGATGATAATGTCAAGTTTTAGATTGCTTTTCTATAAAAGAGTCTTTACTATGTTAAAGATTATTTTCTTAACTGATAACAGAATAATCATGCTATATAAGGATGAGAGTTCATCAGAGAGTAAATAATTTCATTGAAATTACATATTTCAGTGAAAATAAAATCTATTTGTCTTTCAAATATTTCGATTGTTTCCTTAACATTTCTTATTTCTATAAGCGATAAATAAAAAAGCATCATCTGAGATTTTATTTTGAAAAGCCAAAAATTAATACTAAGCAACTTTAATTTTTTCTAAGGAAAAGAAAAAGACACTAGTATACAAGGAATAGAAGGGGTTACCTCCTGTGAAAAGTAATTTTTCAAAATTTTCCCATTAACAGACAAAGAATCCTTTTTGCCTGATAGATCTTGCAATAAGAGTGTTGATGGGCCTATTTCTTCGATTATTTGAAATGGACATGGCCAGAGTTTTTGAAACTTCGTGTGTTTACCTTTCTCCTCATGCACTTTGTCCCATTTCAATGCCAGATCACCAATTTGAAAAATTTTTGGAGTAAAAGAAGTTCAATCAAATGAGGCTTTTACTATCTGTTGATGATGTGCATGAGTCTGTTTATCCTTTTCTCTTTCTCCCTCTAACTTAATAATTTGACATTGTATAAGTAGTAAAGAAGAAGCAGGAGATGCATCAATAAATTGTACTAAGGAAAGAGAGGGAATAACTACGTTGGTGGAAAGTACAACTTATTTTCCATAGACAAGATTGAATAGGGAAGTGCCAATAGAAGATTTTTGAGTTATTCTCTCTGCCCAAAGAGAAAATTTTAATGACTTGTTCCAATTTCGTTGGTTTTGATCAACAATTCTTTTTTATTATTCTAATCAAGTTCTTCTTTGTAGATTCTGCTAAACCATTTCCTTGCGGGTAATAATTTGCATAATAATTAAGTTTAAAACCTCTTTTATTTGAAAATTCCATCATAACAGTTCTTGAGAAGTAAGATGCATTATCAAAAATTAAAGAAGTAGGTAAGCCAAACCTAGTTATGATATTTTGGTCGATGAAATCAATGATATTCTTAGAGTTGGCTACCTTTAATGGAATTGATTCCACCCATTTAGTCAAGTAATCTGTAGTTGTGAGAATATATATGTGTTGTTTAGAAGAGTTAGGAACAATCTCACCAATTATATCTAATCCCCATTGTTAAAATGGTTGTTTGATATTGACTGGCTGTAATGGGAATATCGGCTTTCTTTGTCTTCCAGATGCACTTTGACACACTTTGAATTTTCTTGCATATTCATGAGAATATTTGAAAAGTGTAGGCAAATAGTAACATGCATGCAGGATTTTGTGTGTTGTCATATTTCCTCTAAAATGTCCTCTAGCTGGTCCATCATGGAGTTCCTGCAAGACTTTCTCTACTTCAGATTTTTCTAAGCATATTAAAAGTACAAAATCAAAATTTCTCCTAAATAACACATCGTTGATTAATTCATATTGTTTGGACTTTAATCTTAGAGCTCATTTTGTTTTGTAACTAAGTTTTTTAGAGCATATCCATTCTTCAAATAGAATATAAGATCAACATATTGAGACTGTGCATCATTTAGGCTTACCTCTTATATTTTAAAATTGTTACCTGAATCTTCCTCTGATGATAGATGTGATGCTCCTGTAAGCATTCTGTAAAAACCTTGACCTCTAACAATTTTAGATGGCCTAATTTCTACATCATATTATTGTAAAGCGGTAACCCGGTTTTCCCTTTTCTCTCCTAATTCTCTCTGCATCAATAGTTGTCTCACTGCAGAGAATGGAATAATGATTTTAGTGTGAGTTTTTAGGAGAAACAGCCTGAAATACTTTATATCCTTAAAGAAACCAAATGATTGATTTTTGGTAAATGTGTAATTTAGTTCTACACCTTGTAAATTGGAACTGAAAAATGATATTGGTTCTTCAATGTTTTGGTCATTCACCTGTATTAAAACCGGCGTATGATGTATCCGATGAAAAAGTGTATAATGTAAAAGGATTAAGAAAATCAGGGGTAGTTGGGAATGGAGCATTGAAAATTGATTGTTTAATCAAATAAAATTTGTCTCTTTCATTATTTCCCCATTTAAAGACAGATATTTTCTTAATCATGTTCTGTAATGGTAAAACAATTTGCAAAAAGTTAGGGACAAACCTTTTAACAAAATTAATTTTCCCAAGAAATGACTGCATAGATTTATTGTTATGATGGAAAGGAATTCGTTTAATCTCTTCAATTCTTTTAGGATCAATATAGATACCTCTTTTTGACAGAATGAATCCTAAAAATTTTCCTTCATCTAATGCAAAAAATGATTTATTTGGATTCAATGAGATCCCATACCTTTTGCATTGCTCAAAGACTTGTTTTAGGTCATTCACATGATTGTTTACTTGTTTATAAAATACTGTAATTTCATCTAACTAAATAACCACCGTTCTATTTATGAGCCCTCTAAAAGTTGTGTCCATAGCTCTATGAAAAATGGCGCCTACTTTATTTAATCCCAAAGGCATCTTTTGATAGGCATAATTTCCCCACTTAGTTCTGAACGTAGTTTTCAATCTGTCATCTGGATGTACGAGAATTTGGTTATATCCCGAGAATCCATCTAGAAAGTACATAAGTTCAGAACCAGCTATTGTCTGTAGTACTTGTTCCATGGTTGGTAATGGAAAGTTATCCTTCTGACAAGCTTTGTTTAAATTCCTAAAATCAATGCAAATTCTAATATCACCATTCTTCTTCCTAACAGGTACCAAATTTGATACCCATTTAGAATGCTTGACTGGAAAGATGATTTTTTCCTTGAGGAGTTTGTTCAATTTGGTTTTGATTTGATTTTCTAGATTTGGATGAATCTTCCTCAATTTCTGTTGTATAGGATTTTCTTCTGAAATCATAGGAATCGTGTGTTGAATCACAGAAGTGTCATATGTTTTAATATTAGTATAATCCCAAGCAAAGACGATTTTTTACTTTCTAAACAATCTGATAAATGATAATATTTATTCGGAAGATAGACCAAGACCTAGATTGACATTTTGAGGTTTTTCATCAGTTCCTAGATTTACTAACTCAAATATTAAGGTAGAGCTTTGTGTTTCTGAGTTAGTCACTCTTTTAAACCTATCTTTTAGAATATATAGGTCTTCTAACTTGACAATAGATTTAGGAATAGGATTTTCATGTTGTTCTTTCTTAATCTGAATGTCATGTTAATTTTCATCCAAAATTTGACTATCATAAGATCCTTCATATGTTAAAAAAATCTATGATATCTTAATCATTATTGAATACTCTCCAGTTGGTAATATTATCAGGAATAGATGGTCTAAAAATCAATTCACTAGAAAATCTATCGGGACTAAATTCTTGGGATGGGATTAATTTCGATGCTACATTAGCCAGTAGATTTGCACTAGCATTCTACATTCTAGGTACAGAAGAAATTTTGAAGTCTAAGAAATGAGTGGTAAATTCTTAGACTAATGATTGGTAATGTTTTAAGTGTCCATAATTACAATGAATAATATCTCTTACCTGTCTAACTATGATTTCTGAATCTCCTAGAACTTTTAGATATTTGATATTAATATCAATGGCTTTGTACAAGCCTTGAACTAGTGCTTCGTATTCATCTACATTGTTTGTAAAATCAAATTCTAATCTGCAGATTAACATGGTCTTTTCTACTTATGGGTTTATTAAAATACAACCTACACCTGCACCATCTTCAGATTTAGAACCGTCAAAATAAAGAGACTAAAAAAAAGAATTAAATACTTTTCTATATGCAAAATTTATACATTTGGAATTATCTGGATGGGAAAAATTCTCAATCTGAGAAACAACTACATTATCAAATAAAGGTGATGTTTGAGCATTGAAATTTCCCAAAAATGACCCTGCTGAGTAGTTTCCAATAATGTTGTTATTGAACGCTACTAGCTCATTTATTCCTTCAAGATCAGTGAATGTATGCTTCATGAACTTTTCATGGTCTACTTGAATTTGATTTGGCTTTCCATTAGATGGTAACCAAATATGCGACCAGTCTGTTGCAAAACAGGCATGAATTTTTTCAGACCAGCCTCGGCTTAAAACTAAGCCATAAAATTCAGGAATATCAACCACCAATATAGCAATTATTTGAGTAACTCTAGGATTTGATGACAATATGACGGAAACAAAATTTATTTCTCCTACGACCTCTACTTGGGTTCTATCAAGTTGTACTATATGAAAAAGGTAACTTTGAGGAGTTATGTTCAATTTAGCACAAACTGATTTTGGCATTTTGTTCGAGGAAGTCCCTGAGTCTATTAAATAGTTATAAACATTTTTGTTGTAGATCTCATAGGTCAAGAGGAATGGAGGATTATGAGAGATGGATCGATCACCTATCATAATCCAGTCTGTAGCATCTATTTTCATTGAAGGAGAAGGTGGCTTACCCATTTCATTAGCAGCTTGTACTATTACTGGAACAGGTAAGTTTGAAGCATGAACCACATTTAAGTATCTAAGTAAGATTTTTGTTGCTGCTTCAATTTAGTAAGCTCGTGGATAGAAATGTTGGCCATGGTGTTCTTCATATCTTCAACTACATTATACTCAATGGTGTCTGAGACTACCATTTTCTTAGATGCAGGTGGATTATTTGAAGTAACGGGACTTGTTTGTGTAGCCTTTGAATTAGAATTTTTTCTTACTGATTTATCTTTAGCAGGAGTTGACATATTTTGTTGTTGATTTGGCTGTGTTTCTTCAATATTCTTTTTTCTCCTTGTGTTCACAGGTAAAGCTTCATGTTCTTCTTCATTTGGTAGGACGAAATACCACAATCCATTTAGTTCAACTTCTTCTTCTTTGTCATATTCTTCTTCCTCTATTTGCTCTTCCTCTTCTTCTTTATCAGATTCAACATTAGATATGATATTTGGAGGTTGATTATTAAATGATTGACCTTTCTTAAAGTTTCTGAAAGTCTTCTTTGAGCTAGCATTTTCAGCGACTGATTTCTTGATATCTTCCATCTCGTTTGTCATAGTATTCAAAAAAATTTGAAGACCTTCTATGTCAAAAGGGTCTTTTGGCGCCTTATTTTTAGAATCATCTTTGAAAGATACCTTTTTTTATTTTCGATCATCTTGAGAATTCTTCTTCTCAAGAGTTGTTATGCATTTCTCTACAGATAGAGATTCTTTTGTATTTTCTGCAAGTGTTTCCAGTTTTGCTCTATCAACAAAAATAGCTATATTAGATGGAAGAGATGAAATATACCACTCAATTTGAACTTCTGCACCAAGAACTGTTGTAGCGGAAATTTTATTAAGTAATTTATTAAATCTTGAATTGAAATCTTTTATCTTCTCACCTTTCTTAGCTTTTAGATTTGACAAATCATTGATGAGCGTAGCAGTGGTCCTGTCATCTCCAAACTTACCTATAAATTTTTCTTTAAACGTATTCCAGCTAGTTATAGAGTGGGAAGGTAGTGAAAAATTAAAGGATCCTGCGGATCCTTTTAGAGTATATGGAAAAAATTTTACAACACAATCCTCTTCAACTACTCCATTTAGATTGACAACTAACATAAAATTGTGAATGTGTTCTTCTGCCGAAAGACCATCATTGAGATTAAATTTAGGTAGCCATATTTCATGATTTTTTGGAAGAGCATGAAGAGGAGCGGGCATGTTTACAAACCTTGGATTGCTCCATGGGTTTACATTTGGTGGAGGTGGTTGACCTATCATTGGATATTGAATAGGCTGGTTGGGTGGAGTTTGAGTTGAAGAAGAGGCAGGCTGAGTGCTAGGACTAGTTGTGGGGATAGTAGTTTCAGTACTAGAACTAGTCAAAAGAACGCTCATTGATTGAATGGAAGTTGTGGAAGTGAGCAGAGGTAATGGAAGTGAATGTGATAAGATCTCACTCGCGATTGACTCAGATTGAGTCCTCTTTAGTCTCTTTCGAGTCCTATCGATGAGAAATTCAAAAGGAAGGATTCATGTCTTTTGAATTTCTGATCGATTTAATATTATTCGAGGTTGTAAAGAAGAAAAAATAATGATATCTGATATTTGAGAAGATTCAGGCTTTTCAGCAGAAATAGATACTCTCTCTAACTTTTCTATCAAATATTGAACTTTGGGGAGAAGCTTGACGGGAATCAGGAGATAGTATGGGTTGAGTATCACTAGGAGAATTAGGAGAAGTATGATCATCTTCAAATTTTAAAGATGAGGATCTAGATAAATTTCTGGAAGTTGATGGGGATCTAGAGGGAGAGAGATTTTTCGATTGACCATATATTTTTTCCATTCACAGGGGTTCAGGCCCTCCTTCTAGCACCAAAATGTTGAGGCCTCGGAATTCCGTTGCCGTAACATGGGGGAAAACCACCCGGTTCAGACCTTAAAGTAGCTCTTTTTCTTTTGGTGTAGTGGCTCCGACTAGGGATAATGGGACCAGTTTCCCAATAAGGATGATTTTGAGGGTGTTGTGATTATATGGCATGCAAATGGAAAATGATTTTAATCTATCATATGCATCTATCTAAACTATTTATTCTACTATATACCTAGGATGTTTCTTCCTTTATGCGATCTGAGGATATATCTTTCAACTATTAGTAATATATATCATTAAACAACTGAAAGAGATGAAAATTATGTAAGATGATTCTTCTAACAAAGTAGTTTGACTAGAAGAATTGTGAAAAATATATCGCATTCATATGTGTGATTATACATTCAATAAGAAATCACAGATAAATATTAGAACAGAAGTGCATGTAACATTCATCTATAATAATGTTTCAAATATATAATGCAATAAAAAGATGATTGTCAATCTATAAAGAAAGACTTAATACAAGTGAATAAAAGTACCATATGTATGAAGTTGCACTCATGTAAATTGATAGTAATTGATCTTCTCCTTCTCACTTTCACGAAATTTAAAGAGTACAGTAGTGCAACATCAGTTAAACAACTTTAATTGTGAAAAGATAATAGATGTGTTCCATTAATTCATCAAAGCATTCACAAAATTACAATAGTGCATTCTCTGCAAATGTTTTTGAAAATTTTCTAGACCCTTCTCTAAATGCATGATAGGGGTTTAAATACTAAACTAACTATGTTCTAAAATATATTATTACAAAAATATAGAGGAGTTTTAAAACAATCATCCTTGTAAGACTAACTTAAACTACAATCTAGGAAAATAAATTAACAATTTTGATTTATGAATTCCGCCCTTTCTTCTGTATTTGGTCACGAAGTTGAAAAATATCTATCATAGGCTTGAGTTGAGCTGGCTACAAAATCCTCGATCTGACATGTCCCTTGAATAATGTGTTTGAAAGTACTGGCTGCAATCGTTTTGTTAAATTTTTGAAGGATTTTAGAATCTGATACTGAAGATAAGGTTTGATCAGAAAATTCCAATAATTTTCTTGATCAAACTTATTTACCTTTATAATTACTTGATCCTATTTGTCTGCTTTCTTCTTCCACTACGGTTCTAGCTATTTTACTTCTGAGAACACTTCAGATGTGTACTCTTTCATAAGTTCTTCTTTCACTAGCTATTCACATACAGATTCAATAATTTCATTTGATAATTTTGATGTCTTCATTATTTTTTTCTCTGCCTGCTTGATTTGTGCTTCCCAATATTTGAACAGGATCTCCTTATGAATCTTATCTACCTGAGGTAGATCACCTTCCTTTCCTGAGTCTGATGCTTTCCATTGAATGTGTTCGTTGATTTTCTTCTCGAGCCTTTCACATTCAAGTTTCTGGATAGCTACTTGTTGGATCAGTATTTTATTTGAGTCACAATAAGAGTCAATAATAGAAGCTTGATGTAAAAATACTTCCTGTTGTTTCTTTAACATTACATTTACATCCAATGCTTATTTTATAAATTTCTCTAATTGCGGTTGGCTCTATAATATGGTCATTACTACTTCCAGTGGTGCTTGTTTCTCATTGATTTCTTCTTGATGCTGTAATTTAAAACTCTCAAAATCCTTTTGAAATTGGGCCATATTTGATTTCATTTGTTCACTGGAGTTGGCTGGATACAAACTTGATTATATCTGGAAAATTTTCCATGCCTTCGAAGAGATCATCAAATCCATCTATTTCCTTTACAAAAGGGTTCATTTTGAGCTCTGTAGTGTAATTTTTAATTACATCATTTGGATCATACGACATCTTTGGCTTTACTACCAAATTCAATAGATTAATCTTTGAAACCTTCTTGTAGGTATGGCCAATATAAAAAAGTGAAAAAATGTCACATTGTACGGGGAAATTAGGCCAAACGACCTTCTTAGCATCTTTCAGTTGTTTAGTGATACCATTAACAAGGTGGTAGGCTATCTCTCGTGTAAGAAACTTATCAGGAACATAATATGGTAGGACGTGGGGAGAAGCATAACTCCAAAATACTATGACATATGTGAAATTTTCTTGTGCAAACCACCTAGCCACAGAAATAATATATACACTCGCCTCTTCGGAAACCCTAGGGGCCTTCTTAATGAATATCATCTGGTGCATAGGCAACATGACTCCATAATTTTTTTTATAAAAATGCAGGTGGAAGTCTGAATCCCAAAGGGCTCTGTGGTAGATATGGATTGGGGTAGGGTCTTGGGTAGTCTATTTCCATCCCATGGTAGGAAAAATAGAAGAAAAGCATATTGCGTCCATGATATAGGCAGAAATATAAAAGGGAGGTATTTATCTAGCTGAAACATTCCTTTTATTCCTATATTCTGTGATGTGTTTGGATAAATTGTCAGATAGGATATTTTCCCAATTCAGAATTGAGGAATTGATAATTGCCTCAATCAATGGAACCCAGTCTACTAAAAACCTAGTGGTATCGGGTTTGGAAAACAATCTACACAACATACCGGTAGCATAACAATAAGGGGAAGGAATTTGGGCAATTGGGTACGTACCAAGTTTATCTTGCTTCAGCTTACCCTGGTCTTCCTTCCATTCTTTGATAACTTTCATGAGATCTGGATGCTCTACTCTAAAGCTTTGCAAAAAATCATTTTCATATTTCTGCTGCAGGGAGGGTAGATAGTATATTGCTTGCAAATATTCTACCCTAAAAGACCCTATGTTTTCTCCCCTTGAATCCTTGAATTTTCTGTCATCTATGCTTAAGTGGTCGATTACCCACTTAAACATGTCTATGTAAGGGAGAATTTTTGGCCTTATGGCTACCTTGTGGACAAATGAACATGCAACATCGAAATAAGTCGCGTCTGAAGTAGATGTCGTGCCTGTTGTGGAGACTTTGGTTATTACCTTTGGATTTTTGTCTTCAAACAATTTATACATTCTTGCCCATGATGAACTGTCGCAATAATTTTTGCAGGTGGTATCTGAAAATAAGGGAGACATGTTTGAGTCTTCAGTAGGCACCAGTTGAGAAATCTCTTTGCCCTTTTTTCTCATTTAAATCTTCCTTAATCTGTTAAATGGTTTCCTGATTTCAAGAAAATAGGGAGAGCATTAAAAGAATAGAGAAAAGAGAGTCAAATTTTTTTTTTATATCAAACATGTAGGAATAGATATGAATATTTCAAATATGATATCAATTATCGATAACCGTTCTAAAATCAAATCTCTTACACCTTCACATGAAATATCTATCAATCATCTTTAAGCCATTAGATCTCGAATTTCAGTTTGATACGACATAAGTCATTTCACATGCTTGAGTAATTAAATGTTGTTAGTTCGCACATCGCAACATATAACTCTTACCGTTTGTGATGTTCTCCCATAAGTTCAGTGAAATGCGATCTACACAAATCGCACATCCCCCATTTATTAAAATAAATTGGGGGGTGTTGTATAGCACAAAAAATTCCAAAGTGTACACACACTCGTTAAAAGAAGAGCTTAGAAATGGCTTATGTTGTGATATTCTTCTTGCAAGCCACCACAATGGTGATCTTAGAGAACTTGTCAATGAACATGAAAACACATTTGTTTCGATGCTTAGTAGAAGGAAGGCCTGACATTTAATCTATCCATATGGATTCCTAAGGTCGATTAGGAGTAGGCAAATGATTATATAGCCCTTGATTCTTGATGGTTAGTTTGGAAATGACATAGTGAGTGCAATATCTGATGTACTTCGCAACATCTTGTCGAAGGTTCAACTAATAAAAATACTTCTGCAGCACTAAAACTCTTTTCTCTACTACAAAATTTCCAATGAACTGATTGTAGTGTGCCTACCAAATCATCTTTCCACACTCACTTGAAGGAACACAAAGGTGTCTCTAGTGGCATAACAGTGCACCCTAGAGGTGAAAACTTGGAATTTTCCTGCCTTCTAGGAGCATACGAAATGTGTTGTCGAATTCTGGATCACTCTTGTAAATATGCAACCACATCAAGCACAGTGGTCAGCATCATGACCGACGGTTGGTTGAGGTAGTCTACAACATTATTGATGTTTCCCTTCTTGTAGTTAATGCTCAAATGGAATTTTTGTATGCATGTGGACCATTTTTGATGGTGATCATTCTAAAACTTTCCTTTTCTCAGTATGAACTAGAGGGGTCGGTGGTCTATGTGGATGATTGTTTCCTTCCCATAATGTAATGTTTCAATTATCGACAGACCTGCATAATGGAATACATATATTTTTCATACGTGGGATAATTTTGAACTGTGTCTAAAAGTGCCTCAATGCGATATGCCAGTAGATGCCCCTGCAAAGTAATAACTTCACCAATAGCATAGTCAGAGGTGTCTATCTCAATCTCAAATGGTTGCTACAAGTATGGTAATATGAGCATTGGTGTACAGGAGAGCTAACGCTTCAACTAGATAAATTCCTTCTGCTGGTATTCAGACCAAAATAAAATTTCTTTCGCTCCACCCTTGGTGACATGAATTAAAGGCCAAGTAATATGAGAGAACCCCAACACGAGCTTGAGGTAAAAATTGGCAAGAGACAGAATGCTACAGAGCTCTGTTAGAGTGGTTGGGGCTGACCAATCCCGAATGACTTGTATATTGATTGGGTCCACATACACACCCCCATCAGCAATGATGTACCCAAAATATTGAACTTGGGTCATAGAAAAAGTGAATTTCTCCAAATTGGAAAACAATTTGTGTTGTCATGTGGTTTGAAGGACTTGTCAAATATGGTGGAGGTGCTCTTCCCAAAATTTTCTAAAGATCAGGATGTCGAAATACACCACCACGAATTATTTGGTGAAGGGCCGCAAGATGTATTCCATCGAACTCAGGAAGGTTGTGGGGGAATTTTTTAACCAGAAAGGCATGAAAAGTCATTTGAAGAGGCCCGCCTTGGATTTCAAAGGAAATATTCCACACCTCGGAGGGTTTGATTGGTACCTGGTAATAACTAGACTTCAATTCAATCTTGCTGAAATATTTGGCCCCTTGAATTGGTCCATAAGGTCATCAATCTGTGGGATTGGATACATAGTCTGATAGTCAATATAGAGTCTACAAGTCCCGTCCTTTTTCTGTACCAACACAATTAGGCTCCCACAAGGTGATGAACTTGGCTTGATGTGCCCTTTATGCAGCAACTCCTAAATTTTCTTCTTGATGTCATTGTTCTACATAATAGGGCATCGATATGTCGGTCTGTTGGGTATTGGCACACCCAGGGTTAGATTGATGGTCTGCTTGACCTGACAGTGGAGGGGTAACCCTGTGGGTGAGGTAAGTATGTTTTTGTACTCCTCCGCGACATTTTCCATCTATTAGTGTTGTGTAGAGGAGCCTTGTCTGGAGGCCGTGGATGTGGCCACAATCTTCTTCTTGCCTGCAGGGAAAATCATAAGGAAGATAAATTTCCCATTCTTGGAAATGATATTATTACATTTCTTCACATATATCAAAGAGACGATAGTAGGTGGTGTTACCTCTGGTATCATGTATAACGTATTTTCCATAGTAATAATAATAGTGCGAGGCCTAGACTTATACACATCATGATGCTTCCACAAGTATGGCTGGCCTAATAATACATCACAAGCTTCAAGAGAAGAAACATCACACAATACCTCATCTATGAAGGGCTTGATGTTGTAGGGAAGGTGGCATTACTCGCTGACATAGAGATCTCATCCTTGATGAAGCCACCCAATGGTGTAGAATTTCCGGTTTTTTGTGGTCAGTAGGCCCATGTACTTCACGACCTCTGCTGAAATGAGGTTATTTTGGATCCTACTATCGAAAATGAACCACAGTAGAGAACCCTTCAAGAAAATATCTGAGTGGAAGAGGTGCTCCCCCCCTTCTGGATCTTGGAGCTCAATCTTCTGGATATTAGTGGTGGAAAAGGTGGCAGTGGGCTCTACGTCAATAATATGCTTCCCTTTGTCATTCCTCTTGTCAGGTCCTAACTCAGAGTTGAAACATGCATCTAATTCAGAAGCCTTCAACTCGACCACCAGTGACAGCTTGCCTCGACACTCACTTGTGTTGTGAGTGGGGCTCTTATGGAAATCACAATATTTTCCTGTGTCCTTATTTGTCTTCATGGCGTTGTTCTTTTCTTGCTGCTTCAGTGGGTATTCCTACATCACCCCACCTTAGCATTGTCCTTTGTTCTGTAGTTTAGGGGTGCTTTTACCTTAATTCATATTCACAGATCCAAAGTCTCGCTTCTTCTATTTAAATTTATGCTCGATATTTGCATCGTATCTATATGTGGCGCCAAACAAGGAGATGTCTAGGAACTGCATCTCATCCTGGATGTATTTTTGTAGACAGTCGCAGTACTTGAGTACCAAATTCTGCTCAAAATCCTAAATACCCAACTTCCTGTGAAGGGTATGAAAAATATTTGTAAACTCTACCATGTCTTGGTCCCTTCCCTCCTGCAGCATGGTCCACTTTATGTATTTGTCTTCACAGCTCCTGAAAGGTTAATACTGCTCCTTAATGGCATCTCGAAAATAATTCCAAGTGGGTGTGACTAAAAATAGTGAGGTTTCCCTCTCGTCCCTTTTATCACAATAGGTTTTCCACCAGGCCTTGACATGGGGGTCGACTTTGAGGAGTGAAAAAGTAATATTTATAAATTTTAAAAATCATGACCCGAAAAATATCCTTCTAATATATTTAATCATTTATCTATCGTATCCACATATATCTGGCCTTCAAATATGGGGATATCAAATTTGACTTGTACGTTAAAGGGAGTGGCGCCTCTAGAGTGGCTGCCAAATGAAGATGTGTCACCCGTGGGTAGTCGCCAAACAATCCGGGGAAAGTTGTCAATCATCATGTTCCTCTATCGCTCGAGGGCTTCTTCGAGCAATATTTTGAAAGGATCTCCTACTCCTTCATCTTCATTTTCTTCTTCCATGGGAGGCTATCGGGGTTTGTGAGTTTGGTCTTGGAAAGGTTCAAGGAATTCGGGCCCTAAATCGTTATACCCTGACCTCATTTGGGACATGCAAAGAAAAACAAAGAAAAATAAGACCTCTCTAATACCACTGATCTGGACTTATACATGAACACAATATAATACACCATAAATACAAAGATGCAGCGGAAATAAAACTTCATTTCATTACTATCAAAGAACTGAAATATCCTCACATACAGAATGACAATAAACTAGATCAGGAAATGGTAACTTATCTATGAGAAGATGTGTGGCGACTACATGCCTCTGAACTATGTGACAATGAGGATAGAATGTGTATTTATTGTTGAGAAACAATGGAACACCCTAAACATCCAAAATACTAACCCTAAGAGATGAAGTGCCAAAACTATGGGCCCCGTTGGGATAAATTTGTACATCAACTTCCCAATGTCATAACTTTGGCATACAATCTTCGTTTGATGCGCACAATACCTCGTTAGAAATATCTATCCGAGGACTACAACTTTTGACTACAAATAATGTTTTCTCGTTTTCCAAAAAAATGTTGTTTATGTCATCAAAACATCTCCAAAATTTTAGGATGTGAAAAACTACCAAAAATAGTAAAATGTGCTGCAATTAAGGAAACTAAAAGACTGAAAGAAACAATGGTTGGGGACTAAGGGGAATAGGTGGGTGGCCACCAATTCCACTTGGATAAGATTGTTTCCTTATCTTAATTGATGTCTACAAAAATGTAATATGTTGTCCCTCTGGATGCATTTTCCTCTCATCAAACATCTGCTTCATTTTTAAAAGCATGTTGGTGGCATTTCCTATTTCAATCCTTCGATTGACTAGTCATTCTTCTAACATCCTCAACTCCAAATTAAAGTTTTCATCCCTCATTTAATATGTTGGAATCTTCTTGTTTCTATCATCATCCTACTATTTTATTTCATCATCACTATATCAGAATGTTGCTCTTCATCTCCTTCATCCTTCTTTTGGTTGTATTCATACATCATATTTTCCTTCTCTTCATGATTATTTCCTTATCTTCATTGAAGTCTACAAAAATGTAATTTTTTGTCCCTCCATATGCCTTTTTCTCTCGTTCAACCTCTTCTTCATTTTTTATAGCCTTCTAGTGACATTTCCTATCGTATTCTTCCGCATTATTTTCATTTGCAATCTTTATGTAGTCCTCCTCAACCCTTGTATTGAATAGTCATTCTTCTAACATCCTCAACTCCACATTAAAATATGCAGTTTTAATGTTTTTATCCCTCATTCCATATGTTGGAATCTTCTTGTTTCTATCATCATCATTATATTTGAATTCTTCATCAAATTCCATCAACATTTTATCATAATTTTTCTCTTCATGTCCTTCACCCTTCTTTCGGCTATCTTCATAAATCATATTTCCCTTGTTTACTGCAACAACAAGTCCTTGCAATTGTTCTCTGATAGTTGTATATATCCATTATGTATGATTTCCACTCTAATTTCCTTTATAAGATAACTTTGTCTTTCCTTCTCTCATAACATAATATTGACTCAATTCTTCTTTTATCCTTATGACAATGTCTGAAAACTATCCTTCATCTTCAAGACTTGTAAGACCTACAATCGCACACAAATCTATAATTTTAAAAGAATATGGATCTCTAGCTTATCATGTTTTCATGTTGATTTTAACTTTTCAACAAATCCATAAGACTCTCATGAGGTATATCATCATCATCCTCCCTAAAGATAGATCCTTACTTTGGTTCACAATAGTGAACTTCCTATTCCTCATACTTAGTTTCCCGAAGTTACTATTCCTTGAACCTCACGTACCTAAAATTTCTTACAAATAGTTCTTAACAAGAAATTGAAGCCAATTCTTCATTCTCCATCGATATCTCTCATATTTTTCACTTTCTTATAGAAGAATCATCATTTTACTACGTTTCCCCTTCATCTGAGTCATTTCTCTATCAAATTCCTCTTGAATCATCCTTTTCATCCTTATTCGAATTTCTTTGGAATTTTCCTCCATTTTGTTGTGGCTTACACTTGAAACCTTTTCATGACCATCAGCGGTCATTTTTCATCTTCCTCTATGAACTTACCTCATCCACTTGTGAGTTGAACTAACCCTCTACAATAGAAATTCTTAATCACCTTGCTATAAATACACCAAACTTATCTCCTCTAAACTTGGCCTTTTGGCAAGACTGGTTCTCCTTCGTTGGAATGTTCTAATATTTCTCTACTCCTATAGGCTTCCACACTCTACTCAATCTCAATAGTTTCACCTAGTCCTTTCTTTGAACAACTCTATCATCATTTGCAACTACGTATTTGTCTCAACAACTTCTACCCAACCTCATATAGAAGTTGTTCTTCTCTCTATTATTCAATCTTTGTTTCAAGGCTTGCCAAAAATTTACTCTTTGGAAAACTCTAGCATCATTTGCATATATGGATTTGTCACAACAAATTCTACCCAATGTCATATATAAGTTGTTCTTCCCTCTATTATTCAATATTTGTTTCAAGGCTTTCCAAAACTTCTCTCTCTCTCTCTATATATGTGTGTGTGTGTGTGTGTGTGTGTGTGTGTGTGTGTGTGTGTGTGTTTTCCTCCATGCAATCAACTAATACTTTGTCCAACAATGAACTCCAAATCATAAATAACATTCTTCAGATATCAATCTCATCAAATCCACACTTCAAGTACTTTTTTGAGTTCTTATTTCACACTATTGCGAGACTCTTCTGCTATAAGTCTAGGGATAATTATCCTTATCATAATGTCTATTAATTTTCCTATTATGTTTATTGTAGGGGAATCCTTGCACTTTCTCTTTGGAATCTTAAGGAATTCCTCCTTAATGTACTTCTTATATGTAGCCGTATCCTTAATAGCTTGGAAAAAGAGGAGTTTTGACAAACAAAATCATAAGTTTTCCTACAAGCTTAATCTCTTAATATGTGTTACTTTTCTTAGTGGTTAATCTTTTAAGATAGGGTGGAAATTTTGGAGCTTGTTGCGAAGCATGCACCTTCCTTTCTTCTTCTAGATATTCTATTGCAAGAGGCGTAGGATGGTTTTTTAGTACCTTCTTTCATCTAAGGTTAATATCTTGGTTTGGTATGTAGTCTTCATATTATAAATAGGTTGAGCATGATTTTTTATCGGATTAGGAGAAGCCTTAGCAGGCAGTTGAGGTTAGTTTGGAGGAGTGGTGATTTCAGTCATATTGGGTTGTGGAGGAAGAGGAGTAGGCATCAAGGATGGTGGTTTAGCCATTGGTGGCCTCCATCCTTGTGAAACGTTGTTCTATTGAGGGTTTGGTCTTTAGAATTGTAGATATGGAGGAGCACGTAGTTTATTTATATATTGCCATTCATTAGGCATGGTCCAAGGGGATGGACTAGATTGATTCAAATTATGTGACTTAAATTAGGGATTAAATTGATTAAAATATTTTGGAGGGTTATATTGCATACTTTTTTGGAATGGCCTTGGCGTTGCTAGTCTCTTTTAATTTATGAAGGACACTAACTCCATGCTCCCCTTTTCTCCTTGGTACATGGCCTTGAGTCTTGGTAGTGAGGGACACTTTTTAGTTGGGTGATTTTTTTCACAAAGGGAACATATTTCCATAGTGCTAAGTGGGAAATCATTATGAGGGTACCTCTTTTCACATTTGGGGAAAAATATGGAATTTTTTTTTCTATTTCCTCTGACTTTTCGGTTTCCTTTAAAGTATCCATATGAAAGGAATGTGTGTGTATAATTTTTGTTTTCATATTTTATAGTATTGCTCCTATGTTTTCTTTTTATTATTGAATGGGAAGGAGAAGAAAAATTTACTAGACTCGTATGATTTTTCCCCTCCATTTTACTAGCTCTATAATGGTTCCTAAATATTTACTTCATGTCCCTACAATATAGTTGATATATATATCCAATTGGTAGGAGATTAAGTATCTACATGAGTTCTTCTTTGACCCCTCTCAACATAATAAGTTTGATTAATTCCTCAACCTGAGTTCAATTGTGTGTTCTTTTGTAGTTGAGTTGAAACCTTTCCTCATATTCCTCTAAAATATTCGTTTTCTACTTAATTCATTCTAAATATTTCATGTCTAGTCTTTCTAGCTCTGTAATAATCTCTAAATTTGTCACTAAAGGTTTTCTTCATCTTATCCCAACTAGAGATGGTATTCCTTCCAAGCTCATGAACTATCTTAGTGTTGAGTCCTTCAACATAGAGGAAAAAGTTTGATCTTTTTTCATTATTTTTGTGATAATAATTCCTACACATAATAGAAAACTCAAATAAGAAAGTGTTAGGATCTTAAGTAGGAAATCCATAGAAATAAGGTGGTACTAAGGGGTTAATGTTCTTAATTTCGACTTATCCATTAATTTCCCTAATACAAAATTCAAAAATCTCTTGATTATATTCTTCTTCATCCATAATTTATTGAGATAGATCTCCCTCTCTTTTAATGGTGTTCTTAAATTTTGTATTTTGTATTAATGGTGTTCTTGATGGTGTCCCAAAATTTTATAAGGTCTTATACATGTTAAATTTAAGAAACTGCGGTCAAATTCCACTTTGGGAAGCTCAAATGAAAAATAATATGATTGCATTGAATTCCTCTTTTTGAGAGGACCAAAATCAACCTAATTATCACCTTATTTGGACAAACAGAAGTTGGTTTTTGAATTTGTTTATTAACTCATGTATATTGGGTTATGTCGACCTCAACCTTAAATGGACCCTCATGGAAGCCTATAAATAGAAGACACCTCAAGATCATTTGGACACAAATGATCAAGCTCACTTGTTATCTTTTATGTTGTATTAGCTCACTCAGATTCGACGAAAGAAGCTCACATGGAGGTCCAAAATCTCAGGTTTGAGGCTCGCACAAAAGTTAGGGTTTCTATTCTGGCCATGGGAACATATCTGGTTGATTTAGGAAAAATTCGTGGTCTTGCTATAGGCAAGGTAGCAGTTGAGGACCCTTAGGTCGTGATCACAGTGTGTTGTGCTCGTGGATAAGACTTTAGAGACAAGTTTCGCCATAACCGCGGGTACAAAATGCCATGGTAGCGAATGGGGGACCCTTGGTCATGGGCTTAGCATGTTATAGTAGCAGTTAAGGCCTCATAGGTGAAATTATAGTGCTCTGAACTTTCCTCTCTATGACAGCGGCGTTTGACAGTATGATACAGTAATTGACTATATATTACAGTTATCAGAAACAACGTTTTTGATGTTTGGATGTGTTTCATGGATTTTCTATTTTTTGTAAAGATGTGGATCATTGTACTCTCTTTTTTTGAATCATTTGATGAAAATATCTAGAAGAATAATTTGCAAAGTTTTTCCCCATAGTGGGTTTTTTCCTAGTCTATGACCAATCCTGGTGTCTCTATGTGTGCATGCTTTTCTTCCTATGTTCCTTTATGTTTCGCTGCATTGATGATGATGTTATTTCTCTTTCTACATAGTTGCATATTTTGATGAATAATAATAATGTAAAAGTGAATAATTTTATGATGATGTGGGGTGAGCTTAATGTGTAAATGATAAAATGCAACTATCAAAGAAAATATCAATATAGCCCTATGAAAAATTAACATGGTTTCAGAGTTGGGTTGAAAAAAAGCCATGGAGATCACCCCCATGGAGACACTTTTGATCGATGCAAGAAGAGGATGGTGGAGACCTAGAATAATTCTAGGGTATGAATAAAACCCTAGGCACTTAGTGCATGAGGATTTGATGGTTAGGGTTTCATAGAAACTCCGATGTATGGAGAAGACAAGATTTGATGTGTGAAACCCTAGCATGGTTTATGTGAAGATTCTCAAGCACTTGGGATTGATTTGATGAATCCCTAGATGACTTGGTTGTTGATAAAGATGATTAAAGGAAACACTCTTATGTGTACTATGGATAGGGATGGCTCTTGAAGACTAGTTCAAGAGGGAGAGGATAATATCTCATTAAAGATAAGTACTCCTTAACTCTTAATGTTTCTTTGTGTATTTACTCTTTTTTAATCTTATGGATATGATTATTATGATTATTTTTTTGATCATTTCTTATACTTCCTACATGTATATTTGAGTATATGGATATATCTAACCTCCTTTATGAGATGTGATAAGTGGATCCTTCTTGAGGATCATTTGAGATGTAGGAAAGAAAAGCTAGATATGACAATGTAAATAGGCACTTAATGAAAAGGTGACAAGCACTACAAGTTGCCCATGAGAAGGTGCACAGGTATTTTAAAATTACAAGGTATCTATAGTATATTGATTTAATGTTATGTCTCAACTATAACATTGGATGGCTAGGTAATCCCTATGGTATGTTGAGAATGTCTCCTTTGAAACTGGCTTATGCATATGAAAGTGATTTGGATTTTATGATGAAATGGTGCACCTAGTATTAAATATTTTGATCATGATGATCATCCTAGGCTACTTATTGTTGATTTTGGATATAGTGACATAACTTGAGGTTTGGATAAAATCTATTATTTTTGGAGATGTTGATTCTATGAATAATTTTACCACCTTGACACTTGATATGCATAAGAAATATTAGATCTCTTAGAGAAGGTTACCTCATTGATATGGTATTTATAATTCTTGTGATAATTATAATGAAAGTATGTTGACACTCTTGTTGTTTTGGTAAAGTTTTATTGAATGACCTGACTTGTTCCTATTGATCATGACAAGCATGGTAGCCATGAAAAAACTATGAGATTGATACTCTATATCTTTTATTAACCATGGTTATTTTTCTGATGGAATATGGAAAAAATTATTGGATAGGCTTGATAAAAGAGATATTTTGTTCATAATCTTTGAAGTGTGATGTCTCACCTCTCCACTGAACCTATCATCGAATCTAACACTTAATGAAAGTTTGATGTCATGATATAATTAAAGTAACTAATGTGACCATGTTATAACCATGATGTGTATATTTTTGACTTTATGACCTAATAGATTTGTTGATGCATGAAGATATTATAGAAACATTGATGACATGAATCAAGATGACTGAAGTGTATTTTCATTTAGAGGGAGAATCCATCAATTATATCCCTTCTCCTAATGTCATCTATGTAGGTTTTAACCCTGAACAGAAATTATCTACAAACGAATCTTAAAACATAACATAAACAATAGCGAGAACATAAAAGCATAAAACATATATACACTGAGATTTTCCCCTGGCTCCCAAATCAGGACTACCAGCTTGATTTTTAATTATATTCCTTTTAGTGTTACAACACATATATATACATGCCGAAGCATACATAAACCCCAATCCATTAACCCTGGATTAGAACATAACCATAGTTCCCTTGACCGGATCTACAAAATACCAGGGTCCGAAAACCATCATCCCCCAAAACCATGTTCAAACTCATGCACAAAACCATGGGTGGGTCTTCCTATGAGTGGGTCCACACACCAAAAAAAAATTCCCCGGGCGCTGCCTTAGACCCTGACAAGGGGGGCTGCCACCCCCCCTGCCGTGCTCGGTGCAACGTACAACGCATAAAGCTAGTCATGGAAAGAATATAACACATACCGAAAATTCTCCCACTTGTTGTTTTCTTTCTGCAAGGGGGCCACAGAAGAGCTTAGTCATTATCCTAAATCTGCAACATCCATTGTTTCTCTACACCAAAAGAACTTCTGAGTGCTCATAGACTTCGTCAATGCATCTGTAACATTCTTCAAAGTGTCCACCTTTACCATAAACAACCTTTTATCCTCAACCATATCTCTCAAAAAGTGATATTGAGCATGAATGTGATTTTCCTTTGAATGATAAGAAAGCATCTTAGCCAAGAAAATTGCACTTTGGCTATAACAGTCTATCCTTATAGCTCATTGCACCGACCCCATACTTGAACACAATCTCTGCAACCAAACTACTTCCTTTCTTGCATGAGTGGCTGCCATGTATTCTGCCTCTATAGTTGAAAGATCCACTACAAACTGTCTTTTACTCATCCAACTGAATACACCTCCAAATAGGCTAAACACATACCCACTTGTAGATCTTCTCTGGTCTAGATGTCCAGCCCAGTTTGCATCAACAAAACCACGAATGTCCAACACTCTTTCCAATCCTGGTCTTCCCTGGTAACACAAGCCATAATCACTAGTGCCACGCAAATATCTGAAAACGCGCTTCACTGTTGTCCAATGCTCCTTCCCTGGATTTGACATAAACCTGCTCAATACTCCCACTTCATGGTCAATTTCTGGTCTAGTATAGACCATTTCATACATCAGGCTACCCACTGCACTTGCATATGGAACATGGGACATATCCTCCTCTTCTTCTTGTGTCTTGGGGCACTATTCAACAGATAGCTTTACACCTACAGGAATAGGAACATTCACTGGTTTACTATCCTGCATATTGAACATATGAAATATAGTCTCAACATACTTCCTTTGGTTTAACCAGAGCTTCCTCTTTTCCTAATCTCTCTTAATTTCCATGCCCGGAATATAGTTTGCAGCACCAAGATCCTTCATGTTGAATTTGGAGAATAGTTTGGTCTTCAAATCTTAGATAATTTCTTTGTCATTTCCAATCAACAACATATCATCCACATACAAGACCAAATAAATAACACGGTCACCGATTAATTTAAAATAAACACGGTGATCCTCCTTGCTTCTGGTGAAGCCAAGTCCCCATATATAGGTATCAAATTTCTGATACCACATCCTTGGTGACTGTTTTAACCCATACAGAGACTTATTTAACCTTCATACCAGTTCTTTCTTCCCCTTCACCATAAAGCCTTCAGGTTGGTTCATGTAGATATCCTCTTTTAGATCCCCATGAAGAAATGTTGTCTTCACATCCATCTATTCTATCCCAAAATAAAATGCAACAACAACAAATAAAAGTAATCTAATAGAAGTAAATTTGGCAACAGGAGAAAAAATATCACCAAATCAATTCCTGGCACCTGGGAATAACCTTTTTCTACCAACCAAGCTTTGTATTTCTTGACCTTTCCTTCTACATTCATCTTCTTCTTAAACACCCATTTTCTCTCGATGGGCTTCCTTCCAACCGGCAACTCCACCAAATCCCATGCCTCATTTTTTATGTCATTTCATCAACCATGGCCTCCTTCCAGAGTTTTCGATCCTCTGAATCTACCGCCTCCCTGACAGTTCTGGGATCATCATCAATTATAGTTAAGGCAAAAATTGAATAGAAAGTAGATGGACTATACCTTTCTAGTTTCCTTCTTTTCCTAACTGATCTTCTCATAGCCAGAGTTTGTGGCTCTTCCTCTTCTAAGTCTTCCTCTGTTGTAGAGTTTGGTTCATCCTCCTTTAGATAAAACTCTATCTTCTCAGGTTCCTTTGGTAGGAATTCATGTTTAACAACATCTTTCACCTCTCTAAACACCACATCTCAGTTGTATACAACCTTCCTTGTTTCTCGGTTCCAAAACTTATAACCCTTTAAACAATCCTTATACCCAATAAAGATGCACCTTTCATATTTATTATCCAACTTGGTCCTTTTCTCCTTTGGAACATGTACATATGCATCACATCCAAATAACCTCAAATGTGAAAGAGAGGTTTCTTACCAGTCCATACCTCATGTGGAGTTTTATCCTCCAATGCTGATGAAGGTGATATGTTAACTAGGTAACATGCAGTATCCACTACCTCTGCCCCGAATTATTGTCCTAACCCGGTACCACTGAGCATGCTTCTTGCCTTTTCCATCAGCAATCTGTTCATTCTTTCTGCAACTCCATTTTGCTAAGGTGTGTATGGAGTAGTCTTCTAACATGCTATACCTTACTTCTTACAGAAATATTCAAATTCTTTCTTCTAGAACTCCCCACCATTATTTGTCCTCAACACCTTTATCTTCTTCTCTGTCTGGTTTTCCACCAGAGCCTTAAATTATTTAAATCTATCAAAAACTTCAAATTTATTTCTCAAGAAATATATCCATGTATTCCTTGAGAAGTCATCTATGAATGAAACATAGTACACAAACTTACCTAGTGATGGAACTGACATAGGTCCAAACACATATCTGTGCACAAGTTCTAATATCTTGTTCGCCCTCTTAGCACCAGAAGGAAAACTCACCCGATTCTGCTTCCCATATGCACAATGTTCACAACAATCGAAATCTAGAGAAAAATTAGACATACCTTCTACCATACCATTTCCATGCAGTATCTGAAGGCCCTTCTCTCCAATATGTCCAAGCCTTTGATGCCATAACATGGTCTTTTCTCCATAGAATGCTAGGCTTTCCGCTCCACTTTCAGGAACAACAGAACTGTTGCACCCATCAATAACAGTGCTGCCCTAAAGCTTGTATAGAGTTCCAATCCAAACTCTCTTCATTAATGTGAGTGCTCCCCGAACCATCTTACAGGTATCTTTCTCGAACACAGTTTTTACACCTATATCATCCATCTCGCTTACAGAAATCAGATTTCTGGCCAATGCAGGAATGTGTAGAACACTAGGAAGTGTTCTAATCCTTCCACCTTGCAGCTTCAACTTTACTTTTCCAGGTCCGATGATTCTGGCCTTCTTATCATCCACTAGGAAGACATCACCGCCATAATACCTCTCATACTCACAGAACCACTCCCTATTGGGAGTGAAATGAAATGATGCACCCGAATCGATCAACCATGACTCATGATCTACATGTGTATTTGAAGAAGAAGCCAAATACACATCCCCACCATCATCCAAGGTGGTTTTTGCCTCTGCAGAAGGAGCATCATCAGATCCCTTTCCTTTCTCAGGAGATTTAGATCTACAGTCCTTTTTGTAGTGCCCTTCCTTTCCACATTTCCATCACACATTTACAAACTTTCCAGGAGATGTAGATCTCCCTCTAGATTTATATCTCCCTCTCGAAACCTTATTCTTGTTTCTATTTTGGGACCTTTCTCGTATAGATAAGGCATCTCCATTCTAGCCCTCCATATTTCTCTGTCTCATTTCCTTCTATAGCAAGGCTGAGACAATGTCATCAAAATTCAAGGTAGTTGTATTGCTACCTATTGCAATAGCCAGACTGTCCCACGAATCTGGTAGAGAACACAACAAACTGACTCACTTATCTTCAACTAATATTTTAATATCAATAGATAACAGCTGACTTACCATAGTATTGAAGGCATTCATATGCTATGTCACCGAGTCTCCATCCTTCATCCTTAGGTTATACAACTTTTTCTGCAGGAACAATCTATTCACCAGAGACTTAGATTCGTACAAAGTCCCTAGCTTGTCCCACAAGGTCTTCACCGTAGCTTCCCCAGATACATTCAACAATACTGAATCTGAGACACACAGTCGTATTGTGCTCTTTGCCTTCTGATATAGCTTCTTTGAGTCTTCATCTGACATTGTTGTTGGATTAGTACCCAAATCTACCGTGATCCACTGATCTTTATCCACTAGCAGATCCTCCATCTTGAGCTTCCACAACTCAAAACTCTCACCATTAAATTTCTCAATCTCTATCTTTAAATTGCTCACCATCTTCTTTCACCGCAAGAATCGATCCCGGAGATCTCCCATTGAATACGTTCTACCTCAAGCTCGAGCAAGAAACCCCTCAGCAGCAAAGGCGTCCCGTGAAGGCGAAACAACTATAATACCAAATGTAGGTTTTAACCCTGAACATAAATTATCTGCAAACGAATCTTAAAAAAAAATAAACAATAGCGAGAACATAAAAACATAAAATAAATATACACAGAGATTTTCCCCTGGATCCCAAATCGGGACTACCAGCTTGATTTTTCATTATATTCCTTTTAGAGTTACAACACATATATATACATGCCGAAGCATACGTAAACCCTAATCCATTAACCCTGGATTATAACATAACTGTAGTTCCCTTGACTGGATCTACAAAATACCAGGGGATGAAAACCATCGTCTCCCAAAACCATGTGCAAACTGATGCACAAAACCATGGGTGGGTCCACCTATGAGTGGGTCCGCACACCAAAAAAATTGGGGGGCTAGTCGTGGAAAGAATATAACACATACCCAACAATCTATATTATGTACTATTGAAATATGATCTATGGGTATCTTACATAAATGATATGCAGCTAAGTTTTGATCTTAGGTAAAAAAAAACTTCTCTAACTCTAAGTCTTAGTCACACAAAGGAAGGCCTATGGCTATGAAAATGTTTCTTGAACACAAAATCAAATTTTTGTGCATGAAATCCAATAATCACCTATAAGATGTCACATGTATATTAGATATCAAGAATATATTAGTAGGGAATTTTGAATGTATACTATAATATGAATATGTAGATTGATCTTGTGTTTGTAGGTGATCGGGAGACATATACATAATTATGTTTGAAGTTTGTATTATGATGGGTTGACATGACTTGGCTTATTAATATAGTTGAGCAGTGCTAGGAATTCAAACAAATTATTTTGGTATTTCATAATGGTCTTATTTTGGCCCTCTCATTCTCAACACATTTGTTGAAGTATTGACTTTTGTATGACTAGAACATGCATGATATATCCTTGGCATCTAGTTGAAGGAATGACTTATGACTTAACTCATATAGACGAGTTGTATGATGTATAATAATGACTTATACATTTGAATCTATGTTTTAGATATGTCTTGAACTATAGACCTTACTATGAAAGAAAATTTGGATTTGACATGATTTTCCTTGACGATTGAATATTTGCCTTGATGATAATGATTTATTAGCATAGTGACTTCCTATCTGATCATGGGAATGACTTGATGAAATTATGGATTGATATTGAGTGGTTAACCGTAACCTATTGGAATGATAATAGATGATGAAAGCTTTACCTGTCACCTGGTCGAATGAACTGACTCTAAGATATTTCTGACTTTTGACATTATTATTGATATGGATTCTAAACTTTGATGAGTTGATTTAGTTGATTTGACTTATTAATAATGAAAATTTGTGCACGATCGTTTGGTAAATTGTTGTGGTTGCAATGAGAATTGCATGAAGCAGGCTCCCCCGATCCAGATATGTCTGAATTGACAATTATCTGATGAAGCTATGATTTTGTATTGATCCAAGCCTTCTCTTCAGAAGAGTTCCAAGGTATGAATTTGATTTTTTATTTTGGTTTTTATATACTGATGATCTAATATTATTAGGCAAAAAGCCTCTGATGGTACAAGTTAGAGGGAGATGGCTTCTCAAGCTCAAAATGATGCATCATGGCATGATGAATCGATTTCTGAAATTGGGAAAAGATAATCTATTTTGTGAAGCTATTAAAGAAGTGTTGGAAGATAGAAATACAAATACTTGGAAAATCTTATTTAAATTTCAAGATGTTGAACCTGAAATGGAAACTAACAGTTGATTTAATCATTGATTCCCTGTTTAGATCATCCATTCATATATATAAGCAGTGATGTACATAAAACTTGGTCTGATTCATGATTGAGTCACTTCATTCACATTGAGTTTCGACCGAGAATCCTTCGAGATGTTTGCAAAAGATGATATATTTTTCATCCGTAATATTTCTCCTATGATATATGACTATATGGATTTGTTGGTGTTGATTATTGATGAGATGAGAACATATAAGTGATTCCATAGTATGAGATATTCCACGGTGAGAAATCTGTAGATCTACCAAGGTTGAGAACAATGTTGCTAGCATGGCTAGCTATGACACGGGATGAAAAATCATTTGAATAGATGTTTTGAGAAAGTTCTGAATATGTCATGGATACATTGTGATAATATCTGATTGGCATATAATTCCATACATATAGTTGGGATCATGATACTATCATATATTAAGACAATGCAGATGCTCGAGACAATGTTAGGCTTTTGATTGGTACCTCCTTGAGAGGGAGGATGTTTATCGTATCATTTTGTGGTTTATATGATTATTTATGTTTTGACATGATATTTGATTCAATGTCCTATATACAACCGCAATGTAGAAATTATACAACAAACATGTATATCATGGATTCAATCCGATATAAAATTGTACTAAAGTTAAATATTGAATCACTTCTACAAATCGTTTACGAAATTAAAAACACAATCGCCAATCACATGAAGCAAAGAAGAATCAATCAAGCCACAAAAAAGATAATTTCCCTGGGAAAGATTGCTGCTCGAAACCCCACTCTATATTCTATTGTATATTTAGCATGGAATCATGAAAAAATTACATACAACTCTTCTCACAAGAACCATCCTGTACTCATCTAATTGTCTCACATTGTCATACATAAAACTAACCAATACTTAGCCAATTTACTGCCTCTTGACTTCCTTCCTTCCTTCCACAATCCCTAACATATGAAATCCCTAAAGAATAGGAATTTTGGCCTTCCTTAACTGTGCAGGTATCATGGGCACTCCAATGGGTGTTTGGTTGCATGTGTGCAACCCAATAATCCTATAGCTGATAGTCAACTTACCTTTCACCTAGATCTCAACTGGGTCTCCACTGGATCTGACATGCATGCAGCTAATAATAGTAAATCCTCAATTGCATGTGAGATCACTGATTGTGAATTAATTAATATTTAATTCACTTGATCTCTCACTAGTTTATCTAAAAATTACAACTATCACGACTGATTTTAACTCACTTAACTGAGTTAAAATTATTACAACCTGCATTAATTAATGCACCACTACACTTCGAACTCTGTTACAACTAGAATTACTCATCATGCCTCATGAACTACCTCTAACTTGAAATTCATGAGATAACTGATTTTATCACACTTAGTAACTATTACAAGTAATTTTGAGACTAGATTACATTTTATTATCCATCTTAATTAAGGGATAACTAAAATGGACATGCACCAAATTTAGCCCTGTGGACCCCACCCTAGTGTAGGTGCTTAATGCACTAGGCATGGGTGCTGAAATTTTCTTGTTGAATTTCAACACTCCCTCTCAACAAGAAAGTGATTATCCTTCACACCGATCCTGCCTCTATGGTATTCGAATTTTCTCCTGGTGAGTGCCTTCGCCAGAATATGTGCATCCCGATCTTCCGTGGGAATGTATTGAAGCAACATTATTCTTCTCTACACACAATATCTGAGATGATGCTACCAGATATCTATGTTCTTGGACCTATCATGAAGCACAAGATTAATCGAGAGTTTAATGCAACTTTGATTATCACAGTGTATCACTGTCAGATCCATATGAGAACCAAACAAACCAACCAAGATATTTCTCATCCAGATAGCCTCACATGCAGCTTGACTTGCTGCCATGTACTCTACTTCCGTTGAACTGAGTGCCACAGATCGCTACTTCCTATTGTACAAATAAATTGTTGTCGATCCTATGCTGAAGATCCCTCCCAATGTGCTCTTTATGTCTAATGGATTGCTCGCCCAATCTACATCCGTGAAGCCTTGAAGCTTCACTCCCTTTGTCAGTATGTACTGTAGACCATACTATGATGTGTCTCTCAGGTATATTAAGACATGCTTCCACACCTTGCAAAAGAGCTTGGTAGGCTTAACCATAGCTTTACTTAGTTGGTTAACTATGTAGCAAATGTCTGGTCTGGTATTTGCTAGATACATTAGTGAACCAACTAACTGCCTATAGATAGTAGCATCCACTACCTCTCCAGAAGTAGCATCCTCTTTCCTCCAATTTCCTACAAGAGGAGTATACATGGGTTTAAAGCTCTCTGTGTGAGACTTACCCAATATCTCCTTTGCGTAATTTCCTTGAGACACAAAAATTTCACCACCCCACTGCCATATTTCCAATCTAAGGAAATAATGAAGGAGTCCCATGTCCTTCATTTCGAACTCCCTTGCAAGATCCTCCTTGCATGAGTGTATCAACTGTTCATCACTAGTAAAAATTATATCATCAACATAAAGAACAATAATCAATAGCTTACCCTCAACCAAAATCTGGTACAGGTTTGCATCTGCTTCACTTTTGGTAAAGCCCAATCCGATAAAATAGCTGTCTATCCGAGTGTACCAAGCACGAGGTTCTTGCTTCAGCCCATACAATGCTCTTTTGAGTCGGCACACATGTGACTCACTGTTGAAGATCTCGAAACCTTCAAGCTACTCTATGTACACTTCTTCCTTAATGATCCCATTGAAAAACACATTTTTCACATCCATCTAATGAATTCACCAACCCATCTGTGCTGAGAGTGAAAGTATGGATCTAATGGAAGAGTACCTTGCAACAGGTGCAAAGGTCTCATCATAATCGATCCCCTCTATCTATGAGAATCCTCGAGCCACAAATATGGCCTTGTATTTCTCCAGACTCCCATCAGCATCTTTCTTTACCTTGTAGATCTATCTCGATCCAACCACTTATTTGTCAACTAGTCTTGGGACAATCTCCCATGCATTGTTCTTGAAAATGGAGTCATACTCCTCCACAATTGTATCAACCCAAGTTGTTTGTTGCACTGCTTCCTGAAAGAAATATGGTTTAGTCACAATAAATTTTCTCATCAGAGCCATGTATCCAGTAAACTTGTTAGGAGACTCTCTCTATCTGTGCTATGAAGTAGGGGCTCCTACATTCTTTGTAGCATCAAGTCTCAATCTATCATCTTTCATGGTGCACCTTCGGCCATTTTTGATGGATGGCTCTGCATGAGTGTTTTCCTCCACTCCATGATCCTCGGCATGTGGCTACTCCACATCTTGAGGCTCATCCTTAGGAACCAAGAGTTCCTCCTCTGCATGCAAGTTCAGCTCCCTCTCAATGGACAACCGCATGGCTTTCTCCTCATCAAAGTTTATATCCCGTCGCACAATAGTCATTATTTTGTTTGGAAAGTACACTGGATAGTTGTGGGGTGTTTCAGTGTACCCCACAAAAATCCCAATCTCAGCTGTCGGTTCCAGCTTCTTCCTAGCGTCCTTGGTCACATGAAAATAAACAAGTGAGCCAAAAATCTTAAAGTGTGAAACATTAAGTTTCTTACCAGTGAAATCCTTTTTAGGTGTAATCATGCCAAGTATCCTATGAGGACAACGGTTTTGCACAAATATCGCAGTGTTGCATGCTTCCACCCACAAATGCATCAGTAGGCCTTGATCATGCAACATTGTTCTTGTTGCACCCATGATCGTTGTGTTCTTTCTTTCCGCAACCCCATTCTGTTGTGGGTTATGAGGCATTATCAGTTCTCTTCAAATTCCTTATTTTCTGCAGAAGTTCTTGAATTCGTTAGATATGTATTCAACACCATTATCACTCCTCAGAGCCTTCACTTGCTTCCCCGAATCCTTTTGCACCAGTGCCTTAAACTCAAGAAACTTTGAGAATTTATGATCTTTTTTCAACATGAAGTATATCCAGCACTTATGAGAAAATTCATCAACAAATATCACATAATACTTATGTTTTTCTATCGAAGAAATAGAGAATGGTCCACACACGTCTGTGTGAACTCTCTCAAGGATCACCGAAGCTCGGTTCTCCTTCTCATGAAAGGTGGCCTTTACATATTCTCCCATGGTATGTCCCTTCCATGTGTCTGACTACGCAAGTTTACCCCTGGGAAGACCAGTAGAAATCTGTTGCATGAATTTCAAGGCTCTATTGTGAAGATGGCCCAATCTCATGTGCCATAATTCGCCCTCATCGTGGCTCACCACTTTTTCTAACTTTCCCATCATTTCTACGCAACCATCTACCTCCAGATTGTAGAGATTCTTAACTTGAATCCCTATCCTCTTGGCCGGTATTATTTTTTTTTGTCACATGAATATTTTCCTTCAATAAAAACAACATCATAGCTGCTATACTCCAAAATTACTCATGAGACTAAATTTTTCTTCAAAACTAGTACATGCATTACATATTTTAATTGAAAGGGTTTACCTGACTACCTCTGGAAGGTAATGGTACCAATCCCAGTAGAATTGTATTGCCCGTCATCACCCATTTCAATATGCATTTGGAGATCCTTCTCCTCCAAGCTATTGAAAAGTTCCTTGTCTCTCGTCATGTGAAAGGAAGCACCACTATCCAAATACCACACAAATCCCAATGCACTTGACACCATGCATGCGATTGATGAGAATTCAAGATCAAATTGTGAGGCCAAAGCTTCACCACCTACAGATCCTCCAGCCTTCTTGTTATTCTTCTTTTGTGGACAGTTAGTACCATAATTCCCATGCTCGTGACAGTGAAAACACTTCACCTTGGACATATCCTTCTTCTTTCCATTTTGGGAATCATATTTGAAATGGAATTTCTTCCCCTTCCCCTTATTTTCCTTGGAAACCAAAGCACAATATTATTCATCTTCATTCTTAGATGAAGATCCATCTCTAGTCTTCCGTCTAAACTCCTCCTGCACCAAATCCAACCACAATCATTCCCAATCAGGAAATGTTTCCCTTCCATTGAAAAATCCTTGACAACTGTCCCAACTCTTGGGAAGTTCTAGGATATCCAAGCTCACCAAATCATCATCAGCGACAATTATATCAACACTCCCCAGTTCATCCTGACATTGGACAAACTTTGTTAGATATTTTGTAATGGAGTTTCCTTTCTCCATCTTTATCTTCTTGATTTTATCTTTGGGCACCAATTTCCTATGGTCGTTGCTGCTCTGGAATAGATCCGTCAAAGCCTTCCACATTGCATATGGTGTCGCTTTCCCATGGAGGCTTGAGACAATGTGGTCTTGTACTCCCTCCAATAGGATCCTTCTCGCCTTTTCCACTTTCTTTTTCCATGCATCAAGATATGCAGCATCTGTCACGACGGGTTTAGGAACATCATTGTCAATGAATTCCTTCAAGCCATTGTATTTGAGTACTTACTCCATCATGTCCTTCCAAGCAATATAGTTTGATCTTCCCTCGAGTGCATACTCCAACCTCAAGCCATTGAAATCCATTTCGATCCTGAATTAGCTGTAGCACCAAGAAATTCTTTCTGCAAATTCGAATTCTATCCAGTCACAAACTCATCTCCTCCTTCAAAATTGTGATTTCTTGTGCTATGATACCATGTATAAATTATACAAAAAGCATGTATATCATGGACTCAATCTGTAATATCCCAAATGGAAATAAACAATAATATAAAGCACATAAAAAAGAAACTACAACAAATAGAGAGGCATCACATGAACCAGACACAATATGGAGAACACTGAGCCATTTTATTAAGTACTGAAAGATAAAATGAATACAAAGGTGATCAGAATGATGGCACCTAGGCTTGCACTAGGCAAGCATAGAAATACTCTCAGAATATATCGTGAAATGACTACTCCCTGAATGACTGCGTAATATCCAAGCTGCTGGTGTTCATGTCGTGCTGCTGCTACTGCTAGAATGGACTAAATCTTTGGGGCTGCTCCCCACCTCAGAAAATTCTAAAACTTTGGGAATGGCCTCTACTCCCAAAACCTAGAAAAACCCAGAAAGATTTTCATAAATGGCTGACCCCCTAAAAATAGCTCCCTTGAGGCTCTGCGCTGCTCCTCAAGGAGGGACACTGGCTCTGAATGAACGGCTCCAAAATCTGGTCTGTAACTCCACCAAAACACTAGAATAGGAAAGGGTTGGCCCCTTATCCACTATCTCGGGTTGAATCCACCTCAAACTCCCAATCTGAAACAACCTCTCCACAAGATTGTGTCCTCCCTCTCACTAACTGCCCTGTCTCTCTACGTGGGTGCTCCTCCCGTGATAGCTGCAACTCCGACTAAAAAAATAAGGATGGAACTCCTCACCTGAGCAGGCACTCGAAGTCCCCAGGGCTGAGGTTGGGATCTCTGAACGGAGACACCCGGTGTACTGAACAGTACATGCAGACTTCACTAAACAGCAAGCGTGCTCAATGTCAAGAAGACAATTCTCAAAATGCATAATCAGAATGAATGAGAATGAGGGGACCCTTCCTCCTTTTATGCTTGGTGAGCCTATCCCTCACCTAGGCCCCACCTTGCTAATTCGATATGTCTCCTTAGTGACTTTAGGGAATTCTTTTATCCTAAGTGTGAGCTAAGTGCTCCTTCACCCACTTTATTTATATTTTAACTTTATAAAGGAAAAATTAGTCAAAATTAATATTTCCAATTAGCTGCTGCTAATTGGGAATATTACAATCCTCCCCGCCAAAATTTTCTTTTTCTCAAGCAATGCCTGAACAAGAGTCCTCTCTAGCTGATGCTACCCACCATCACTGTAAAATGTGCCTGGGTCCGAGATGCAGCACTAAATCTTCCCTGTCCTCTGTATCACCCTGATATGGAGGGATATCTCAATGCTGGGATCCCAAGCCATCCTGTCCAACATGAAGCTCCACCTACTCCACTCACCATCGTGCCATGCTAGTGAAGTCCACCATTTCATCAATGACTCACTAAAGCCCGATGGAAGATATACATGATCTCCCCATGTAGTATACATATCACCCTGAGATTTTATCGAGCTGTGTAGAGCTGTAATGCTCAAGTATCCTGCTAATCTCTTATAGGTACCACCATGTTGATGTTGTGCTACTCTGATCATGAGATACTCCCTGTCATGTGCAAACTGTATCATCCTCTCCTAAGACCTAGTGGCAGGAGATCTATGAGAGACAAGCTCATCTAGACCAGGAATCGCCATGATGCCAATACCTACCCCTCTGAATGCAGCTCTGAATCTATGCAGCAACAAATAAATTCTACCTGGCCATCCGATGAAAGCCTCTATGTACCCCCATGTGCCAACCCAACAGTGAACTAGATCACTCTCTATCCTGTCTCCAACCATCATGAGACAGAATGGGCTATCAATCAAATGAATCTCTGCATCCCATAGTCGGACCTACTACACCATAGCTCTGACAACTGCGGGAATCCCTCCGTGCCTCATCTCTAGTCCCTACTCGTGACCAATATAGAGGGTCCATATATCATGGGAAAATATGATGCATGATAACCTGCCCTGTATTGGCCATTGTGTAGTACCAATGACCACTAGAAGCCATATGTGACAAATAGCCACCCCCTAAATGTAATCAATAGATAGATGTATTATACTCCCAATTGACTTAAGGTATGTGGATCCCTCCTATCCCTGCCAACCATCTCCACTAGATCTTCCATCCACCCTCTCGATAATGTGTCGATACATTGTCTGGAGCCCAGACACATACAGGGATGCTACCTCTGCTGTACCCAGTATCCTCTACTCAGGCATAGTCTCGACATGCCCTGAGAAAAGAGTGATGCATGTCTCCCTCATGACCCACTCCCCAAGAGTAGGCTCAGCGATGACTGATGTGCCATCCCTGCAGAGGATCATCTCATCCCCTAACTTGTGGATGTCAACCAGTGCACCAACCCAATGCCACTGCTGAGAAGTCTCTCCCCTAGTGTGTTGAGTGTCATCCAAATATCTTGGGTGAGCCTGACGTACCCTGCTTCTCATGCCCAAAGTTCCAAAGGACAACAACAAAATCGACTGTGCCCGTGAGTGATGTAGAAGAGGGTCATGTGTGTGAGTCCCCACATATACTATCAAGTATTTCTCATCTATCTCCCCATCGATCCTGGGTGAACTACCCTCAAAGGTAAGCCCAGTGTCCCTGTTCGTGAGTCTCCCTGGAGGCAATACTCTAAGACCCTGTTGTGCAGCACCATACGCCCTCGCATACCACCGATCATCCATGTACTCCTGGACATGCCACTGCACACTGAGGCATACCCCTGTACACTGTTGGATATCCCCTACTATTGTTGTACCACCCTGTACCATCTCGTGCCTTGTCTGTGTCAAGGCATCGGTCACTCTTCGTGTGTTCTCAATGTGATGTAGGACACTCCTACTCCACAATGCAGTCCCACACATTACGGTACACCACCATGCAACTCCATGTCCACCAGTCATCCACTGCTCAATGATAAAGGCTCCCACACATCCTTGGATGTGATGACCTAGAGTTGTGTCTCTACATGTCGGACCACCCCCAATCGGTATCATCACCTCCACTGTCGCATCGCTATACCTACCGATGAAAGGATCATCACTCCAAACCCTCCTTGAGGGGTCTAAGAAGTGAATCTCCCTATGTGTCAGTAATGATACCACCACTGCTCGGCTCCGCTGTGACCTCTGTGCCCCACACAAGGGTGAAGAATAATTGGCTCCATACAAGGCACCATCTGGTGGCTTGCCAATGCCACCTCCTTCGACAAGCTCATTCCAAGGTATGTTGATCACCCTCTGACCTCGCGTATAAGTTTCATACCAAGACAACCTAGGGAGTCTTCCCATAAACTGGTTGGCCACTGGAGCTGACTGAAACTCTCCTAGCGAATGCGCATGCTCAACTGCTAGGCCAATTGTACCCGCCAAGACATAGTCAAATGACCTGCCTGGGAAACGACAGGTAGTCCCGCCTAGATCCTAATGCCAGTCTGGGGAACCTGTATTCCCAACACCTGGAAAATCCTACTAAACTACACCCAGGTCCACCACTATCTCCATAACGCACTCCACCGGGTACCAACTCAAAATATCTCGCCATCCAACCTCAACATGTGGATGCAACACCTTGTGCAACTCCGATCGTCTCATCCCGTTAACCAATTCAACGTATGAGATCTGACTAGGTGGCTCTGCCTCTCTCTCTCCAATGGAAACAGGTGACCCAACAATGCTGTTAGACCCATCTATGCATGCCTGAAGGGGGCTGGTCTGACACTCCAATGTGCCCTTTAGCTGTACCATTAGGGAATGCAGTTGTTCCCCAATGTGGGCCAACTTGGTTGTTGACTCGGCACAAATCACTCTCATGCCCTCTAGCTCCTCGTTCTGTAACAAAATATCCTCTCATACTGTGTGGCCTTCCCTTTCAAAACTAGAAGGTCGGCTCGAAGTTGATGACACCGTTGTGTGTGACCATCGTCCAATACCTCTGTATCTCCTAGTGCCTCATCAAAGGTGGATACATCTCCTCGCACCTCACCCATCTGCCACGCACTGCTACCACCCAAAGACTCAGACACTACCCCGGTCATCACCTCAATGGGTGACACTACTGCGGTAAGCTCTACTCTCTCTACTAAGATATCAACCGATATGGTCAAAGAAGTCTCCAACACTGGTGACCCCTGCGTCATACTCGGTGTATCCACATGCTCCCCATGATCCTGTGTGCCCTCATCCTCCAAGTGCAAGGTAGCCATTTTTATCGCTTCCCCCTCCGTTATTCGGTCAAGATAGAAAGAGGTATCCAGCTTTTGCACCTGATCCTGAATCGTGCAATCAGTGGATCCATGATACGTGGGAAAAGGTGTCATCCCAGTGGTACGCTACAACTCTAAACTTTGTGTGCTAGACCCCCCACTGTTCCTTCCTTATTCATCCTACCTGAGCTGATAGTAATCTCTGAAGGGAAAAGCTACTCTAAAGTTCCCCCCCATGGACTGCCATTCGTAGAAATAATATCCAAAGGGTATATGATCATGCCGCCTACCTTTATCACTCGGTACCAGAGGTAAGAATGTAGGCATCATGATCCTGGTTGGCCTACTAAAGGCTGGTGAGTGAGTGGCTGGTAAAGGGTGGTCACACTGTTGTGAAACCCCCAAATTCTCCCCAACTAGGGATTCCTGATGGATGCTTTCATTCTTATTATGTTGTTTGAGTCTTTCCAACATTCCCTTCTGTCATTTGGATAAATCATTTAGGGCCTTAAAAATGTTACCAAAGGTTGCTTCCCCTTTTCTCTTTGACTCCCCCATATTTTCCACCTCTACTACCTTTGGTGGGTAAGATTCTACCTACCCTCTTTGTTCATAGAAAATATCCCCATGGCTGAGCCAAGAATGAAGCTCTGATACCACTGTAATATCCCAAATGGTAATAAACAGTAATATAAAGCACATAAACAAGAAACTAGAGAGGCATCACATGAACCAGACACAATATGGAGAACGCTGAGCCATTTTATTAAGTACTGAAAGATAAAATGAATACAAGGGTGATCAGATGATGGCACCTTGGATTGCACTAGGCAAGCGTAGAAATACTCTCAGAATATATCGTGAAATGGCTGCTCCCTCAATGACTACGTAATCTCCAAGCTGTTGGTGTTGTTGCCATGCTGCTACTACTGAGCTACTGCTGGAATGAACTGAATATTTTGGGTTGTTCTCCTCTTTGTTCATAGAAAATATCCCCATGGCTAAGCCAAGAATGAAGTTCTGATACCAATATAATATCCCAAATTGAAATAAACAGTAATATAAAGCACATAAACAAGAAACTACAGCAACTAGAGAGGAATCACATGAACCAGACACAATATGGAGAATGCTAAGCCATTTTATTAAGTAATGAAATATAAAATGAATAAAAAGGTGATCAGGATGATGGCACCTTGGCTTGCACTAGGCAAGCGTAGAAATACTCTCATAATATATCATGAAATGGCTACTCCCTCAATGACTACGTATCTCCAAGTTGCTAGTGTTGTTGTCGTGCTGCTACTGCTGCTGCTACTATTGCTACTGCTGGAATGGAATGAATCTTTGGGGTTGCTCCCCACCTCAAAAAATTCTGAAACTTCGGGAATGGCCTCTACTCCCAAAACCCAGAAAAACCCAGAAAGCTTTTTAGAAATGGCTGACCCCCGAAAATAGCTCCCTTGAGGCTCTGCACTGCTCCTTAAGGAGGGACACTGGCTCTGAATGAATGGCTCCAAAATCTGGTCCGTAACTCCACCAAAACATTGAAATAGGAAAGGGATGGCCCCTTATCCACTATCCCGGGCTGAATTCACCTCAAACTCCCAATCCGGAAAAGCCTCTCCACAAGACTGTGTCCTCCCTCTCACTGACTGTGTTGTCTCTCTGCGTGGGTGCACCTCCCATGATAGTTGCAACTCCCACTAAAAAAATAAGGATGGAACTCCTCACCCAAGTAGGCACTCGAAGTCCCCCAAGGCTGAGGTTAGGATCTCCGAACGGAGACACCCGGTGTACTGAACAATACGTGCAAACTTTGGTAAACAGCAAGTGTGCACAATGTCAAGAAGACAATTCTCAAAATTCATAATTAGAATGAATGAGAATGAGGGGACCCTTCCTCCTTTTATGCTTGGTGAGCCTCTCCCTCACCTAGGCCCCACCAATCCCTGCGCTACCACATGGCCACTAGGCCCCACCTTGCTAATTCGATATGTCTCCTTAGTGACTTTAGGGAATGATTTTATCTTGAGTGTGAGCTAAGTGCTCCTTCACCCACTTTATTTATATTTTAACTTTATAAATGCAAAATTATTCAAAATTAATATTTGCAATTAGCTGCTGCTAATTGGGAATATTACACAATCCAATCTAACAATGTACTAAATTTAAATACTGAATCGCTTCTACAAATCATTTGCGGAACTAAAAACATAATCGCCAATCACATGAAGCAAAGAAGAATCAATCAAGACATAACACAGATAATTTCCCGAGGAAATATTGTTGTTCAAAACCCCACTATCTTCTATTGTATATTCAAAATGGAATCATGAAACAATCACATACAACTCTTCTCACAAGAGCCCTACTGTACTAAGCTAATTGTCTTACACTATCATACATAAAACTGACCAATACTTAGCCAATTTACTGCCTCCAGATAGCCTGCCTTGCTTGCGCAATCCCTGATGAATGCAATCCCTAAAGAATAGGAATTTGGAACTTCCTTGACTGCGCAAGTATCATGGGCACTCCAATGGGTGTTTGGTTGCATGGGTGCAGCCCAATAATCCTACAACGGATAGTCAACTTTCCTTTCACCTAGATCTCAACTGGGTCTCCACTGGATCTGACATGCATGCAGCTGATAATTGTAAATCCTCAGTTGCATTTGAGATCAGTGATTGTGAATTAATTAATATTTAATTCACCTGATCTCTCACTAGTGTATCTAATAGTTACAACTAACATTACTGAGTTTGACTCACTTAACTGAGTTAAACTAAACTTGCATTAACTAATGCACAACTGTACTTCGAACTCTGTTACAACTAGAATTACTCAGCATGCCTCACCAACTACCTCTAACTCGAAATTCATGAGCTAACTAAGTTTATCACACTTAGTTAACTATAAAAATTTATTTTGAGACTCGATTACATTTTATTTTCCATATTAATTAAGTGATAACTAAAATATACATGCACCAAATTTATCCCTGTGGGCCCCACCTTAGTGTAGGTGCTTAATGCACTAGGCATGGGTGCTGAAATTTTATTTTTTAATTTCAACATGCTATTGGTACATGATGATTACCTGATACAAGTATGATATGAGTATGATGAGAGTAGCTTTGATTGAGGATAGTGAGTCATACTCTTCCCCTTTGTTTGAGCTCCAACGGTGAGGAATTAGACAAAGGGATCTTCAGGATGAGGGAAATCTAAAAAATAGGTTGTTGCCCCTATATGTTACCCACAGGGTTGGAGAATTATGTCACCCTATCTTGGTCATTGCAGAGTATACCACAGTTGGCATCATACCCACACAATGGGCTTGTTGGGATTATCCCTCTTCGTCTATCCAATGGATGAAGAGGCTTGGAGGCATGTGATCCTTACCTCTTGGTAAGTCGGGGGTCTTGTCCAAGTTATATTATGATGCAAGTGTTCTACCACATGAATATTCAAGGTCATTGCTAAGAATATCAGTGGGAAATAGGATGGTTAGAGTAGTAGCTCCCATATGTCACCTAATTCTCGATATGGGGTCATAGTTGTAGCTCCCCCATGAGATTTTGGGATGATTAGTATCTCATCGATGTGATTTTAGGTTGAGATATGCTCCTTGACGATATGCTCTTTGATGATGATGCGAGTTGCATATTTTAATCCCTGTCGATATTCCCATGTGGTATCTCGATGACATTTCTAGGTAGTATCCCGATGACAAACTTTTGGGTAGTAGCCCATCGAATGATATTCTGGGTAGTATTCTGCCGACATATAGTTCGAGTAGTAGTTGGCTGGTAAAGGTTTCAAGTTGTAACCCAATGAATAGAGGGTGTTCTTCTTCTATATTTGATAATATTCAGCATTTGAGCAGGAAAAATCAAGTAAGAAGGAATTAGCAAGTGATGTACATTGATGATTCAGGATGCTGAGGTACTTGAGATGGGACGCGTGTCATGATGATCGATGGCCAGATATGAGCAAGTGGAATTCTCCCTAGTTGAGAGGGAGTGTTAAATTTAAACAAATGCGGTCAAATTCCACTTTGGGAAGCTCAAATAACAAAGAATATTATTGCATTGAATTCCTCTTTTTGAGGGGACCAAAATTGACCTAAATATCACCTTATTCGGACAAAGAGAAGTTGGTTTTTGAATTTATTTATTAACTCATGTATATTCACTACAAGGAAAAGACCCTCTAGCAGATGTTTTTGAGGAAGCCCTTATAAAAATAGCCCATATATCCGTTTGTAGCGGAGGTGACTAGAGGAGGTTGGCGGGTGGAGGTTTTTGCGAATGTTTTTTTGTGTGGTATGTTTCTAATCATAACATGCACCGGTGCGCTTGATTTGTGTGTAATGCACCGATGCATAGTAGAGGCTAAAGAAGCGTTGCAGAGTTATTTTTAAGTAATATGAAAACAACGGTGCAATTTGCACATACAACGCACCGGTGCGTTTTATATAAAGCACACCAATGCATACCATCAAATGGCACATTGAGATATTGTGCTCTCCGTACAGACCAGCCCAGTGCGTCTCATAATCGAGCACACCAAAAAAGGGTTAAGATAAAAAAAAATTACTCGGCATAAAAAAAAATATTTTTACTTGTTATAGTGCTGTAGAAATATCAAGAACCAGTGTGATTTTTTCTTCTTTGGGGCGCCCTGCCATCAGTGCTCCCATTTCCTCCATTGCTACCGTCCATTGCTCAATGTATGGAGTTTGAATTTTTCAAAATGGTGGAAAATTTTGATTTTTAGTATTCCATTGCAAAGATGCGTCCTCGATGTGCAAATGTGCAGGTAATCTACTTTTTTCTCCCCAAATTAATATTTTAGCAGATTAATTTCCTAAATTTAGTTAAAATTCACCATAAAAAAAAATGTGCAGTGCGTTCGAGCCATTCGGCTCGCACCATTCACAGTGCTCCCTATAAATTTATAGGTTACATCGCAAATGACGTTAACGGAAACTGCACCGGGCAGTTCAGTCTAGTACCAAGAAAAAACACATCGCTTTAACAATAAAATAGTGCGGTGTGTGTCAGTTTCTAGCTGCACCGAAAATTTAAAATTTTAAAAAATAACAGTCTATGTATGGCGGTGCGGTCATTTACCGGAACACACCGGGCATTATGTAAAAATAGATATAACTCCCTGGTGTGTCCATATTACGAGAACGCACCGCCACCGCCAATGGTAAAATATTGCCAGCTGGCGGTGCATTGCGCTATAACAATTGCCCTGGGGTGGATAGTTTGGTCAACGCACCACACAATTTTTTATTTTTTTTTTGCAACATGTGAATTTTTTTCATGCACACCGTGGGCGGTGCATGATAGAAAAGTATGCACTGGTGGTGATGCGTGACTATTTTTTTGGGCACACTGAATGTTTTTTTCGATAAATTTTATATTTATATATTTTTAAATATATTTTTCATTTAATAAAAAAAAATTAGGGTTTATGTATGTGGGAGACTGATGTATTTAATATGGGAATCATTCAGTGACGTCAACGGAGAGAGGAAAGGCAACAACAAGAGAAGAGGGAGGACAATTATAACATGATACAACAGTGGGAGGCAGGAGAGAGGGAGAGAATTTTGTACCCTCGCCCTATTATGACACCCACCTAGTTTCTCTTAAGCGTGGTAGGTCTACTTAAGTTCTACGAGGAGGCTAAATGCCTGAAGGGGCACAGTGGGTTATTAGGATAGTTGATCTACAAGTGGGATGCCCACCGACAGACTTTCTGGATCAATCATGGCCAGTGGTACTATCCCACTGAGGAGGACATTTATTTTATTACTAGCCTATCTAGGAGAGGGCAGGATTTTCCCCTCTTCTCACATGTCCCTGTCAGTTATGCAGCAGGGAGTCACTTGGTGTACTCCCACATATACATTAGGGATGATATACTTTCTCCTACATATTTTTAGGTGTCTGGTAGTCAGCTACGCAATGCTTTGTTTGGTCGAGAGGAGGTTAGGTGCCTCTCACTACTACTAATGACCATTGAAAATTATACTCATTGAGGGAAACACATTAGTTTCCATCTTTTATTTTATGTTGATTACTTATTCCAGACGTCACGACTTTTGAGATAGCTTGCCTTTTTTTTTCGACAATTTTGTATAGCATTAAATAGATGTCGTTCTCAGGCACATGAGAGGTTGACCTTCCCTTTTTCTTCAGAGTTATTTTGTTTATTTTTTGAGAGGTTCCTAGAGACGAGGCCTACTTTTTTCCGCCAGCCTCGCAGGTTGATGTTACAAGTACAGATGTAGATGTGCGGTGAGATGATTCCCAAGATGGGTTTGTCCAAGTATCTGGCCAGGATATCTAGTGATGCATAGGAGCTGCTAGCCAATGTTGATGATCACATGTTTTTTATAGTGTCATGTCCTTATGCTGGTTTGGATTAGCGAGGGTGTACCAACATCCTCTTCACAAAATATCAGCCACCAAATCCTAGAGGTAATATTACTTTTTTCTTTAAATTATAATAGTTTCATTTTATTTTCTTAATTAATTATAATAAAATTTATTCCAACACATTCTTTAAATTTTTTTCTTAAATCGTTTAATTAAATTGTCTAATTATTGTTGTGTACTATATATTTTTTAGATATTGACACATTCGTTGGGGACATGATTCCACCCCCATCGGATGATCCTGTAGATGACGAGAATATGGCGAAGACCGCGGATCAGGGTGACTGACCTCTTCGTGTGCGAATACCCACGGGCATGCGGCGTAGGGTAGACATCCGATTCAGGACGAAGTTGGGCGATCAAATGTGTAGACTCCTGGTTGATGAGGGAGTTTTCCCTGTGACGATCAGAGAGATCTAAGATAATCGTATGCTCACATAGCTCTGAAGGGACATGCCCCACGATATGATGAGCCTTATGCATCATATCGTCAGAGATTCCAGTCTGATGGAATCTAGGAGGGATAGGCGCTAGGGAGATGCGCAAAACAATAGCTCATCAAATGATCATGATCATGAGGGGAGTGATCATTTTAGTATTCCACTCCTCCTACTTCACGCCTGAGATGAGCACCCAACATCTAGTCGTGAGAAGGAATCTTCTGACAAGGCACCATCTTAGTAGGCACCTAGTCCTAAGAAGACACCATCTGAGCAGGCACCTCCTGAGCAAGCACGTCATCTTAGAAAGAACAATCTACTGAGCAGGTTGCACCATCTCAATAAGGACCTCCTAAGTAGACACCATATGATCAGCAGGCACCTCTTGAGCAGGCATGTTTATCTGATCAGTAGGAACCATTGACTGAGCAGGAACCTTCGGTTGAGCAGGCACATCCATCTAAGCATGATGCACCATCAACTGATCAGGCCTCACTTACTAGTTATAGCATTGATGTAACCACCAGATATTTGAAATTTATATGCAGTTCTATTACAGTTGTATATTTTTTACATTATACAGTTATATATATATATGGTCAATGTATTTTATGTTCATGTTGATGTACTTAATTTACATTTTGATGGTCATCATGATGTGTATATTGTTAGGTCATGTTAGATAAGATATGTTCATTTAATGTGCTTGCATATAGATGTGTATGCGATAGCAGTTATTTGACATGTGATGTATATTTGATGTTTATTTTTAATATTAAATCATGATATTTATTAAATACTATGTATTGTTAGTTGTAATATTGTGTAATTGTATTTGTATGTATTGTGATTGTAATTGTAATTTTAATTGTAATTGTATGTAAAATTGTGAAATTCTAATTGTATGTAAAATTGTAAAATTGTAATTGTAACTGTAATTTTAATTGTATGTAAAATATTTGTAAAATTGTAATTGTATTGTGAAATTGTAACATTGCAATTGTAATTGTATATATTGTCATGATTCAATTTTATTAAAATTTGTAAATTTGTAAATTTGTAAAATTGTAAAATTGTAATTGTCATTGTAATTGTATGTATCATGATTGTAATTTTAATTGTAATTGTAATTGTATGTAAAATTGTAAAATTGTAATTGTAATTGTAATTGTAATTTTAATTGTAATTGTATGTAAAATTGTCGTTGTAATTTTAATTGTAATTGTATGTAAAATTGTAATTGTATGTAAAATATTTGTAAACTTGCAATTATAATTGTAATTGTATTGTGAAATCGTAAAATTGCAATTGTAATTGTAGGCATTGTCATGATTCAATTTTATTAAAATTGTAAATTTGTAAATTTTGTAAAATTGTAAAATTGTAATTGTAATTGTAATTGTAATTGTATTGAGAAATTGTAAAATTCTAATTGGAATTGTATGTATTGTCATGATTCAATTTTATTAAATTTGTAAAATTTGTAAACTTGTAAAATTGTGAATTAATTATCAATTTTGAACCATAACTACCGCAAGTAAAATGTATACCATAATTACCATAATTGTAAAATTGTAAGAATATAAGTAATTGTAAAATAATAAATATAGAATAATATGAATTTTCGTAACATAATAAAGTTTAGAAAATAATGCAAATAAATTCATGTTTAGAATTATCATTATTTTATTATGATCCTACATACCAAAAATAATAGTATACATTAATACATTTTTAAAATTTTTGAAGATATCATTCATATATATATATAGGGTGAATTTATTTAAGTAATGATATAGTGAAAAACCATTTAAAGCAATCAATTATTTGTATTATTTTAGGAATTGACATAAAAAAATAACTTGATACTGTGCAGTGCTTTCAAGATCAACATAATTGCAAACTATCAAGTGAAATGATTTTAACATTAACACAATTCAAACCAATTAATTCAAAATACATATTATAATGTTTGGAAAAAAAGAGTCTTAGTTATAAGATTAAGTCATCTTCCTTATAAAAACCCATCTTAAATAGTATAAATGATGAAATAAAACATGTACCATATCACTCTTTGTTCTCATGATCACCCTCATTATCTTCGAGCTCGCTTGGCATGATAACACTATTGTTCTCAAAAATATATTTTGATCTAGGGTCATGTCTCAATACGAACCACCAATCTCTATCCAACACATCTGGGTAAAAAAACACCTGGTTGTAGTGTTTGGGGAAAACATAAGGCTCCTTAGCTTCATCCCACATCTTTCTAGAGTTGATACATATCAGCCTACTGTCACAATCTTCCTTTACATTATTCCGATCAAAGGTTTCCCACCACTTTCACCTAGAAATAACACATTGCAAAGAAGATAAGTCCACTTCAAAGCTCTCCTATATCTTTCCGACGTAACCTGACGTCCCTCATACTAGGTTTTGATCACGGTGGCTAGCTGGACTAGATTGATCGAACTCGACTTCCACTCCATAGTCTTGTGTCATGTGTCCATCATTGGCATTTTCTGGTGCAAAAATGGTGTCCATATTCCCACATAGATGGGAACAAATGCACCTATAAAAAATTTAAAAAATCATAGTGTCATGTGTTTAATAACCCTACTGTTAAATTATAAAATATAGATGTTACATTTCAAAGGTACATTATTAAGTTTAAAATGTACATAAATATATTATTACCGAGTTGCTACACCCAATCCCTATGTTTAGCGCATCCTCTTCAGCATGTGGGTAATGACTGGTTGCACCATATTTCTCTCTCACTTGGTCAATAACCCAACTGTTGGGGCATATAATTGGCATATTTTCTTTTAAATGATTGATATAAGGCAAGATTCTACCATTTAACCTTCTAAATTATTTCCTATCACTATCCCATTTTATCCTCTTTTGTTCATATAATGAGACCGACGGTTGTGTCACTTCGGAATTGTAAAGAACGAATTTATTGATTGCTTCAATTTATGCATTCGCTAATGGGAAAAAACTGGCATATAGTAAATATGAGATCAAAATATACATTATATCGAATTTCAACATGAATATTTACTTATTTTAAATCTGACAAATTACAAGTCGCTTACTCTTTATCGAGCGCCTTTTTCCATTCATTTGATGAAGCTCCCCTTCTCTTTTGTATTCATCACTTTCATCGTCCCAAATCACCACACCTGGTGTGTTTTCAATCTGCTTGATGTACTCACTAGCATAATATAAAGACTCATACGATATGTACCCCTCTGTCATAGACCCCTCGGGTTTTTCCCTTTTTCGAAAAAACCTTTCAATTTGTTCATGTACATCTCTAAGAAGAACATCCAATGATAAGAAACCACCCCAACTAATTCAACCTCATCTACTAGGTGGATTAGAAGATGAACCTACAAGCCCATGAAATTTTTCGGCATTCCTTCTCAAACATACAAACAATCTCAAGTATCTCTTGACGCCACCGTGGAATGCTAGCCGCATGAATCTCCTTTGATGTGATACAACGTACAAATGTTGATAATTTAGATATGGCACATCCTAGGTCTTGGGGGAAGTAATTATTCACACACACATACATGAACAAATGATAATGACACTGCAAAGTTATAAACACAGGCAATGATATACAAAATTAGTTATGTTTTATGATCATATGGGAAAAAAATTATTAATATAAAAAATAATAAAATCATGCTTTTTACATTATACATACTCTTAGAAGATTCAAATGGTCATGCGATTTCAACCCTGACAAATGGTCTTCCATGATGAAGCAGCGTTGTAGTGAAGACCCTTATGAAGATGGCACCCTCACACCCATTATAAATTACTTTTCCAAAGAAAAATCATCTTTTTTTAAAATCCATGGGACATCACCTTCTTTGAAATACCAATTAGCTGAGGGACCAACCTCTAATCCTATACTTTCTAATTGTCTTGGCCAAAGTTTCTTTTTAGTTTTTGAAGTAATAAGATCTTTCTTAACGACCAATTTTTCACTTTGTTTCGATGATATGTGCCTCCATAAAGAAGATGAATTTTTTTTAAATATATGCATGGGATCTAATAAGTGGGTAATCTTAAGAATCTCCCAATATGGGAGGTTATAAAAGATAGATTCCCTTTTCATCCCAATGGTAAATTTCTCAACATAGGTGTTGAATAATTCTGAATCATCGAACATAGGCTCCCCTTTTGAATCGAACATTTATATGAAATCCTTCTACTTCTCTCTCTCTCATATGCTCTAAGACATTTAGTTCATGTCATTATTGTAGGTCTTCGGGTTCTCTCTCATTTAACATTGAAAGTAGATGTTTCTATTTTGTAAGGGTGTTCTTCTGAGAAGAATACCTTGGAGTAGTCATAAATTGGCTTGCGTAGGTCGTTAGACCATCTAGCTTTCAGAGAAGATCCACAAAATTTACATCCATAATACCCTTTTGTTACAAGACCTACGAAACTATTGTATACAATATGCATGGCACGTTAAAGAATATCATGAATATTAGAACAATTACAACGAATTAAATTAAAATGTGAAAGAATATTGTTACGTATATAAAAAATCAATACACATGTAATTTACGAGAGAAAACTCCTAAGCCTGGATAATCATGTGTCGTGTAAGCACATATTCCATACAACGTAAAACTCCTCTCTACTGCGATGGGTCTTGATACATCGTATACATTTATCCCATGCCATAATTCCTTCAATTCATCTACCAGTGATTGTAAGTAGACATCCATATTCTTCATTTGTCTTCTACTAGGGACTATGAGAGCCAACATAAGATGTTCATTCTTCGCGGACAACCATGGGGGGATATTGTTATTGATCACTACTACAGGCCAAATAGAATAGTTGGTGTTCTCGAGGGAATATGGGTTAATGCCATCCATGGTTATGATGATTCGTAGGCTTCGTACTTCATCCTTTAATTTTTCGGGCCATGTATCCTCTATATGCTTCATGGCTATTGAATATTTTGGGATTCACACAACTCCCAACTCACTTATGTGTGAGGCATGCCATCCCTACAACATAGCTAATTATATGCAACAAAAGAGCCTTTGAATCCTTTGGATTATAGGCATGTGCCTTAATATTTTAAAAGGAGGAACACACGATTTACTCTTCTTTTTTTATTTATCATATCTCTCATGCCCACATTTCTGACATATCTCTTTCTCTTCATATTATCCTCTATATATAATACAATCATTTGGACATGCAGATATGATATGTACTCAACACCAAACATTTTCAACAATTTCTTTTCCTCTTTGCAGCTACCAAGCAAGACATTATCACTCGGAAGAACCTTATATTTGAATAACCTATAGTTGGTGCACAATATTAAATGTACAATGCTAATAATTATTAATGTTCATAAAATTGACCATTTTTAATGTTGATTGTGTGACAATATTTCTCAAAATATAAGGGACTTGATGGTCAATTACCTCAAAATTTTTGAGAAACATGCATTCGACAAGAAAAAAATTTCTTTCAAGTTTTACAGTAACATCGTTGTCCCATGACTAGGTAGACTTTGACTGACTGCCAGGTCCAAAGAGAGGGGTGGTGGAAGAAAATTTAAGGCTTTCAAAAAGGTATAAAGGATATGAGCATCATCCCCTGACTGATCATCATTCTGGCATGCATCTAACAACATTATCTCCATGGAAGTCGTATCCCTTAAGTAAACATCCACACCAACCTCTATTTGATTGCCTCCATTGCCAGCTTGTGAAGAACTACTATTGATGTAATCATTCCTAATTGGTGAATCTGGAGGTAGTGGGAATTGAATAGGTGGTTGATTCAACCATTCTTGGTATCGTTCCTCTCTGATTTTTTCTCTTAATTCAACCTTCTCTCGATTTTACATTTTCCTGGGGTGCAAAGGAAGATGGTAGGTAGGCTGCTTATCATCACTAGAATCCTAATAATTTCAAAAAATATATTTGAACATGATTAGTACAAAGTCGATGATATCAATTAGTAAGTATATAAATGCATGATTGATTTGTTTGACGTTGAAATAATTAAATTATACCAAACTATAATTACCATCATTGTGCCAAGATTTTTTCTAGAAGATGTCATGTTACAATTGGCAGGGTGAAGCGACTGTCCATTTTCATCTACCAATCGCGCCTTGCGGTATACTGCTTCTGATAATAGCTTCCGAAGTTTTATAACAGTTTGAATATTTTGTGCATCTGAACTCGATTATGAATCTGCATGAACCTGAAAATTTCTATACATTAATTTTATTCAGCTGATTGACATGGATAAAAAAAAAAATTCAATTAGATAATGAAAATATAAATAAAATCTGAAGTAATTACATTTGGATATGGATAGGGAGAACTTCGTGATGGACTTTGATAAATATTATGGAACGATATGGATTTTGAACAATTTTCCATTTGATATAATTATGATATTTTCTCCTTGCATTTGAGAAAAATCAACAATATTTTTTATGTACATACCTAAAAGTATTTTCAGTGCCTTAAAAAAAGAGTTATTGTTATCGATGTTAATGTAAGGTTAACCACACCGGTGCGGTTTTATTACCAGACGTACTAGTGCTGTTAGTTTACAAATGCACCGAATATGGGGAAAAAGTGCAACTTTAGTTTTTTGAAGTGAAAAAAAAACGGTAATCTGAAAAATGAGTGGAAAATGATTTTCAGAATTCTAATTTCATAAAAAGTTCTTGAAATAGTAAAGGTTATTCATTATTTCATTATTTTTGCAAAAAATTTCAGGGAGGGATTTTCACGAGAGACATACCTGGAGAAAGAGAGCACTGTGGAACAACAAAATACTTTCGAACAGTAACACTATTTAGAGAATCAGAATTTGAAACATCTAGTGATTCACACAAAAACCCTGTAGTATAGTAAAATTATTAAATTTTCCTGTAATGATTTTTTTTTTACAATTTTTGTTAGATTTAATACATGCATAGTAAAATATTTAAATTTTACTATGCATTTTACTAATAAAATCATTTACTATCTCTATTCTTATTTACATTTAATTAAAATTTAGAAAAATAAAAATAAAAATCATTCTTACGTTAAACCCTTGCTTCTTCTTCTTTATGCGACTTCACAATTAGGGCTTTTCATTTTAGATTTATAATGTTTGTATTACTATATATATATATATATATATATATATATAGGCGTATGACATCTAACCTACAGGACCACTTGCAGAGTTGGATCCCAATCGTTATTGACCCTTTCATGATTTTTTAAAAAATAACTTTTGTTAATCATAACACACTATTTCAAATAGTGCATCAGTTTACTATTTTATTATAATGCACCGAGCGCGTTTTGACAACAACAATGTTTGATAAAAAACATTTTTTTTTAATTTATGTTTATGTTAATCGGTGCTCCAGTATTAATATAACACACCAGGTCTCTTATTGACAAAGAGCACCATACAGTGTTTCTACGGTATTGGCAGTGCATTTATAAGAACCTACCGCACCATGTTCGGTGCTTAAGTTGTGAAATTCGCACCGAGCGTTTAATTTAGATAGACGCATCATTTTCTTGATTTTATTTTTTACCTGAAAAGTATGTGATTTATTTATAAAATATATCAATGAATGGTATGGGTTTTATATTGATAAATAAATGGCTGACAAGATTTCAAGTAACAAAAATACTGATAGCACATCCAAAAAAGCAAAAAAGGAAAGTTCTTTGTAAATTATTTGCAAAAAATACTATTTTTCAACTATATGTAAGTTTAACTAATGTGTATTTTTTAGTGTGTATCATGCAAAGGCACAAAATGACGAAGCTCGATAAGATTTTTTTTATCTAAGACCATAAGAGCATAAAAGCTTAATAGAAAAATTGCAGAAGGATGAATCAGGTGAATGAAAAAAAACTATCGATCCAATGTGAGTTTCTTTTTTGAATTTTCATTAATAATATACATAAAAATATTAGATAACATGTTTCAAACAATCTAGTAATTCAAAAATTTTTAATGTTCTACAGGGACCAACAACGAAGAAAATTAATGTTGTTCTAATAAAAGAAAAAAATAGAACATGCAAATGAAAATGAATTTCTCCTTAGCTCATCTAGAGTGGTGCTGGAGAATAATGAAAGGGGGGGAAACTTTTACAAAACTTTAAAGGATCTAGTGGAATGAATGTATGGACATTATTTACACTTACAATACAAAAATAAATCCAATGATTCCAAGAACCAAATTTTATTTAAACTAAAGGAAGAGTTTCCAGAGCATTGGTCAATGAGACATGTTAGACTTTTAATAGCAAAAATGTACAACAACAAAAAAGAAGGATTGGAAAAGTAATATTTCTTTAAATGTTTTTCTAGAATTATATGTATATATTGCTACAAAGAAATAATTTACAAATATCACTTTTTTATATTTAGTTTTCATATATCAATATAAAAAATAAATATTTTATTGTCATGTTACTTTTTCAGGAAGATTATGAAAATCTTAAAGGATGAATGAGATGATATCATAAGTATTCCAGTAGTAATGTCCAAAAAGGTGTACAAGGAGATGGTCAAAGAAATGGTGTTAAGTCCCTATATTAATAGTGTAGTCCCTTATTATGTTAGTGTAGCCCCCCTTATTGTTATTTTTGTACCCCTGTAACCCTGATATTGTTATTATTGTGCCCTTACATTATTATTGTTAGGTCAGCTAGGATTATATTGTGGCCCCACTAGGATTACATTGTGGCCCCATGGACTCCTATATATAGAAAGGAGGCTTTTTCATTTGTATCATCCAAGAATTTTTCATTCATGTAATGTATTGGAGGTTGCCCCCTCGAAGTGGCTTATTTCTAAGCGTTGATATCTCTTTTCTTCTATTTTTGGAGTTGGTTTCACAACAAATGGACATAATTTCATTGCACAAGGAGCCATCTCAACAACAACATGCTTCAAATGTCATATGTAATCATTGAATTTTTCAATTAGGTACAATAAATAAATAATTTATCATTAAATATTAATTTTCAAGTATATTCTTGTAGAAAATAAAAGAAAATGGAACAGGACGACAAGGAAGGAAACAGTTGATATCTAAGTTTGTGAGTAATTGCTACTTCCTTATAACAACTTAACTAGATTTCATTTTTGTATATTTTAAGTTGTTTTATAGCAATCATCATTGAATATCTACAAACAAGTGATAACATACAAGGAAGAACCATCAAAAGAATTGATTGACATTAGGTTAAATATGGGTTTTCAGTATATGTTGGCATATCAGAAAGTAATTGTGGAATTTGTAAGTATCTATATTGTTTTACATAGCTCTGTCTATAATTAATAGAAAAAAAAAATATTTTATATTAAATCTATGATTTGTTATGGGGTATAAAACTTGCAGGAAACAAAGTATGGAACTGCGCCAACAAATGAATTGTTGAAAGATGGCATGGAATTTGGTTTTGAAAGAATGTGTATAGTTCACAAGTCAATTCTTGATACCGTACATTTCTTTTCAATTTACATTGATGTATATTATTTAATATTACAATTTTCATTATTTTCACCAATCTATATACAATCATTACACTTTATTTTTATGTTTGCAGATGGAACTTGAAGAAGAAGAAAAAAATTAACACATTGAACAAAACATTGCTCCAAATAACCCAATTCATGGAAGTAGCTCGAGCAGTGACAACAGTTCTAGCAAAGAATGATGATCAATATGTTTGGATATCAAAGAAAGGCATTGTATTTTTTATTTTGATATATTTTTCTGTGAAATCAGACATTTTGTTTAATGTAATGGACATAGTGTCCCAACTGAAAGACAAAGGGATACCAATAACTATCCCATTTTGTATGACAAAGAGTGTCTTATATATATATAATACGTTTGAATTTATTCTATTGCATTATCTGTTGTTGCTATGAAATGTTACACCACTGATTAAATATATAGATGATTAAATATTATAATGAAGAGATGTGAAATATGATGATATGACATAACAAATTCATCCAAACATCACATTAGAATACACTAATAAAAATTTAATTGATATGAATATTGTTATAAGATATGTGTCGACTTTTAATGAATAATGATTTTTTTTAAATCACAATAATTGCACCATCACGGGTCGATGTTTCTAAAAATTAGAAAATGAACACTAGTGCATGTGTATGATACTGTGCGCCGGTGCATTTCTATGACTTATGAGCACCACACCAAATACCAATATCAATTAGAAAGCTCGGTGTGCTTTATCGACGACTACGACTCAGACGGATAGTCATTTCATGAACCGATATGGTTTGACTTTAACGCGCCAGTGTGTTTTTGTAACTTAACGGCCCGGGGTGTTTTTACACCTTAACGACAATGGTGCATGCAAATTCTATTGGTCCGGTGTGTATTTGTGGGTGAGACACACCGAGACATTGCTAAATGCCCCAGGGCTTCCAAAAAACAATTTCCATCCCGGTGCTTGGTATTTTTACAATACCAGTGCGTACAGGTTAAAATGCACCGGTGTGTCCACACATGAAGTGCACACAGATAAGAAATACATCCGTAGAAACCTTCGGCCACCCAGCTTGTTTTAATTGTGTTTAAGTTCCATTAGAATCTCCATCAAAACCTCCGTTACCAAAAATAGATGTTGTAGAAAATGTTTTTTTGACAATTTTGGCCAATTTTATAAAACTAAAACCCTCCTTTATAACCTCTACTAGAGGGTATTTTCCTTGTAGTGATTGGGTTAGGTTGGCCTCAACCTCAAATGGACCCTCATGGAAGCCCATAGATAGAAGATACCTCAAGCTCATTTGGACACACTTTATCAAGCTCTCTTCTTCTCTTTTATGTTGTCTTGGATCGCTTAGGTTTGACGAAAGAATCTTGCATGGATGTCTGAAATCTCAAGTCTAAGGCTCGCACAAAAGTTTGGGTTTTTTTTCTCTTCGTAAGAATAGAACTAGTGGATCTGGACTAGAGCCGCGGGCTTGCTATAGGCAAGGTAGCAGCTGAGGTCAATTAGGCCATGGGCACAGTGTGTTATTCCCATGGCTAAGGATTCAAAGACATACTTCCCCACAGTCACAGACACAGAATGCTATGATAGTAGCTGGGGGACCCTTGGCCATGGGCTTAGAATGTTATGGTAGCGGCTATGGCCTCAGAGGTGAAATTACAGTGCTCCAAAGTTTCCGCTCAGTGAAAACAATGTTTGATAGTATGCTACAGGCAATGACAATATATTACAGTTATCATAATCAGAGTTTTTTATATTTGGATGTGTTTCATGGAAATTCTAGTTGTTGTGAATATATGGATCATTTATTTTGCTGAACCATTTGATGACAATCTGTAGAAGAAGAATCTGGAAGGGTTTTCCCCATAGTGGGTTTTACCCTGGTCTCCGACCAATCCTGGTGTTTGTATGTGTGCATGCTTTTCTTCCTATGTTCCTTTATGTTCCACTGCATTGATGATGATATTATTGTTCTTTATACATAGTTGCATATGTTGATGAATAATAATAATGGAAGTATGAATAATGGTATGATTCTATGGGGTGAAATTAATGTGTAAATGATAACTATCAAAGAAAATATCAATATGGCCCTATGAAAAATTAACAACCCTCTTGTTCTCAACACAGTGGTTGAAGTATTGACTGTTGTATGACTAGAACATGCATGATATATCCTCTGCATCTACTGGAAGGAATGAATTATGACTTAACTGATATAGATGAGTTGTATGATGTCTGATAATGACTTATACCTTTTAATCCATTTTTGAGATATGTCTTGAACTATCGACCTTACTATGATAGCAAATTTGTACCTGAAATTATTTTCCTTGACGATTGAATATTTTCCTTGATGACAATGATATATGAGCATAGTGACTTCCTATATGATCATGGGAACGACTTGATGAAATTATGGATTGATATTTCGTGGTTGATAAAAACTTGTTGGAATGATAATAGGTGATGTGCATAGAACTTGATTTGATTCATTATCGAGTCTCTTCATTCACATTGATTTGCCACTGAGAATCCTTCGAGATGTTTGCATGAGATGATATATTATTATTTTGTAATATTCTTCCTATGATATATGAATCTATGGATATGATTATGTTGATTATTTATGAGATGAACACATATAAGTGTTTCCTAAGTGTGATATCTTCCACAATGAGAATTTTGTAGCTCTACCAAGGTTGAGTACAATGTTTCTAGCATGGCTAGCTATGAAACATGATGAAGAAGCGTTTGAAGAGATGTTTTGAGAAATTTATAACCATGACATGGATACATTGTGATAATATTCGATTGGGAAATAATCCCATACATATAGTTGGGATCGAGATACTCTCATATATTAAGACAGTGCAACTTTTCAAGAGAATCTTAGGCCTGTGATTGGCACCTCCTTGAGAGGGATGATGTTTCTGGTACCCTTTTGTGATTTATATGATTATTTATGTTCTGGAATGTATTTGATTCAATGTCCTATATACAAATTCTATTTATACATGATTATTACCTGATGCAAGTATGATATGAGTATGATGAGAGTAGTGTTGATCGAGGACACTCAACCATACTCTTCCCCCTTGATTGAGCTCCCAGGGTGAGTAATTGAGACAAACGGCTCCTGGGGATGAGGGAACTCGAACAATAGGGCGTTACCCCTATATGTTACCCATAAATTTGGAGTAGTAGATCACCCTATCTTGGTCATTATAGAGTATACCCCAATTGGCATCATACCCACAAGATGGGCTTGTTGGGATAATCCCTCTCTATCTAGCCAATGGATGGGGAGGCTTGGAGGCGTGTGATCCTTACCACTTTGTAAGGTGGGTATCTCATCCAAGCTAGATTATGATTCAAGTGTTCTACCACATGAATATTCAAGGTCATTGCTGGGAACATCAATGGGAAATAGGATGGGTTGAGTAGTATCTCCCCTATGTCACTTATTGCTTGATATGGGGTTATACTTGTAGTTCCCCCATCAGATTCTAGGATGAGAAGTAGCTCACTGATGTGATTTCAGGTTGAGCTATGCTCCCTGACGATATTATCTCTCATGATGATGTGGGTCGTACATTTGACTCCCCGTCGATATTCCCAGGTGGTAGCCCGATGACATTTCCAAGTAGTAGGATGATGACAAATTTCCAGGTAGTAGCCTGTCGAATCATATTCTGGGTAGTAGCGCGCTGATAGATATTCCGCGTAGTAGCCCGCTAACATATATTCCAGGTAGTATCCCATGGGTAAATGTTTCGGTTTATAGACCAATGAATAGAGGGTGGTAACTTAAGCTCCCCTCCGATACAAAATTATTTTTCTTCTATATTCGAGAATATTTAGCATATGAATAGGAACCATCAAGTAAGAAGGAATTATCAAGTGATTTATATTGATTATTTGGGATGATGAGATACTTGAGATGGGATGTGTGTCATGATGATCGATGGTCAGATATGAGAAAGTGGAAATCTCCCTAGTTTATAGGAAGTGTTAAATTTAAGAAACTTTGGTCAAATTCCACTTTAGCAAGCTCAAATGACAAAGAATATGATTGCATTGAATTCCTCTTTTCAAGAGATTCAGAATCGACCTAATGATCACCTTATTTGGACAAGAAGAAGTTGGTTTTTTGAATTTATTTACTAACTCATGTATATTGGGTTAGGTTGGCCTCAACTTCAAATTGACCCTCATGGAAGCCTATAAATAGAAGATACCTCAAGCTCATTTTGAAATAATTGATCAAGCTCCATTATTATCTTGTATGTTTCCTTGGATCACTGAGGTTAGACGAAATAATCTCGCACGGAGGTCCGCAATCTCAGGTCTTAGGCTCGCACAGAAGTTAGGGTTTATGTTTTGGTGGTGTGCACAGATCTGGTTGATCCAGGCCAGAGTCATGGGCTTACTATAGGCAAGGTAGTGGCCCAGGACCCTTAAGCCATGGGAATAGTGTGTTATGCCCGCAGCTAAGGCTTCAAATACAAATTTCCCCACATCCGCGGGCATAGAATGTTATGGTAGTGGTTGGGGGAGCCTTCGCTTTGGGCTCAGAGTGTTATGGTAGTAGTTAAGGCCTCAAAGGAGAAATTACAGCGCTATGAAGTTTCCGCTTAGTAACATAAGTGTTTGAAAGTATGTGACAGGTAGTGACAATATATTACAATTATCATAACCATAAGTTTTGATGCTTGGATGCATTTCATGGATATTCTAGTTGTTGTAAGGATATGGATAATTGTACTCCCTTTTTTTGAATCATTTTATGACAATCTCTAGAAGAAGAATTTGCAAGGGTTTTCCACATAGTGGTTTTTTTCCCCGGTCTCCGACCAATCCTGGTGTTTGTAAGTGCATGATTTTCTTCCTATGTTCCTTTATGTTCTGGTCCATTGATGATGATATTATTGTTATTTCTACATAGTTTCATATGCCAATGAATAATAATAATGTAAATATGAATAATTTTATGATGCTATGAGGTGAAATTAATGTGAAAATAATAAAATGCAACTATAAAATCAAAGATAAATATATCCCTATGAAACATTAACACTCGTGGCTTTAGGATATGATTCTTGTTAACTATCATATTAAGGTTCCTAAAGTTTCCTGAAAGCTTAATCTAATTTCCTCTGATATATTTGACCTCTATGCATAGGTTCATGAAGTTTTTGGGTTATATTATTGTACATATTGTATTGGTCCCATTGTAATCTATGCTGAACATTTTATGACAATATAATAGAAGAATATTTTCAAGGGGTTTTCCCCGTGGTGGGTTTTTCCTTGGTCTTTGATCAAATCTGGTGTCTCTTGTTGATGGGTTGATTGTCTCCTTTTTCATTACTTTTATTATGCTATCTTCAATTATTTTTTATGAATGGAAAGACTAATTGTAATTGGAAGTATTTCTAAGTGAAGTTTGGAATTTGGCTAAAGTAATTGATGCAACATAGAACAATCTAAAATTAATGTGGAATCAAGAAGGTTTACAACCAACATGTTATGTTTGATTTCTAGTTCTTATTTCAAAGGTGAAGGCTTCTTGTAATAATTTTCTTACCTTACCTCTAATTCAAGGCATGCATGTTGTTTATGATTTTTTGAAATAAAATCTAATGTAGGATATAGGATAGTAAATGAAGAAAGTGTGAAATTTTAGCGAATCCTCAACAACAATGCCAAAAATTGGTGGACTCTAGAAGTACAACAATAATGTTTTCCTCTTATTTCTCTCAACTTTAATCATCAAACTAGGGTTCATACAAACTTAAGAGGTGATGTGCACTATGTATGAAAACCTTCATTTATTGCACTTATGGTGTATACAATTTATGCTAATGATCCTAACTAATGAGGATTATGGTTCAAGTTAGGGGAACAAATTCATGGTTGTTCACTAGAAATATGACTGTAAAGAAATGGTTCAAAGACAAATATACTTAGCCAACCATAGCTAATCTAATTTTAAACTCCAAGATCCATTTGTAAAATAATTTTTTATCACTATATTGTATGAAAAAGAATTTAACCTAATACAAAATCTAAAGTACAAGAAAATAGTTATCTCTAAGATCTAGCTTTTTCTTACAAGCAAAAGAAACACATGTATATTAGAAAATTGTATTTCAACAATTAATGAATAGTTAATAGAGACATTAAACAATATTAAGGAAGTAAAATATATGGTTTCTTAAGAGAATTTTGGTTGTCCCTCCCCAAAGAACTCAAAGACCCAAGAAAATCATTACGGATGAAATAAGAAAGGATTTTACATTATCGTACAAAAACTAAATGCATTCTTAAAATTATGGAATTGTTCTTGAAATAAAATTTTATATTAGGATAAAAAATAAAGTAATTTGACCTATCCTACTTGACGCTTAAATCCTTTGATTCATATAATTAGTGGGGAATAGTCCCCATTTATTGGTGGGGCTACTTCCCCCATAAAATTCTAAAAATAAGGGTAGCTTGTCCCCTAAAAACTGCTTTTACCATGATAGAATCAAATTTCCATTGTTGACATGGCTTGGATAACTCAAGCGACCTTCGTTTTTATGCTAATAGTCAAAGGTACAAGGTACCTATCTTCTTACAAATTTTTTTATGAAAGATTCTTTGAATTAACCTATTAATTCAACGTGCTCTAATTCCAAAAGACCACAAAAACATGAATATGATCATAATACTTAAGAAACTTACTTAACTTCAAATTTTACATCTAAAATATCAAGAATGTAATATAGAAACAAGGTCAAAAATGTATTTGTTTAGCTGAACATAGGATTGTAGATAAGACTTTAAAATATCCATTACCAAGGTCCATCATTCATACACACAAAAGGAAATTATATAAACTTAGATTTATTTTGTATTAACCAAAAGAGGAGCATAAATAACTTTACAAGAGTAAAATTACCTTAACAAAATAAGGAGAGAAAGACTATTCAAATGCAAAAAATTAGAATCTATATACAAAACAAGGAATAAGTTGAGAAAATATTTCAACCTTTCCTATAAAATCCTCAACTACCTCCACAACTAAAAAACAAAAAAGAATCAACTAATGAATCCACAATAAAAATGTCCTAATTGTAATAATCGGAGATGAAAATAGATATGAAAATCATAGGGTTTATAATCCCTATCTATAAAAATCAATTTGTAGAAAAAATTTGGAAGAAAATTATGTAAACAAATTTTAGTTTATGTCATTCTGAAAAAGCTAAACATGTTTATACAATTTTCTTCTGAAAATTATTTACAATATGAACAATGTTGAAGTCTACATTCACTTATAACCATCAATTTGCTAACAACTAGAAAATGAAAGAGTAGGAAAGGGAAGTGGAAAATATTTTCATTGATCTTGACTAACATAGAAAATATGTAGCAATCATATCAATGAAAATGCATCCATTTTCTATCACCAATTTGTTGTTTTGAATTATATATTAAGCTAATCTATTATTGACTTCATTAGTACTACTATATGAAATCTTTTAAAATAGATAGGCTTGGTAACTTGAATAGATCCGAAAAAAAATAAATTGTTTCTTCCTTATTCATTAGCACACTAATTCATGTTAGACAAGGTGTATATGTGTGTGTGTTTCTCCTTCATAACAACAATATTTATTCTTTACAAGTTAGCACTAATATTCTCTTGGGTAGGTCAATCATCTATTATATTAAAAAACTTAAAGGTGGGGATTTCTTGTGCTTATCAAATATGGTCTTATGTTTTGATATCCCCATAAGACAGGATACATGTGTGGCTTCCTAAAAACCTAATGAAAATTATTTCTCGATTATTCTTCAAGTAATAGGTTTACCACAAGTAGGATCAAGTCAAAAAATTAACTATTCCAATGGAACCAGAAACAAGAATGTGTTTATATCAATATTCCTAGATCATAATAAGCTTTAGTCATTTCCTTAGTCTCTGTTAATTTGATAAGTTATCTAGGGTTTTAAAATTAAGAGCTAAAATTCCCTTATAAATATATTATTTTCAAGTAGAATACTTGAACACTTGTAATAAATTATAAGATAACCATTACATTCATATGAGTCTTTGGACATATATGGCATAGGGTTTGAAGAAATAAATCTTAACATTTCCACATAATAGAAACCTTAGCATTTCCAAAAACCTTTTCAATTCACGTATTGGTTCTTATAAAATAAAATGTTTGTGTAGGCTTTCACTCTATACCAAAGACATGCCAATGTAATATTATCTAGAGTTCGTAGCCTTTAGACCCTTCTTACACAATTTCATTTCAAAATATCCTTCAACAAAAATACCACAAATGGTGATGGAAAGTTCATGACATTGAGTCAAATTATGATGATGTTTTGAAGTTGCATATAAAACAAATTTCAAATTAGAATCTTGTTTGCCCCTTAATATAGCCAATTTCCCACATAATTTTTGAGGTGCAAATGTAATGTAATAATTAGGAATCTTGTACCATGATACCAGAATGACTCATGAAGGGGAAACATTCTCATCAAATAAAATAATCCATCCAAAAAGAGGTGTGCATTATTAGAAGAAGAGCATCAATAACATCATATCATAACATGAAATATGCTTGTCACTAGTATGAAGAAAGTAACATAAGCTAATATAACAAATCTAATTAATGGAGACAACCACGTGTGATTCAAATCATACTTTTCAACCCTCATACGTTATAAATACTATAACCGTACATATGGGATCTATACATTCTATAAACATATTTTCTTGCATGTTTCATATCCTAGTATTCATATGTTTTCGTTCCTTAACCCTCCCACATTTAAAAAAAAAATTACATTCAAATCATTTAAAATAAATATTAAAATTTTTATCTAAACCATTTATTCTATGTAAAAATTCTCATGTACCATATTCCCTATTCTTCACACTACATATCTTGACTTGACTTAGATTATCAAATTTCCCTTTATCAACTATCACAACATTGTACTCTTTCAAAAGTAAGATTTTTTCGGCTTCTCGTGCTATTGTCACATTATATCATCCCTCACTCTTCTTAATGAATGAGTAAATAAATAGGTTTTTAATATAAAGCTTTTCCACTTTTAGAAGGTTTTAGTTATAAAACTTTTCCACTTTTATATGATATGATTTAACACTTTGAATTGTGAATAAAAAAAAAATGTGTACAAATCTTGAAGAATTTTACTACGACATATTTTTTAAAACTATTCAAATTTCTATTAATTTTATATAATTATATATAATATTTTATAAATTATATAATTTTTAATAATATTTAATGTAAATAATTTAATCATACAAAATTGAAAAAATAAAAATCTATATATTTTTTTTAAATAATATAAAATTAATTATTAAGAAATCATTAAGAACTTTACAACCACATGATATCACATTTTTCATCTTAATATTTTACAAATATAATATAATCAACCTAATATTTAATTAAATTAGTATAAATTTAAGTGGTTAAAATTACATTTTCTTAAAATATGCCATTTAAATTACTATCTAGTTTTAAAATTAGTCTTAACAAATAGTAATCAACGTTATCTCTTTAAAGGAAAAAAAAAAACTCCTAGTTATCACTACCCCTATTATTATAAAAATATATGCTTATTTATCAATATAGCAATATTAAAATTATTTATTATTAAAAAAATTTAATATAATTATAAATGGTACATTAAAATATTTTAAAAATTATACTTCAAATTTTATTAAAAAAAGTGTAGTTTAATTTATAAACCAAATGATTTTTTTTTTGTTATTTTTAACCGAAAAAAATAGCATATTTTTTTAAAAAGCTAGTTTAATTTATTTAATTGTAATTTTTTTTTTAATTTAGTTTAAATTGTTTAATATATAGAATTTCAGTATTTTAGATTTTTTTAAAGCTCTAAATCTATTTATACATTCAAAAATATATTTTGAATAACAAAAAAAATAAGATGAAAAAAACTAATTCGTCTCATTAAAAAAAAATATTATTAACTTATAAAAATTTGAAAAACATAAAAATATCTTAAATAAATTTCAGAACTAACCAACTTGAAATCTATCGTTTTGCAACTGCCTTGATAAAGAGGCCAAAGCTATTGGAATATTATACATAAGGCCTCGAAAACAATCCGTTGGGCTAACGTACACTTCCCTAAGCACGTACAACTAGTGTTGAGAGACTAATAACCATGGAAAGTCGTTCATATTTGTTGTGTCAATTGAGATGATCTTTTTCATAGAGCTAGAACTGACGTTTATTATTCCAGAAAAGTCGCTCAGGTTAGGTTGATTTCAGTCCACATAGGAAATACAATTAAGTTTTTATTTATTACAAAATTCTTGGTGATACGACTCCCTTGAGCGGTGTAACTCTACGTCACTCTTTTTTTTTCTTCTCCTTCGAAAGGTCAATTTTTCTTTTTCGTGAGTAGAAATGTTACTGCTGCATTTTTCTACCACTCCATTGAATGGTTTAGCTATGGGTCACTTTTTTTTGGTTCATTATTGGAAAAGTTATTGTTGCATTTTTTGAATTATAGGCTAAGGAGGTGATAGAATGCATTTTTGAGATGGTTGTATATTAGGTTAGTATTGTGAACAGTTCTTGTTGTAGATATGACCGCTCGTCCGGACTAGGGTTTGTCGCGGTCACTTTCTTGTCGTCTGTATTTTGCGAGTGTTCTTGGTTCTTGCTTTTCTGTGAGGGTTTCTGGCAAGATTTGAAGCATGCAGCACCTACTCGTCGTCTCTCTGTCCTCAATTCGTGCCTCCCTTACCCTCATTGTCTGCTCACAACTCTCCCTCCATCGCTTCTTCTCCCCCCACAGCTACCTTAAATCTTGTCTTTTACGTGGGGCATGAGCTGACCAGAGGGGCTCGCCTCCCTTACCCTCACTGTCTACTTGCATCTCTCCCTCCCTCAATCGCTTGTTCTCCCACCACCGCTACCTTGAAGCCTGTCTTCTGCATGGAGCATGAGCTAACCAGAGGGGCTCATAGCCTGCTGCTCTTCCCCGTCAACTTTCCTTCCTCTATCCACGCCTCCGTGACCCTCTCTTCCTGCTCATTTCCCCTATAGCGTTTTTTTCTGCGAAGGTTTTATATTGTTGTGTGGGGACTTGTGGGTTCCTAGGTCTGAGATCTCAAGGGGCAGATTTCACAATGACATGTCAGCGAGGTTTTTCTCAATGCAGCGTGGTTAGTGGCAGTTATGGTCGTGGCAGGACATCAAATTTTGTGGGATTTGTTGTGGTCGCTGACGAAGGCGCATGAAAAAAATGGTCGTCTTATATGAGAATGTGGTGGGGTTGTCGCGACTGTGGAATTTCACTGAGGAGGTATTTTTTTGGTCTCCTCTTCTCTGGTGGGCGCCTCACTTGTGATGGTGGCTGCTCACTAGTGGGATTTATCGCATCCTTCTCCTGCTTATTTTTTTTTTTGTTGGGGTTTTTTGCCCCTGTTTCTTTGTTGTCCAGTTTTCGGGCATGATGGGTTTCTTTGCAGCCCTGTGTCTGGGCATGTTTCTTTGCTGCCCAGCGTCTGGGCATGATGGATACTGGGGTGGTTTGCTAGTACTATATTGTGGGTTCTTACCCTCATGGGGATTTTTCATCCCTTTTGTTTTTAGCACATTGACTTGTGTCGATCCATGATTGGTTGGTGGCCTTGACTCGCCTTAGTTTGTTTAGGCTGCTTTATTGGTGAGAGTTTTTGGCATATTGTTATGTTCATGGTATGTTCTTCAACTATGATTATCTCCTGGATTGTAATGCCTATGACCATGTGCTATGTATTTCTAGGTTATTTTGACACATGTTATATGCATGACTATGTAACATCTTTTTACAATTCCTGTTGTGTGGAAACATTTTTCATCTATTTTCAAGTTGGTTTTTGTTCATAAGAATATGAAAAATTAAACCTTTCATATTTTCTTGATCAAACTCATTACATTCTTTGGTAGTAGTTATAGAATTTGACTAAGGACTATGTCTAGACCTTTCTAATAAAGAGAAAAATAAGAAGTTGGTCAGTATATACTTAGAGAGATAACTAAGATGAAAAAGTAGAAACAATTAAGAAAGGAAAATAAAAAGAGAGAGTGTATTAAAATACCTTTTCTTTTAACTTATTCAATAGTAAAGTAACATTATTTGTATATGTATTAAGGAATACATAATTTCAAATCTTCTCAATCTTATTATTTTTCATAACTATAAGGAAATATATAATTTCAAATATTTTCAAACTCATTAGGGCCCGAGATATACATTAAAATGATATGAATTCTTAATATCACTTTACTCACCCATGGTGAAGATGGATGGACACTTAAAGAGGAAGGAAAGGAATGGTGGTGACCACTACTTGGGAAGGTGAAGGTAATAATATATTTCATTAATTCCTATCACTTTTTCACTCTAATCATCCATTCTTATAAGTGTAAGGAATTTCAATGTGCACTCAATAAATAAAGGAGGTCTTTCCTTAAAATTTTAGATACGATTAGGAAGTGAAATCAAATTAGGTATTCAAAATAACACTCTAAAGTAAGTGGATAATTATAGAAATTCATTTTCAATTTTTTCTATAGTATATTAATAATTTTAGGAAGAATATTTAATTCACTTTAATTAAATATTTGGTTATTTTTCTCTTCATTAAGAGGTTGAATTTCAACCTATCAATATATGAATTAATTGAGGGATTAAGGGAAAATTTCATTACAAATCACATTATTCTAGTGGAATAATTTGAGGATGACAACAAGAGACATTCACTTTCTTATAGCTAGACAGGAGATGTAAATCATATTTTTGGTCATAAAGTAAGATCTAAAATTGCTTAAAAGCCTAAAATTACTTTTAGTTGGCTAAAATCTCATCTTCTTCATGTTAATAACTTTGAATTCAATATTATCTAGTAGGAATGAAAGTATTCCCTTTTATGAAACATTTGTCTTTGAATAACTATGACAAGCCATGCCATAAATAGCTACTACTATGATAATTGAATTATGATATATTTTCTACTTTTGAGAACAAAATATACTTACTTTTTCCTTTGTTTCGCCACCTCTGGGATGAGAAAGGGCTTCCCTCATACTTTGTCTATATAAGTTTCTAAGTTATGTTGTCGACATGAGAGGTATACTAAAATTTAGAAATATTTCATCACTATAATCTTAAAATTTATTTAAATGATCTAATTAACATAATGTATAACACATTTTTTAATAACTTTCTATATATTTTATAATATATTAATCTGAATATATTATCTAAATTCCATATATTAATTCTTATTATTATTATTTTTTTTCAAATCATTACACTTCTCTTTCCTTGAATGATACTTAAAGTGGATATGATCATCATAACTTTCCAATAATTTAAAATTTCCCATATAAATAATAAAATAGAAGATTGTGAAAATAATACATAATATAATTCTAAAAAAACCTATCCATTACCAACACTTTTTTTTAATAAGTAATATTAATATGAATATAAAAAAATACTCATTAAAAACCCTTATTTTAACCAATAATATTGATGTATAAACACTTCTTACCTCAACCTAAATATCATTTCTATTAATCACATATCATCACTTCCATCATATAATTCATAAACGCTCAATTGCGATCAGGCTGCATTGCTGTTTGACCACGATTTTGAAATTGATTCAAAACACCTACGACTCTAACCACGTTTTTGGAATTTATAATAGTTGAGTATACATTAAAATAAAATAATATTTAATGTATATTAAAATAAAATTATTTAGAGTTGTTATTTATATAAATGTTTTGTATATTTAATTTGTTGGAAAATTTAAACTTTGAATTTAATGATTTATGGTTTATATAATATTTGGTAACACGATTACCAATGGTCGCCATAAATTACATGTAAAATATTTTATTATATTAATTTAATAAAAATAAATAATTATATAAATTTTAAAATAAATATTTATATTTTCAAATTTTATTTTATTATAATAATTAGACTGTAAAATTTTTATTTTAAAGTAGTTAATTTTTTAAAATTTGATTTTATAAGATAGTTAAACATTGAAATTTAAAATTCAAATCAAAGAATAAAAATAAAAAACAATCACATTAAAAATGATACTACAAATAAGAAAAAATAATTCGAAAATTAAATACCTACAAATTATAATTTTTTAAATCACAAACTAAAACAAATAAAAATATTAATTACGGTTTACCAATTTTATTACGGTGCTTACTTCTTTTTCAGAGGAAAAAAAACACTATATATTAAATATGCCAGTATATTTGTTCATACATTTCGTTCTCAGTTGTGGTAAGCTAGAAAACATCAAGACATCATTGCCACATTTAACCGGTTCACCATTCCTGAGAAAGAAAGAGGTTCACAGTAGAGTGGCAAGTGGAATTTCAGAGAGTAGAGATCTCATAACATAATAACTCAGCAGAAACTGTGTAGTCGCTACCCCTGTATCATACAAAAAACCAAAACAGATCATTATAAGAGGGCACAATTTAGACGAAATGGTAGCCAAACCTGTAAAACATCGTTGACCAAAAGTTTTGATGAGCATCAACACATTCAGATGGCTTGAATATCTTCAAGCTCACTTGGTAGAGTAGTTTTAGGTACACAGGCTCGCTTGCAGGTTGAGAAGAGTTCAAAAAAGAAGAATGGAACTATATATCAACTGCAGGAACATTTGTAAAAAGAAAACTCCATATCAGGGCAGGGGGACAGAATTTTGCCATATAAGAGAACCATCTCTGTAATGAAGAATGTGTATGACTCCAAAATCTACTTTGACGCCTTTCTTCGACAGTCCATCCGCACGCGTGTTGTTTTCTCTGAAAATATGTATGATGGGCGGTTGGTTCAACCTCGCCCATAATTTTTTAGCTCGCTTCAACCAACCCTGTAGTCCTGGATTAGACAATGTAATGTTGCCCATGATATCATCCGCCACCATTCTGGAGTCCCCATAGAAAGTTAATTGTGGTAAATTTAAGTGGATAGCAGCCAGAAGAGCACCCCAAATTGCCATAATCTCAGCAATTTTATTTGACCCATAACCACCATTCCAATAAAAATGAATCCTTTCTATCTGTGAAATCTTGACCCAAGCCCCACAACCGATGACCCCATCCAAACAGGCCCCATCGAAAAAGAAAGCTAGAATGGAAATTTCATGTGGTTTGATCCGGTGAGAGCCATCAACCAAGTTTTCTTTGACCTTGGGCCATACATCAATCCATTTTATGATTGCAGAGTATATATGGGGAATGTTAAAAAACAAATTGTCAAAAATCAATCTATTCTGAGCCAACCAAACCTCCCAAATGAAGAAAAAAGGAAGATGTTTGAATTTACACTTCAGCCTTCCCCATTCCTCTGCCACAGATATGAAGTCCCTCGGCACCCACGTCGGATTCATTAGAAAATGACTGAAATACTTCCATAACCGATAGACACTAGGACAATTGAAAAATAAGAGTATGATGGATTCCTCCTCCTGACAACAAATTGTGCATCTGTTAGGGCCACATTTCCCTCTTTTGATTAGGTTATCCCATGTTAAAATCTTGCCTTACCACACCAGCCACCCAAACAAAGTGATCTTGGTAGGAATACCATGACCCCAAAATTGATAGAATGTGGAGGACAGTTGACCCGCATAATTGTTGAGATTGATGCGTTGATAAATGTCTTTTACAATTATAGATTTTCCCTTAGTGAGGCGATCCCAAGTAATGTAGTCTCCTCCCGCATCGTAACATAGGCCAGCCCCACGTAGTAGATTAATATATTGATTCCACACAACAGCCTCATTATCATCTAGGTTTAATTGATTAGCAGATTTAAACACCGGGGCACCAAAGGACCAATATGCAATAGCTTGTGAAATGTAAAAAATACCCCTATGGGCAAGGCGATGAATGAGATAGCGTGGGATACCCATATTGCTAGTGATGCCTAAAATCACTTTGGAGCCAATAGGAATACATCGACCATCACCAAACTGCCATGATAGTCGAACAGCAACATGCCCCAGGACCTTTCCAAAACTCCTCCATATGGCCGAGATATTAGCTGGGGAATGAAACTCCTTATTTAGAAGTTGATGCAGAGGATCTCCAATAATATATTTGCATTTAACAATCTCGTTCCATATACCCATCCCCTTTACAGCCCGCCAGAAAGATTTAACCAGCAGAGCATTATTAAAGGTCCTCAAATCTAATATACCCCATCCATCTTTTTTTTTAGGACGGCACAAGGTATCTAGCTTAACTAAATGATATTTATGATCTGAGTAGACTACCCCCCATAAAAATTGAGCAGTGATCTTGTTGATCTCGTCTATAGTCTGTTGCGGAAAATAATAGAGGTGTGCCGAGTAGACCAGCAACTGTGAAAGTATCGCCTGTACCATAATAAGACGACCTCCAATGGATAACCATCGTTGAGTCCATTTGCCGACTCTTTCCCTGTATCTATCGATCAGCCACCCCCAATCCCGGTTTTTATAACTACAGGGCTTGATAAGATATCCCAGATATTTAAACCCCTCAGTTGCCACCCTCTGATTAACTCCCAGGAACCCTGCAATAAATGAAATTTCGTCCAAGTCACCATACTCATATATGAGAATAGATTTATTCTTGTTGATGCAAAGTCCAATCACCGATCCAAATCTAAATAACATATAATGGGTATAGAACCAATGGTTCCTGATAAGAGAGCCAAATAGCAGCATATCATCCACAAATAGTGAATGAGTGGTCGATATTGTCACTGAAAATGAAAATCCTTTAATATACCCATTCTGCTCGGCCTTATGCATTATCTTGCTGAACCCATCCATGATCAATATGAAAATCATAGGTGATAGAGCACATCCCTGGCATAAACCCCTGCCTGCCTCAAAGAAATTTGTGGGAAGACCATTAATAATCACAACATATCTGACTGAAGTGATGCAAGACATAATCCAGTGAATGATGGGAATTGGCAAGCCAATCTTAAGAAAAACCAGGCGGATGTATAACCAGTCAATAGAGTCATAAGCCTTGAATAAATCAATCTTCATAACAAGTGTCTCCCTTTTATCAAAGTGCTTGGTGTGTAGGACCTCCTATGCAACTGCTATTGCATCGTGTATAGACCGACCTTTTAGAAAACCATATTGCTCCATTGATATGTGTTGTTCCAGAGTCACCTTTAGAGGATTTGCAATGATCTTAGAGGAGATTTTGTATATCAGGTTACATAGAGCAATCGGTCTAAAGTCCGCAAAAGTAGATGGGTCCTCTGTTTTTGGTATAAGAGCAATAAAGGTTGAGTTAAGATTAGCTGACATGTGCCCCTGGATCCTGGATTGTTCCACCACCTTAGTAATCTCGGTTCCCATCAAATCAAAAAAGAACAGATAGAATTCCGAGGGCCAACCGTCAGGTCCAGGACATTTATCAGGGGAGAAGGATTTAAGAACCGAAAGGACCTCATCTTTTGTAATAGGCCTGTTCAGAGCATTTATGCCATCATCATAAAACATCCTATGTATATGCTGAAGCATCCAATTCTGATTGTTTGCGCCAATATTCGAGTCTGCTTGATAAAAAGCCGAGAAATGTAGATATGCTTCTCGTTGAATCTCTACATTAGTGATAGCATATGACCCATCCGATCTCTTAATCCTCCATATAGCATTCCTGTTTTTCCTGTCTGTAGCAATTTTATGGAAAATTTTGGTGTTAAGAACCCCTTCATTTAACCATTGTATCCTGCTCTTAAGCTTCCAGGATATCTCTTCAATATGTAAGATCTCCCTTTTCCTATCCCCTAAATCCTTCAGAATTCTGAATGTGTCCACATTTGGTACGTTAGAAACCATACCAGAGTATATATCCTTGATCTTATCAAATATAGATAGCAATTCAACCTTAAGCGCCATCTTCTTGGAGATCTCCCATGTTTTGGATGCTCCTTTAATCTTTTGCATCTTAATATGAAATTTTGCCCAACCTGTCAAATCCCGATCCTCTTGTACTTCATTCCATAGGTCTTTGATCATCAGCACATAGTCTCCCTCCCGCAGCCAGGCCCTATTAAATTTAAAATACATTCCCTTGTTGATTCCTCCCAACTTCCAAGAGAACGTGATAGGCATATGATCAGATATATCAGAAACTAAAATCACTACTCTAGGGTCAGAAAGACAGTGAATGGGATTGTCCTTTACCATGGTATGATCAAGCCTTTTTCCAATGAAAGATTCTCCAGCCCTTTTTTTGGACCATGTAGGAATAAGCGGATCAGGCCTGATATCAATGATATGGTGTGCATGGAACATATCCTTCAGAAAACTGGATAAAGGATCCAATCTGGAACGTGGCCCCCATATCTCGTCCACCTGTAGTGTGGAATTGAAATCGCCCATAATAATCAAATTTTGTACAGAAAGAATACCCAAGCTCTGCATACGGTTCCAGAACACTGTTATGTTAAGATATGGTGCGTAAAGATTAACAATGTTGAAGATACCTTCAATGCCCCACAAATAACCTAATAAAAGCATTCCTCCAAAAAATCTGTAGGCTCTTAAATCCGCCTTGGCCGGATCCCATATAGCTATGGTTCCGCCCGAGTGACCATTCGCATCCACTGCTGCTGCACACCACCCTGGTTTGAAACTTAAACAAACTTTGATTGCTTTAACACGACAACATAATGTCTCTTGACATAAAATAATAATAGACTCCATAGTAGAAAACAGGTCCCCGAGGCAATGGATTTTGGAGGCATTGCCTATCCCCCTGATGTTCATGGACAAGATTGGATTCATGGGAACACTTCATCCAGGTGGCTTGCTCTAAGCACCCGTGGAACCCCAGTATAATTCTCAACCACCTCGATTGGAATGTCTGTGAGGTTCTCTTCCTCGTCAAAGAACAATGCTACAGATTTTAATTTCCCCTTGAAATTTTTGTTTCCCACATTGGACGACTTCCGGATTGTGACATTAGAAGTAGATGAGTGGGGAATGGTAGCATCTATGGTTTGAGGAGGTCTATCAAATACAGTGAGAGCAGCGAGGTCAATGTTAGGATTACCCAAGAGCGATTCAATATCACTCCCCACCGAGTTCCTAGGGGAGTCCGAGAGAACTACCAGGTTATGAGAGTTGTTAATATTTTCAAGTGACCGTAAAAAATCATCGGATTCTTCTACATTTCTTGTAGAAGATGGTTCGCCCCTAACAAAGTTGGTAGCTTGGAAAAGCGGATGGTCATTATTAGAGTTAAGGATAGAAGATACAGGGGACCGTAGACCAACATTGGAATCATCTACATTCTTCACAGAAGATGGTTCCCCAAGAACATCGTTGGTAGATTGAAAGAGCAGATGGTCGACATCACAGATAGGGACCGGAGGTGAGCGAGAAGATTGAGAATAGGTAGCAGGGGCATAAATGTAAGGGGACACATATCCAGTATCCGGGGGGGACACATTATCATCAGGCGGCAATACACGAAATTGAGATAAAGAAGGTCCAGAGAGACAGTTATCCTGAGCCATATCCACATCAATTTGATTTGTACGATCAGAATATTCATGAGCTGAGACAAAATCATCCTCATCCGAGGTATGAGGGTTACCTGATTCGAGACCACCCGGGGTGCTAGATCCAGTAGTGTTATGACGCCCACCCCCCGCGATGGGAATAGCATTCCGGTTATTGCGAGGTCGGAACAGACAATTCTCCCGAAGATAGCCGGTCCTATAGCAAATCAGGCATCGAAAAGCGATGCCCCAGTAATCAATCCACTGTTGATGCCGTCGATGACCCCGGATAAGATCAACATCCTCAGAAAGCCCACCAACGAAGTCCACTTCCACCAGCAGCCAAGAAATTCTTTTGTCGGATGCCCCAACAATGCTCGGGTCAATGTATTTTGTGCACCCGATAGCATTCCCAATCGCTTGCAATGCCTTTAGGGTCCAGAATTCCAACGGAAGTCCGGGAAATTTAACCCAGATAATCCTACTGCGAGGAGCTTCCATCACTGGGTTAAAACCTAGATACCACGGTACCAACTGCATGAAGCTTCGACCCCGCACCCACATTCTGCTTATGATCTTATACACGTCCTTTTCATCCATGAAGTGGATGCTAAACCATCCATTAAGCAACATACTTATTTTGGGTGTGTAACCAATAATGGAATTCCAGTGTTGCTTAATCCATCTGGCCGTATCAACCATGCCACCATCCGGAAACATCCATCACCCAATGACAGCCCTTTTCTGCAAACTTGCCACCCAACCACATAGGTCGTCGTAGTCCAGGGTGACAACCTTGATATCCATATTGTGTTTGAAAATATTCTTCTTACGCCTACCGCGATGGAGATGCTTCTTATAGGGGAAATCCTTTAGACGACCTTGTACATTCACCTCCTAGTCAGGCATGTGTGAGAAGGCCTGTTTAATAATCTGATCATCAATCTGAAATTCCTTTGAATATCCTTGTTCTGCCTCAATAGTCGAGGCAATGAAATCCTCGTGAGTAGATGTATCGGATGTCAATCCAATAGCCAAGTCCTCCATATTGCAGAGCGGGAAAGATCGATCCTTCAGAGATAGTACACCGTCAAATCCCAATGTTACCAGCTGACAGTAGATAAAGGACACAATGAAGAGATAGGACGCAATGAAGAGATAGACAAACCCTCCACCGCCAGAATTCAAGATAATAGCCCTTACAAGATAAATATGAAAACCCAATTATCAAAAATCATGCATAAAGTCGATGACACACATGGGCCATATTTGTATTATACCAAGGAAATACCCTCTGGTACATAAATAGCAACTGCCATATTGGATGATTGTACTTATCGTTAAAGACAATGAGTGCAAAAGGAAAATCTTTTCAGAGAGCGCAATCGGTCCATATCGAAAAAGTCAGTTGCATTTTAATTATTGTGATCATAACTAATTAAATTTCAGACCTTGGTTTTTGGCTTCTCGAAGAAATTTTCAAATATATGACATTTATTTTATATCCAACATTATCAACACAGGTTTAACTGATTAAATAAATTGCGGTTGTGCTATTAGCTGAATCACCCTTTTCTTTGGTAGAGAATGGGATTTCATTTTATTACTTGTGTAATGTATATAATCTTGAATTATATCAATAATTTTATTTGTACGATCATGTAACTTTAAATATTTTTTTTCATCGCACAAGATATTGAATAAATTATTTCATTAAAATTGTTATTTATATATTAAACATTAATATTTTTTTTTTAATTTACTAATGCTTTTTTATTACTAGCCAAAAATATTACATAAGGTGTTGCACTCGGAACTCTTAAATATTATTAAAACCTTATTATATGGGATATAAATAAACTTGCCAGTGGAGAGTGATGTATGATCCAAAATTAATAATTAATATAAGTATTGTAGCAGTTGTTTTAATAATTTTCATTATTTTTTAAAATTATCTCAAGCGAATTTTTTTCTAATTTCCCTATTTTATAGTTTATTTTTTTTTATTATTTATTATTTTTTCATTTTATATTCAAAATAAAAAAATTTACAAAATTTTGATTATCAATATTTAATTAACAAATGTTTCAATAAGATTAATTGTTTAACTCATTTATATCTCGAATTCATTAATAAGAAATCCAAGATTCATGAAGAAGGAATTGGTATTTTCTTATTACGTCCAAAGGTCATGTTTTTTTTTTCAATATGACAATTTCATTTATGTGTTATTTGGAACATTTTATATTTTCAATTGATTATTTATACCTAAATATTAAATAAAACATTTTAAATAAAAGGATTTATTTTTCTTCATTATTGAAAAAGAGAGGTTATGTTGTTTGTTCCATCAAATTAAATAAAAATAAAACTAAAATTAATAATAATAATAACATTTTTATTATGTCAAATTTCTATATATATATACCTTGTTGAATACGTGAGCTACTTGTTTTGTGGCTTTCCTGTGCACTCCTTCTTTCTCAGGCTTCAATTTGGAAACCCTCACGAGACCGAGAATATATCATAATTGTATTGAAACTTGGTAAAGCGGGGGTGATTATGATGGTTTTGGACCAAATAGAGTTTGTTTACAAACTCGAGTTGAACTTAAAGGGAAAGTTGTCATCATTGTAAACAATAATGCATCACCAAAAGGTAGGGCGCACCAACATGTTTAAAATCAGTGGATACATTGTTATATAAAACCCTAGTATGTGATTGAAGTAATCCATCTCTATTTTAAGGTTGAAATTGCAGTTCTGTATTTTCAAATTTCCCTGGCCAATGAAATTTTTTGTTATTCTTTGATTCCATCGATGTTGTACACATTTATTTTCACTGACCAACCATCTATACAACAAGATTGTGCGTCATGCCAACCCGCAATCCCTCTAAAAATTTTAAATATCTTATTGTTGATGTTATGAATTTTCCATCCATATAAGGTCAAAGTATTTCGACTTTGATATCGACAATTAAAAGGTTGAAATATGTGGGAAAGAAATGCATCTTTATGCACATACGAGAGCACATTCCAAGGTGTGAGACCATTGGAATTTATTTCCCATTACTTTGTTCTGTCTATGCATTCCAAGTGTAATGCATGTTAAATTTCATCTTTCCTTTATGTCTTTTTTGGTAATATCAATTCATTGTTGGTTTTGATAACAAGTTTGTGAAGGGACTCGTTTGGCATGTCTACATGTCGTTTGTTGCAGATAAATAAGGATTGTAGTTTTGGAAACTTGCAGATGTTGAAGGAACATCCAGTCGAAGTTTACGACATCGACATAAAATATCTTTCATGCAGGACTTAGGAAGATTTTAGAATAAGGTTGGGATGTAGGTGATTCAGGCATAGAGAAATGCCAATCTGCGCAACAGAGTTTGGTAGGAGAACAAAGCCTTAACCCTGACCCTCGACCTGTGTGGGATCAATTACCAAGTCGAGCATGTGATTAGTCGGCAGTCGGTAGTCATCCAAGTTGGGAGGTGGGTCTAGTTGGGACTAGTCAAAGGTTGAGCCATGTATCAGAGTTTGGAAGGTAAAAACGAGCCCCGAAATATGTGTGGCCCGGTATAGACAAACAACTCATAGAGGTGATGCGTAGAGAAAAAATTGAAGAATGTGATTGGCTCGTGGTGGTGTGTTGGCAACAATATTGAATATGACGACAACATGGTGTGGAAGTACAGAGGACATGTGGTAGGAATTTTTGACATTTTTGGGTGGCCTAATGTTCCATTCCAGGCGACATGTGTCACCATGCAGAAGGTACTACGTGGCCTAGGGGATGTTAGCATGAAATAAACTAATGATGTGGAAGAACCTAGAAGTTTGTGCCAAGGGGTTGTTTTGTGAAGCTTTTCCCATGTATTTGGATTTCGTTGTTGAATGAATAGAATGGGCCAAAACAGTGAAAAAGGACACAAGTCGAGCCTACAGGCGAATCGAACCTCCAAGCTAGTCAAGCTAGTGGGAAAGTCAGGGTCGAGTAAAACAAAAATTCATAATAGCTAGAGAAGGGTCGACCCACAACCTTCTGTCCTCTAGAAAAACGCTGAAAGGTGTACCCAGGGGTTATTTATGCATGATTTTCCTATGTTATTGGTGACTTCACTAACTATGGAAAATCACCATAGTTGTCGCTAGTATTAATGGCGACTACAGAGTATAAAGACATAAACCAACGAGGATCACGACTTGTAGCATTATCTTATTGGGCTTGGCTCAAACGAAACAACTCATCCCTGGTCAATCATGCATGTTATGAGTGATTCAATGGAAAATATGACTGGTTGCAGAAGAGTTGATTGATGAGTCAGTAGCTCATGGGCATTGTGTGCCATATTTAGCAGATGCGTAAAATTATCTATTCGCCATAAGTTAGGTATGCAGGCATGGAAGGGTTAGCATATTGATGAGAGTGTAACGCATTTAAGCATGAGGATGAGTCGGAAAATTTGGAAATAATTTCTCTAGATTTGGTGGGTATACCATATCCATGGCTGGATTAGCGGGACCCCAGGAAAGCCAAGTAAATGCGCGCAAAAGAGTTGGTTTTTGGAATAATGGAGACTGCAGAAACTCCTTGATTGAAGAATAAATAGGACCAGGATGAAATTATGGAGTTTTTCATGAGCTAAGACAAGTAATCCATGATATTGCTTGCATGCTACGAGGAATTGAATGAAGCTCAGAGCCTCAAGGATGAGATATTTTTTCATAGAAAGAACAAAGCCTTGTTAACATGCACAATTTGACCAAGAATTTATTTATTAGTATGGAAGACACTTAGGTGGACATTTATTGCATTAATTGTGTTGCAGCCACAGTTGTTGAGTGAATGAATCCCATTCTATGAATTAATGGTGAAGTAGTGGTAAGTAATCAATTTCAACAACCGGATGAATAACCAAGCTCAGAGTGCTCTCGATCAGTGAAACTGCCAGCAGGAAAAACATAAATCTTGCCTTACCACACCAGCCACCCAAACAAAGTGATCTTGGTAGGAATACCATGACCCCAAAATTGATAGAATGTGGAGGACAGTTGACCCGCATAATTGTTGAGATTGATGCGTTGATAAATGTCTTTTACAATTATAGATTTTTCCTTAGTGGGGCGATCCCAAGTAATGTAGTCACCTCCCGCATCGTAGCATAGGCCAGCCCCCCGTAGTAGATTAATATATTGATTCCACACCACAACCTCATTATCATCCAAGTTTAATTTATTAGCAGATTTAAACACCGGGGCACCAAAGGACCAATATGCAATAGCTTGTGAAATGTAAAAAAATACCCCTATGGGCAAGGCGATGAATGAGATAGGGTGGGATACCCATATTTCTAGTGATGCCGAAAATCACTTTGGAGCCAATAGGAATACTTCGACCATCACCAAACTGCCATGATAGTCGGACAGCAACATGCCCCATGACCTTTCCAAAACTCCTCCATATGGCCGAGATATTAGCTGGGGAATGAAACTCTTGATTTAGAAGCTGATGCAGAGGATCTCCAATAATATATTTGCATTTAAAAATCCTGTTCCATATACCCATCCACTTTACAGCCCGCCAGAAAGATTTAACAAGCAGAGCATTATTAAAGGTCCTCAAATCTAATATACCCCATCCATCATGTCTTTTAGGATGGCACAAGGTCTCCAGCTTAACTAAATGATATTTATGATTTGAGTAGACTCCCCCCACATAAAATGTGAGCAGTGATCTTGTTGATCTTGTCTATAGTCTGTTGTGGCAAATAATAGAGGTGTGCCTAGTAGACCAACAACTATGAAAGTACTGCCTGTACCATAATAAGACGACCACCAATGGATAACCATCGTTGAGTCCATTTGCCGACTCTTTCCTTGTATCTGTCGATCAGCCACCCCCAATCCCGGTTTTTATAACTACAGGGCTTGATAAGATATCCCAGATATTTAAACCCCTTAGTTTCCACCCTGTGATTAACTCCCAAGAACCCTGCAATAAATGAAATTTCGTCCATGTCACCATACTCATATATGAGAATAGATTTATTCTTGTTGATGCAAAGTCCAGTCGCCGAGCCAAATCTAATTAACATATAATGGGTATAGAACCAATGGTTCCTGATAAGAGAGCCAAATAGCAACATATCATCCACAAACAGTGAATGAGTGGTCGAGATTGTCGCTGAAAATGCAAATCCTTTAATATACCCGTTCTGCTCGGCCTTGTGCATTATCTTGCTGAACCCATCCATGATCAATATGAAAATCATAGGTGATAGAGCACATCCCTGGCGTAAACCCCTACCCACCTCAAAGAAATTTGTGGGAAGACCATTAATAATCACAACATATCTGACTGAAGTGATGCAAGACATAATCCAGCGAATGATGGGAATTGGCAAGCAAATCTTAAGAAAAACCAGGCAGATGTATAACCAGTCAATAGAGTCATAAGCCTTGAATAAATCAATGTTCATAACAAGTGCCTCCATTTTATCAGAGTGCATGGTGTGTAGGACCTCCTGTGCAACTGCTATTGCATCGTGTATAGACCGACCTTTTAGAAAACCATATTGCTCCATTGATATGTGTTGTTCCAGAGTCACCTTTAGACGATTTGCAATGATCTTAGAGGAGATTTTGTATATCAGGTTACATAGAGCAATCGGTCTAAAGTCCACAAAAGTAGATGGGTCCTTTGTTTTTGGTATAAGAGAAATAAAGGTTGAGTTAAGATTAGCTGGCATGTGCCCCTGGATCCTAGATTGTTCCACCACCTTAGTAATCTCGGTTCCTATCAAATCAAAAAAGAACAGATAGAATTCCGAGGGCCAACCGTCAGGTCCAAGACATTTATCAGGGGAGAAGAATTTAAGAACCGAAAGGACCTCATCTTTTGTAATAGGCCTGTTCAGAGAATTTATGGCATCATCATCAAACATCCTATGTATATGCTGAAGCATCCAATTCTGATTGTTTGCGCCAATATTCGGGTATGCTTGATAAAAAGCCGAGAAATGTAGATATGCTTCTCGTTGAATCTCTACATTAGTGATAGCATATGACCCATCCAATCTCTTAATCCTCCATATAGCATTCCTGTTTTTCCTGTCTGTAGCACTTTTATGGAAAATTTTGGTGTTAAGAACCCCTTCCTTTAACCATTGTATCCTGCTCTTAAGCTTCCAGGATATCTCTTCAATATGTAAGATCTCCCTTTTCCTATCCCCCAAATGCTTTAGAATTCTGAATGTGTCCACATTTGGTACGTTAGAAACCATACCAGAGTATATATCCTTGATCTTATCAGATATAGATAGCAATTCAACCTTAAGCGCCATCTTCTTGGAGATCTCCCATGTTTTGGATGCTCCTTTAATGTTTTGCATCTTAATATGAAAATTTTCCCAACCTGTCAAATCCTGATCCTCTTGTACTTCATTCCATAGGTCTTTGATCATCAGCACATAGTCTCCCTCCCGCAGCCAGGCCCTATTAAATTTAAAATCCATTCCCTTGTTGATTCATCCCAACTTCCAAGAGAACGTGATAGGCATATGATCAGATATATCAGAAACTAAAATCACTACTCTAGGGTCAGAAAGACAGTGAATGAGATTGTCCTTTACCATGGTACGATCAAGTCTTTTTCCAATGAAAGATTCTCCAGCCCTTTTGTTGGACCATGTAGGAATAAGTGGATCAGACCTGATATCCATGATATGGTGTGCATAGACCATATCCTTCAGAAAACTGGATAAAGGATCCAATCTAGAACGTGGCCCCCATATCTCGTCCACCTGTAGTGTGGAATTGAAATCGCCCATAATAATCAAATTCTGCAGAGAAAGAATACCCGAGTTCTGCATACGGTTCCATAACACTGTTCTTTTGAGATATGGTGCGTAAAGATTAAGCATTCCTCCAAAAAATTTGTAGGCTTTTAAATCCACCTTGGCCGGATCCCATATAGCTATGGTTCCGCCTGAGTGACCATTTGCATCCACCACTGCCGCACACCACCCTGGTTTGAAACTTAAACAAACTTTGATTGCTTTAACACGACAACATAATGTCTCTTGACATAAAATAATAATAGACTCCATAGTAGAAAACAGGTCCCCGAGGCAATGGATATTGGAGGCATTGCCTATCCCCCTGATGTTCATGGACAAGATTTGATTCATGGGAACACTTCGTCCAGGTGGCTTGTTCTAAGCGCCCGTGGAACCCCAATATAATTCTCAGCCACATTGATTCGAATGTCCGTGAGGTTCTCTTCCTCGTCAAAGAACAAAGCTACAAATTTTAATTTCCCCTTGAAATTTTTGTTTCCCACTTTGGACGACTTCCAGATCGTGACATTAGAAGTAGATGAGTGGGGAATGGTAGCATCTATGGTTCGAGGAGGTCTATCAAATACAGTGAGAGCAGCGAGGTCAATGTTAGGATTACCCAGGAGCGATTCAATATCACTCCCAACCAAGTTCCTAGGGGAGTCCGAGAGAACTACCGGGTTATGAGAGTTGTTAAGATTTTCAGGTGACCGTAAACAATCATCGAATTCTTCTACATTTCTCATAGAAGATGGTTCGCCCCTAAAAAATTTGGTAGCTTGGAAAAGCGAATGGTCATTATCAGAGTTAAGGACAGGAGATACAGGGGACCGTAGACCAACATTGGAATCATCTACATTCTTCACAAAAGATGGTTCCCCAAGAACATCGTTGGTAGATTGAAAGAGTGGATGGTCGACATCACAGGTAGGGACCGGAGGTGAGCGAGAAGATTGAGAATAGGTAGCATGGGTAGAAATGTAAGGGGACACATATCCGGTATCCGGGGGGGACACATTATCATTGGGCGGCAGGACACAGAAATGAGATAAAGAAGGTCCAGAGAGACAGTTATCCCGAGCCATATCCACATCAATTTGATTTGTACGATCAGAATATTCATGAGCAGAGACAAAAGCATCCTCATCCGAGGTATGAGGGTTACCTGATTCGAGACCACCCGGGGTGCCAGATCCAGCGGTATTATGACGCCCACCCCCCGCGACGGGAATAACATTCCGGTTATTACGAGGTCGGAACAGACAATTGTCTCGAAGATAGCTGGTCCTATGGCAAATCACGCATCGAAAAGGGACGCCCCAGTAATCAATCCACTGTTGATGTTGTCGATGACCCCAGATAAGATTAACATCCCCAGAAAGCCCGCCAACAAAGTCCACTTCCACTAGCAGCCAAGCAATTCTTTTGTCGGATGCCCCAACAATGCTCGGGTCAATGTATTTTGTGCACCCGATAGCATTCCCAATCGCCTGCAACGCCTTTAGGGTCCAGAATTTCAACGGAAGTCCGGGAAATTTAACCTAGATAATCCTACTGCGAGGAGCTTCCATCACTGGGTTAAAACCTAGATACCATGGTACCAACTGCATGAAGCTTCGACCCTGCACCCACATTCTGCTTATGATCTTATACACGTCCTTTTCATCCATGAAGTGAATGCTAAACCATCCATTAAGCATCATACTTATTTTGGGTGTTTAACCAATAATGGAATTCTAGTGTTGCTTAATCCATCCGGCCGTATCAACCACGCCACCATTCGGAAACATCCATCACCCAATGACAGCCCTTTTCTGCAAACTTGCCACCCGACCACATAGGTCGTTGTAGTCCAGGTTGACAACCTTGATATCCATATTTTGTTTGAAAATATTCTTCTTACGCCTACCGCGATGGCGATGCTTCTTATAGGGGAAATCCTTCTGACGACCTTGTACATTCACCTCCTGGTTAGGCAAGTGTGAGAAGGCCTATTTAATAATTTGATCATCAATCTGAAATTCCTTTGAATATCTTTGTTCCGCCTCAATAGTCGCGGCAATGAACTCCTCGTGAGCATATGTATCGGATGTCAATCCAATAGCCAAAGTCCTCCATATTATAGAGCGGGAAAGATCGTTCCTTCGGAGATAGTACACCGTCAAATCTCAATGTCACTCGCTGATAGTAGATAGAGGATGCAATGAAGAGATAGACAAACCCTCCACCGCCAGAATTCAAAATAATAGTCCTAACGGGATAAATATGGAAACCCAATTATCAAAAATCATGCATAAAGTCGATGAGACACATGGGCCATATTTGTATTATACCAAGGAAATAGCCTATGGTTCATAAATAGCAACCGCCATATTGGATGATTGTACTTATCGTTAAAGACAATGAGTGCAAAAGGCGAATCTTTTCAGACATCGCAATCGGTCCATATCGAAAAAGTCAGTTGCATTTTAATTATTGTGATCATAATTAATTAAATTTGAGACCTTGGTTTTTGGCTTCTCGGAGAAATTTTCAAATATATGACGTTTATTTTATATCCAACATTATCAACACAGGTTTAACTGATTAAATAATTTGCGGTTGTGCTATTAGCTGAATCACCCTTTTCTTTAGTAGAGAATGGGATTTCATTTTATTACTTGTTGTAATGTATATAATCTTGAATTATATCAATAATTTTATTTGTACGATCATGTAACTTTAAATATTTTTTTTCATCGCACAAGATATTGAATAAATTATTTCATTAAAATTGTTATTTATATATTCAATATTAATATATATATATTTTTTAATTTACTAATGCTTTTTTATTACTCGCCAAAAATATTACGTAAGGTGTTGCACTCGGAACTCTTCCTTTCTTTTGCTCACTTGTAGGACTATAAATATTATTAAAACCTTATTATATGGGATATAAATAAACTTGCTAGTGGAGAGTGATGTATGATCCAAAATTAATAATTAATATAAGTATTGTAGCAGTTGTTTTAATAATTTTCATTATTTTTTAAAATTATCTTAAGCGAATTTTTTTCTAATTTCCCTATTTTATGGTTTAATTTTATTTTATTATTTATTATTTTTTCATTTTATATTCAAAATAAAAAAATTTACAAAATTTTGATTATGAATATTTAATTAACAAATGTTTCAATAAGATTAATTCTTTAACTCATTTATATCTCAAATTCATTAATAAGAAGTCCAAGATTCATGAAGAAGGAATTGGTATTTTCTTATTACGTCCAAAGGTCATGCTTTCTTTTTCAATATGACAATTTCATTTATCTGTTATTTGGAACATTTTATATTTTCCATTGATTGTTTATACCTAAATATTAAATAAAGGGATTTATTTTTCTTCATTATTGAAAAAGAGAGGTTATGTTGTTTGTTCCATCAAATTATATAAAAAATAAACTAAAATTAATAATAATAATAATAATAATAATAATAACATTTTTATTATGTCAAATTTCTCTCTCTCTCTCCTTATATAATATATATATATATATATAATTAATAATTAAATCAACTTAAATTTATGTTAATTCTACATCTATTAAGTTTAAAGAAGGATCAAATCTTTTTTCAGTGGTAGACACCAAATTTTTCAAATTATGATTTGGGTTATGGTGCGTTATGATAATTAGTTATTAGCATCCAAGAAGCCTAGGAAACTGAATCAACGATTTACCTATTGTATTTATATGTACATTATGTATATCATTCTTAGGATCATTAATATAAACTTGGATTTGTTTCTATTTTTTCTTTCCAACAGTGAAATCAGAGCAGAGGTTTATCTACCTTGTTGAATACGTGAGCCACTTGTTTTGTGGCCTTCCTGTGCACTCCTTCTTTCTCAGGATTCAATTTGGAAACCCTCACTAGACCGAGAATATATTAGAATTGTATTGAAACTTGGTAAAGCGGGGGTGATTATGATGGTTTTGGACCAAGTAGAGTTTGTTTACAAACTCGAGTTGAACTTAAAGGGAAAGTTGTCGTCATTGTAAACAACAATGCATCACCAAAAGGTAGGAAGCACCAACATGTTTAAAATCAGTGGATACATTGTTATCTAAAACCCTAGTATGTGATTGAAGTAATCCCTCTCTATTTTAAGGTTGAAATTGCAGTTCTGTATTTTCAAATGTCCATGGCCAATGCAATTTTTTGTTATTCTTTGATTCCATCGATGTTGTACACATTTATTTTCACTGACCAACCATCTATACAACAACATTGTGCGTCATGCCAACCCGCAATCCCTCTAAAATTTTTAAATATCTTATTGTTGAGGTTATGAATTTTCCATCCATATAAGGTCAAAGTATTTCGACTTTGATATCGACAATTAAAAGTTTGAAATATGTGGGAAAGAAATGCATCTTTATGCACATACGAGAGCACATTCCAAGGTGTGAGACCATTGGAATTTATTTCCCATTACTTTGTTTTGTCTATGCATTCCAAGTGTAATGCATGTTAAATTTCATCTTTCCTTTATGTCTTTGTTGGTAATATCAATTCATTGTTGGTTTTGATAACAAGTTTGTGAAGGGACTCGTTTGGCATGTCTACATGTCGTTTGTTGCAGATAAATAAGGACTGTAGTTTTGGAAACTTGCAGATGTTGAAGGAACATCCAGTTGAAGTTTACGCAATCGACACAGGTGATTGAACCTGTTTATTCTCGGGATTGCTTGAGTTGTGTGCATAAAATATGCGCCATGTTTAAAGACAAACTCTATGGATCTCAAGGTTTAATAATCGATTGCAGTTTTGGTGAAGGTTATCCTAAACTGTTAAAATTATATTCACACGTTTTAGGATTTAAAATTTTTTTGGACCTGAGAATGGAGTTTATTTTATTTTATGATTCAAAATAAGTCTTAGGAAGAGGCATCATTGTTATTAATTTAAACATAGTTTCTCATTAATGCCATTGGTATTAGTTTAAACCTTCTTCTTTAATTGACCAACAGTCAAGTGTATCGTGAAAATGTTATTTGGTAGCTGGAGTTTTTGTCAGCGCAGGCATACAGGTTGATAACATCGAATTCACTAATTTTTATAGTGTGAGAGGAGTCCATATGGCTTCTTGTTATTGGAATCCTATAAGCGTCGAGGAGGAGGAAAAGGAGGGGTTAGATCTTGAACGAATACCCAAATTCAAAGGAAGTTGGGAACGAAAGCTTAAGGTTTCTTCCAAGAAGATCAAGACTAGCAACTGAGAACTCTTTATTTTATGTACTATGAATTGGCATATAAGATTAAAATAAATCACATTTATGAACTTGTAAGAGAATTCTGGTTTACGCATTTTACTCTTTCTTATGCTTCCATATACCCAGAAAAGTGGTCATCCTCCTTTAGGACAACTTTCACATGTCAAAGATTTCGTTGGAATGTTGACATTGCATAGATGGCTAGTGGTAGTAATTATGTTTGCATTGATGACAAAACTCATGATGGGATATGTGTTGGACACTCAAGTGTGTTGGAATTGATGTCAACTAGACTAGCATGGATGTTGGCTACAATAGAAATCTTGGCATAATGTTAGGTATGTTAGCATTGATGTCCACTAGAATAGTTCTGGTGGCAGTAGATGCTAGCAGTGATTTGTTTGGTTTATCAAGCTCAAGGGGAGTCCTATGGTTGCTACAATCACGTTTAGAGAATCATCATAGTAGAAGGATTAGTGGAGAAGCCATAAAAAGATAACTATGATGGTTGGGATACCTAGTATTTTGAGGAATTTATGCCTCAGGATACCATCTCAGATGTATTTGGAAATAACTTAGTTGGATTCTTCTCTGGAAGAGTTTTCCAACGATATGTTGAAGTATGGAAAATGCCTTATGGATCAGAGGTTATAGCTAGTTTAAGTTTGCAGACATAAAATATCTTTCATGCAGGACTTAGGAAGATTTTACAATAAGGTTGGGATGTAGGTGATTCAGGCATATCGAAATGTCAATCTGTGCAACAGAGTTCGGTAGGAGAACAAAGCCTTAACCTTGACCCCCGACCTGTGTGGCACCAATTACCAAGTCGAGCACGTGATTAGTCGGCAGTCGGTAGTCATCCAAGTTGGGAGGTGGGTCTAGTTGGGACTAGTCAAAGGTCGAGCCATTTATCAGAGTTTGGAAGGTAAAACCGAGCCCCGAAATATGTCTGGCCCGGTATAGACAAACAACTCATAGAGGTGATGTGTAGAGAAAAAATTGAAGAATGTGATTGGCTCGTGGTGGTGTGTTGGCAACAATATTGAATATGACGATAACATGATGTGGAAGTACAAAGGACATGTGGTAGGAATTTTTGACATTTTTGGGTGGCCTAATGTTCCATTCCAGGCGACATGTGTCACCATGCAGAAGGTACTACGTGGCCTAGGTGATGTTAGCATGAAATAAGCTAATGATGTGGAATAACCTAGAAGTTTGTGCCAAGGGGTTGTTTTGTGAAGCTTTTCCCATGTATTTGGATTTCGTTGTTGAATGAATAGAATGGGCCAAAACAGTGAAAAAGGACTCAAGTCGAGCCTACAGGCGAATCGAACCTCCAATCTAGTCGAGCTGGTTCTAAAATCAGGGTCAAGTAAAACAAAAATGCATAAAATATAGAGAAGGGTCAACCCACCACCTTCTGTCCTCCAAAAAAATGCTGAAAGGTGTACCCAGGAGTTATTTTTGCATGATTTTCCTATGTTATTGGTGACTTCACTAACTATGGAAAATCACCATAGTTGTCGCTAGTATTAATGGTGACTACAGAGTATAGAGACATAAGCCAACGAGGACCACGACTTGTAGCATTATCTTATTGGGCTTGGCTCAAACGAAACAACTCATCCTTGGTCAATCATGCACATTATGAGTGATTCAATGGAAAATATGACTGGTTGCAGAAGAGTTGATTGATGAGTCAGTAGCTCGTGGGCATTGTGTGCTATATTTAGCAGATGCGTAAAATTATCTATTCGCCATAAGTTAGGTATGATGGCATGGAAGGGTTAGCATAATGATGAGAGTGTAACGCATTTAAGCATGAGGATGAGTCGGCAAATTTGGAAATAATTTCTCTAGATTTGGTGGGTATACCATATCCATGGCTGGATTAGCGGGACCCTGGGAAAGCCAAGTAAATGCGCGCAAAAGAGTTGGTTTTTGGAATAATGGAGACTGCAGAAACTCCTTGATCGAAGAATAAATAGGACCAGGATGAAATTATGGAGTTTTTCATGAGCTAAGACAAGTAATCAATGATATTTCTTGCATGCTACGAGAAATTGAATGAAGCTCAGAGCCTCAAGGAAGAGATATTTTTTCATTGAAAGAACAAAGCCTTGTTAACATGCACAATTTGACCAAGAATTCATTTCTTAGTATGGAAGACACTTAGGTGGAAATTTCTTGCATTAATTGTGTTGCAGCCACAGTTGTTGAGTGAATGAATCTCATTCTCTGAATTAATGGTGCAGTAGTGGTAAGTAATCAATTGCAACAACACGATGAATAACCAAGCTCAGAGTGCTCTCGGTCAGTGAAACTGCCAGCAGGGAAAACATAAATCTTGCCTTACCACACCAGCCACCCAAACAAAGTGATCTTGGTAGGAATACCATGACCCCAAAATTGATAGAATGTGGAGGACGGTTGACCCACATAATTGTTGAGATTGATGCGTTGATAAATGTCTTTTACAATTACAGATTTTTCCTTAGTGGGGCGATCCCAAGTAATGTAGTCTCCTCCCGCATCGTAACATAGGCTAGTCCCCCGTAGTAGATTAATATATTGATTCCACACCACAACCTCATTATCATCCAGGTTTAATTGATTAGCAGATTTAAACAGCAGGGCACCAAAAGACCAATATGCAATAGCTTGTGAAATGTAAAAAAATACCCCTATGGGCAAGGCGATGAATGAGATAGGGTGGAATACCCATATTTCTAGTGATGCCGAAAATCACTTTGGAGCCAATAGGAATACTTCGACCATCACCAAACTGCCATGATAGTCGGACAGCAACATGCCCCATGACCTTTCCAAAACTCCTCCATATGGCCGAGATATTAGCTGGGGAATGAAACTCCTGATTTAGAAGCTGATGCAGAGGATCTCCAATAATATATTTGAATTTAACAATCCCGTTCCATATACCCATCCCCTTTACAGCCTGCCAGAAAGATTTAACCAACAAAGCATTATTAAAGGTCCTCAAATCTAATATACCCCATCCATCATGTTTTTTAGGATGGCACAAGGTCTCCAGCTTAACTAAATGATATTTATGATCTGAGTAGACTCCCCCCCATAAAAAGTGAGCAGTGATCTTGTTGATCTCGTCTATAGTCTGTTGCGGCAAATAATAGAGGTGTGCCCAGTAGGCCAACAACTGTGAAAGTACCGCCTGTACCATAATAAGACGACCACCAATGGATAACCATTGTTGAGTCCATTTGCCGACTCTTTCCCTGTATCTGTCGATCAGCCACCCCCAATCTCGGTTTTTATAACTACAGGGCTTGATAAGATATCCCAGATATTTAAACCCCTCAGTTTCCACCCTGTGATTAACTCCCAGGAACCCAGCAATAAATGAAATTTCTTCCATGTCACCATACTCATATATGAGAATAGATTTATGCCTTTTGATGCAAAGTCCAGTCGCCGAGCCAAATCTAATTAACATATAATGGGTATAGAACCAATGGTTCCTGATAAGAGAGCCAAATAGTAGCATATCATCCACAAATAGTGAATGAGTGGTCGAGATTGTCGCTGAAAATGAAAATACTTTAATATACCCATTCTACTCGGCCTTGTGCATTATCTTGCTGAACCCATCCATGATCAATATGAAAATCATAGGTGATAGAGCACATCCCTGGCATAAACCCCTGCCCGCCTCAAATAAATTTGTGGGAAGACCATTAATAATCACAGCATATCTGACTGAAGTGATGCAAGACATAATCCAGCGAATGATGGGAATTGGCAAGCCAATCTTAAGAAAAACCAGGAGGATGTATAACCAGTCAATAGAGTCATAAGCCTTGAATAAATCAATCTTCATAACAAGTGTCTCCCTTTTATCAGAGTGCATGGTGTGTAGGACCTCCTGTGCAATTGCTATTGCATCGTGTATAGACCGACCTTTTAGAAAACCATATTTCTCCATTGATATGTGTTGTTCCAGAGTCACCTTTAGACGATTTGCAATGATCTCAGAGGAGATTTTGTATATCAGGTTACATAGAGCAATCGGTCTAAAGTCCGCAAAAGTAGATGGGTCCTTTGTTTTTGGTATAAGAGAAATAAAGGTTGAGTTAAGATTAGCCGGCATGTGCCCCTGGATCCTGGATTGTTCCACCACCTTAGTAATCTAGGTTCCCATCAAATAAAAAAAGAACAGATAGAATTCCGAGGGCCAACCGTCAGGTCCAGGACATTTATCAGGGGAGAAGGATTTAAGAACCAAAAGGACCTCATCTTTTGTAATAGGCCTATTTAGAGCATTTATGGCATCATCATCAAACATCCTATGTATATGTTGAAGCATCCAATTCTGATTGTTTGCGCCAATATTCGGGTCTGCTTGATAAAAAGCTGAGAATTGTAGATATGCTTCTCGTTGAATCTCTACATTAGTGATAGCATATGACCCATCTGATCTCTTAATCCTCCATATAGCATTCCTGTTTTTCTTATCTGTAGCACTTTTATGGAAAATTTTGGTGTTAAGAACCCCTTCCTTTAACCATTGTATCCTGCTCTTAAGCTTCCAGGATATCTCTTCAATATGTAAGATCTCCCTTTTCCTATCCCCCAAATCCTTCAGAATTCTGAATGTGTCCACATTTGGTACGTTAGAAACCATACCAGAGTATATATCCTTGATCTTATCAAATATTGATAGCAATTCAACCTTAAGCACCATCTTCTTGGAGATCTCCCATGTTTTGGATGCTCCTTTAATCTTTTGCATCTTAATATGAAAAATTTCCCAACCTGTCAAATCCTGATCCTCTTGTACTTCATTCCATAGGTCTTTGATCATCAGCACATAGTATCCCTCCCGCAGCCAGGCCCTATTAAATTTAAAATCCATTCCCTTGTTGATTCCTCCCAACTTCCAAGAGAACGTGATCGGCATATGATCATATATATCAGAAACTAAAATCACTGCTCTAGGGTCAGAAAGACAGTGAATGAGATTGCCCTTTACCATGGTATGATCAAGTCTTTTTCCAATGAAAGATTCTCCAGCCCTTTTGTTGCACCATGTAGGAATAAGTGGATCAGGCCTGATATCCATGATATGGTGTGCATGGAACATATCCTTCAGAAAACTGGATAAAGGATCCAATCTGGAACGTGGCCCCCATATCTCGTCCACCTGTAGTGTGGAATTGAAATCGCCCATAATAATCAAATTCTGTAGAGAAAGAATACCCGAGTTCTGCATACAGTTCCAGAACACTGTTTTGTTGAGATATGGTGCGTAAATATTAACAATGTTGAAGATACCTTCAATGCCCTGCAAATAACCTGATAAAAGCATTCCTCCAAAAAATCTGTAGGCTTTTAAATCCGCCTTGGCCGGATCCCATATAGCTATGGTTCCGCCTGAGTGACCATTTGCATCCACCGCCGCTGCACACCACCCTAGTTTGAAACTTAAACAAACTTTGATTGCTTTAACATGACAACATAATGTCTCTTGACATAAAATAATAATAGACTCCATAGTAGAAAACAGGACGCCGAGGCAATGGATTTTGGAGGCATTGCCTATCCCCCTGATGTTCAAGGACAAGATTTGATTCACGGGAACACTTCGTCCGGGTGGCTTGCTCTAAGCGCCCGTGGAACCCCAATATAATTCTCAGCCACATCAATTGGAATGTCCGTGAGGTTCTCTTCCTCGTCAAAGAACAAAGCTACAGATTTTAATTTCCCCTTGAAATTTTTGTTTCCCACTTTGGACGACTTCCAGATCGTGACATTAGAAGTAGATGAGTGGGGAATGGTAGCATCTATGGTTCGAGGAGGTCTATCAAATACAGTGAGAGCAGCGAGGTCAATGTTAGGATTACCCAGGAGTGATTCAATATCACTCCCAACCGAGTTCCTAGGGGAGTTCGAGAGAACTACCGGGTTATGAGAGTTGTTAAGATTTTTAGGTGACCGTAAACAATCATCAGATTCTTCTACATTTCTCGTCGAAGATGGTTCGCCCCTAAAAAAGTTGGTAGCTTGGAAAAGCAGATGGTCATTATCAGAGTTAAGGATAGGAGATACAGGGGACCATAGATCAACATTGGAATCATCTACATTCTTCACAGAATATGGTTCCCCAAGAACATCGTTGGTATATTGAAAGAGCGGATGGTCGACATCACAGGTAGGGACTGGAGGTGAGCGAGAAGATTGAGAATAGGTAGCAGAGGCAGAAATGTAAGGGGACACATATCCGGTATCCGGGGAGGACACATTATCATCGGGTGACAATACACGGAATTGAGATAAAGAAGGTCTAGAGAGACAGTTATCCCGAGCCATATCCACATCAATTTGATTTGTACGATCAGAATATTCATGAGCTGAGACAAAAGCATCCTCATCCGAGGTATGAGGGTTACCTGATTCGAGACCACCCGGGGTGCCAGATCCAGCAATATTATGACACCCACCCCCCGCGATGGGAATAGCATTCCAGTTATTGCGAGGTCAGAATGGACAATTCTCTCGAAGATAGTCGGTCCTATGGCAAATCAGGCATCCAAAAGGGACGCCCCAGTAATCAATCCACTGTTGATGCCATCGATGACCCCAGATAAGATAAACATCCCTAGAAAGCCTAGCAACGAAGTCCACTTCCACCAGCAGCTAAGCAATTCTTTTGTCAGATGCCCCAACAATGCTCTGGTCAATGTATTTTGTGCACGCAATAGCATTCCCAATCTCCCGCAACGCCTTTAGGGTGCAGAATTTCAACGGAAGTCCAGGAAATTTAACCTAGATAATCCTACTGCGAGGAGCTTCGATCACTGGGTTATAACCCAGATACCATGGTACCAACTGCATGAAGCTTCGACCCCACACCCACATTCTGCTTATGATCTTATACACGTCCTTTTCATCCATGAAGTGGATGCTAAACCATCCATTAAGCAACATACTTGTTTTGGGTGTGTAACCAATAATGGAATTCCAGTGTTGCTTAATCCATCCGGCCGTATCAACGACACCACCATTCGGAAACATCCATCACCCAATGACAGCCCTTTTCTGCAAACTTGCCACCCGACCACATAGGTCGTCATAGTCCAGGTTAACAACCTTGATATCCATATTGTGTTTGAAAATATTCTTCTTACGCCTACCGTGATGGCGATGCTTCTTATAGGGGAAATCCTTCTGACGACCTTGTACATTCACCTCCTGGTCAGGCAAGTGTGAGAAGGCCTGTTTAATAATCTGATCATCAATCTGAAATTCCTTTGAATATCTTTGTTTCGCCTCAATAGTTGCGGCAATGAACTCCTCATGAGCAGATGTATTGGATGTCAATCCAATAGCCAAGTCCTCCATATTACAGAGCGGGAAAGATCGATCCTTCAGAGATAGTACACCGTCAAATCCCAATGTTACCAGCTGACAGTAGATAGAAGACACAATGAAGAGATAGACAGACCCTCCACTGCCAGAATTCAAGATAATAGTCCTGACGGGATAATTATGGAAACCCAATTATCAAAAATCGTGCATAAAGTTGATGAGACACATGGACCATATTTACGTTGGAGGCATTTTCTCTGCAAGCTTTGCCTGTGCAAACACTATTCAGTACAACCAATCACACTGATTTGTTTTCGCCCTTCCGTCAAGTAAGAAATGGACACATGCTTATTATAATATTACGGGCTTGGGGTGAGCAAACACTGTTCACCCCAGCTAATTGCAGCAATACCGTATCGCCCTTCGCGCGAATCAGATTTTGCCACGTGTACCGCCCTTCGCGCGAATCATATTTTTCCACCTGTCACCGCCCTTTGCGCGAATCAAATTTTTACCGTCACCTCATCTAGGCAATGTCCTGATAATTCTGGTATACCCGCCATTTCTTTCACCATACCTCTCCTGTACCTCTGCGAACAATGCAAGCACTAACTGTTTATCATATATGAAGCCCAATGCCTGTCTCCGCTTGTGCAATGTTCCTCCCTTGGCCAATGTGATCATCTTGTCAATGTTTTTCCTTATAGTGCTGGCCCTAGTCCTCGTAGTCTTGATCCGCCCATGCCTGAGAAGTTGTGTCGTGAGGCCACGAAGCAGAGCGCGCCTCTGGTCTGGAGGCCTATTGAGCTTTGGTACGCGGCAGTCGTGCCTCATGGCAAACCACTTCGACCCATTTTGGATGAATCCAGAGAACCCACAGAACTCTGATTCTGGAAAGAGAAATTGAACTCTTCGTTAGATAAGGACTTATCAAGAGCTGGAGAAATTTGAAAAAAGAAAAAAGGAAAAAAACCATAAAGGATTTTTACCTGTTCTGAGTTGCAGAGGATTACAGAATGTTAAGCTTGTGAATGGGCGCATTGTGAGTGAAAACTGTGGTCGAAGAGGGAACCCACGAGAGACACTCTGTTGGGTTTGAGCGACAGAAAATTTTCTTGCTGTAATTGGAAGAGATAATGATGGTCCATTGAATGAAGGCAGTGCTGATTGGAGCGAAGACATTGTCCAACAAATAAAATTTTTTAAACAAATATTGCCTTTGTTAAAATGATAAAGCTTAACAAATATTTGAAGCAAATCTCAATCTGGAAACAAAAACCATAAAAGAAACTAGCACATTGTGCACATTTGAACCAAATGTCACGGATCTAATCAAACTGAGGCAAAACTCCCTAAAACTTCAAATTTCATGGTAGGGCGAAATGTCCTGTAGGATATTTTTCAAATAGCATTTCCAAAGTGAAATTCCGGTCCAATATTTAGCCAAAACTTCAAGAAAAACTCGAAAATAAAGAAGATGGAAAACTGCAACAAAAGCAAGCACAGAAGTTAGATTCTTACACTGTCATCTCACCAAATCTAGAGTGCGGCCAAAACAGTGTTCCTAAGATACTCCCAATCTTGTTTTTCTTCCTGTCCCGACAGCAGCCATTCGATGGGTTAGCACCTTTGTTCAAAAGGTTCAACGTTGTAGCACCTCGACTCGTCTGATGTGATGAAGCATTGTGACTGTCGAGAAGGTTTTGTCTTCGATTTCTGACGACTCGTCTCTCCCACGCCCTACCTCTCCACTTTTAACACCTATTTGAATTGTTTTCTTAGCCGCAGTATCCTTGTACTCCCCTGCTTTGTTCATGGTGCAATCTTTAGTCTCTCGTGTTTTGTCCACAGTGGTGTCCTTGACTTCCTGAGTCTTGCCCGTCACAGAATCCTTGGCATTCTCCATTTTTTCTTGGAGGCCCTTGAAGGCCGACATGGTTCCCTCCTTGATAGGACCCAGTGCAGAAGAGGCAGACTCTGTGCTCGCATCTTTGGCAACGTGTGCCATCCATTTTGCAGACTTTAAGTTATCAGAGGCATTCTCCCTTCTCTCTTCTTCCTCCTACCCAGAGGGTCTTCTCGCTTTTTCCTGTTCTGAAGCCATTGATCTCGACCTTGAAAATCAAAATTATCAGTTCAACTGTTCCACAACTCTAGAATCAAAATAATTATGTAAAACAAATCTCTGATGAATTCCCTATGCTATGTGTAAATACGCTGGTCAAGGGACTTACTACATATACTGGTAGGAATGTGCTTGCTTGGCTTCGAAGGTATTGGATAGAGGGTGGCTTGTCCACGTGTCTTATGCCAGGTGGCGATTCTCTCGACACGCGTTGGATCCTATATTGATTAGTGGACGCGCGTCAGGTAGAGACAGTGCATGGTTTTGAGTACGAGGCTTTCAAGTGTCTCGTTTGGGGAACTTGCGTAACTGTACACACTTCGATCCGTTTTATTTTGAATTCGAAAGCTCTCAATATCTTCCACGTTGTACAAAACATTTCACCGTCCATCCGATTCAATATTCAATAGTGTATGTAAGATAAATTTTTAATTTTTAGTTTTAATAAATTTAAAGATATTTTTTATTTTTATGCGGGCTTGGGGTGAGCAAACACTGCTCACCCCAGGAAATAGGAGAAATACCATACCGCCCTTCGCACGAATCAAATTTTGCCACGTGTACCGCCCTTCGCGCGAATCAAATTTTGCCACGTGTTTTGTTCGGCATTTGTGAAATGATTCGATGCAACGTGGGGGTTTCATGGCTGGATTCGTGAAGCGCACTTGGAATTTCTTTGGTCCAGGTCGAGCTTTTTAGCGCACGCATTTTATGAAATATTCGACGAAGCATACGTGTGAGATTTAAGTAGAATGCGCTTCGATTTCTGTCAGAAAAATGCAAATGCCTGCTTGCATTACCGGACATGCTAAAGCCTGCGTTCTTATTTCAGCAGGAGAAGTCCGTGGCCGTGTCGTTTGGCTTTTGGCATCAAATCCCACTTTGTTCGACGGAGTGCTGGCTCTTCCGAGCTGACCGTTTGTCTGATTGCTGGCGAAATGGTGCCAATTTACGACCGAAGTTCCAAATCGAGAAAAAAAATCTCCGGGAAGCCTGATTTGGCTCACATTTTGGACGGGCACTTGCACGTGATCAAACTCGAACTGAATACTAAATGAAATGCTTCAGTTCAAGATACTCTTCCCGGCTTTGTAGAGAATTAGTCAATTTGATAAAATATTGTACAAGTTAGCGAAGCTGCAAGAGTGAATTTCCAAAAATCTTGGGAGTTTGAAGCGTAGTTTTCTAAAATCTCTTACAGGCTGCAGTGCTTTGCCTTCAAGTTTCCGTTTGCTAAACTCTGCAGTGTCAAAGGTAATTTCATCACAATTTGTTCTCTATTTAAAGATTCCTTTTTTATCTTATCATTAATATGATCAAATGCCCTTCTCCTTTTGGTCATTCTGCAATGCTATCCCTTGTATTTGCATCGCTCTAATCAATGACCGACCATACAATATTTTCCTTAGGAAGAATAGGTTATGCGTAAATATAACTAGCCGACTCGATGCAGTAGGCACGCACGAGCTCCCCTCAATCGATTTAGCACTGGAAGACGGGGGGGAGGGGAGGGTAAGGGGAAAGAGGACAATGCAAAATATCAGTGATGCTTTTTCCTGATACAGGGGGACACCACATTCTTCTCGATGCCATAGGTTGGGTGACACGTGGAGGAAGCAGTTTCGCGATACCAATCTCATCGCGCATTATTGTTCGTGAATAATAGTCGTGCGAGATCCATTGATGGTCGTCGGATTGGTCGGTTGGGCGCGAAGGGATGGTGATCGTTGGATGAAAACGGCATGTATAATGTGGCCCACTCATATATCTATATAAATAAAGATTAATAAATAAATAAATAAACAAATAAATAAATAAAATGAAATAAAAATAAAATTACATAAATTACAATTTAATAATAATAAATTAAAAATTATTATTTTTATTAAAATAAATATAAATATTTAAAATTCAAATTATAAAGTTTGATCATTTGGTTTACTCTTTTTTAAAGAAAATAAATTAATTTTAATTATTTGAGGCAACCTAGCCGTTATTTTACAAACGGCAAGTAGGAGCTATACTTTCTATTTAAAGAGGTTACTTGATCAGATTCTCCATCTTGTCTTGATGATGAACCACACGGGCAGGGTTTACCGCCTTAGACAAACTTAAAGGTTCTATGGGCAAACAATGTATGATAATGGGTTCGCTCATCCTATTCGGCCTTCTGCAAATCAAAATGAGCACACTCAATTTGACCACCCAAACATAACATCAAGGACAGGCAAAGAAAATACGGGAATTTCACATCAAGGTCTCATTGCCTTCTTCATATATGAGGATTCCATCAGTCTCGAGGATGTGCAGGCCATTTGAATGGCCAGTTTGTAACATGGTGTCGGGTTGCTTATTTAATATACAATATAGATAGTTTGAACTTGAAAAGAATCGAGACATTAATAGCTATAGGCTTTCCACCTTAGGTGATCATATTTCTACTTACCATTTATGATTATCTGTTGAGCTTCAAATTTTCTTCTATTAAATCACAATTCAGTTTTTACCTCTCATATAGCACAAAATGATCCACATCTCCTCCATCTGGCGTTCCCTTGCACTCCCGGTACAATTGCTAGTGGTATCATACCAAGGAAATAGCCTATGGTCCATAAATAGCAACCGCCATATTGGATGATTGTACTTATCGGTAAAGACAATGGAGTCGTCTAACGAGCCGGAGGAATTGTCCGGACGGTCAAAATTGGCCGGAATCCGGGCCAAAAAAATTTTAAAAATCTTGCAGAAACAGTGTTTGAATCCTGATTTTGACATTGGAAATGGATTCAGCACCATCAAAAACCTGTAGGACGCCCAAAATATTAAACTTTGATAGTTATAACATGGATTTAGAAAAATTCCTGCCGGATTTTCTGAAAATCTTATCGGAATTTTTATGATTTTCAGGGCGATTCCTCTGGCTAGTTAGACTACGGCAAAGACAATGAGTGCAAAAGGCGAATCTTTTCAGACATCGCAATCGGTCCATATCGAAAAAGTCAGTTGCATTTTAATTATTGTGATCATAATTAATTAAATTTCAGACCTTGGTTTTTGGCTTCTCGGAGAAATTTTCAAATATATGACGTTTATTTTGTATCCAACATTATCAACACAGGTTTAACTGATTAAATAATTTGCGGTTGTGCTATTAGCTGAATCACCCTTTTCTTTAGTAGAGAATGGGATTTCATTTTATTACTTGTGTAATGTATATAATCTTCAATTATATCAATAATTTTATTTGTACGATCATGTCACTTTAAATATTTTTTTTCATCGCACAAGATATTGAATAAATTATTTCATTAAAATTGTTATTTATATATTCAATATTAATATATATATTTTTTAATTTACTAATGCTTTCTTATTACTAGCCAAAAATATTACGTAAGGTGTTGCACTCGGAACTCTTCCTTTCTTTTGCTCACTTGTAGGATTATAAATATTATTAAAACCTTATTATATGGGATATAAATAAACTTGCCAGTGGAGAGGGATGTATAATCCGAAATTAATAATTAATATAAGTATTGTAGCAGTTGTTTTAATAATTTTCATTATTTTTTAAAATTATCTTATGCTAATTTTTTTCTAATTTCCCTATTTTATAGTTTAATTTTTTTTATTATTTGTTATTTTTTCATTTTATATTCAAAATAAAAAATTTTACAAAATTTTGATTATGAATATTTAATTAACAAATGTTTCAATAAGATTAATTCTTTAAGTATTTATATCTCGAATTCATTAATAAGAAATCCAAGATTCATGAAGAAGGAATTGGTATTTTCTTATTACGTCCAAAGGTCATGCTTTTTTTTTCAATATGACAATTTCATTTATCTGTTATTTGGAACATTTTATATTTTCAATTGATTGTTTATACCTAAATATTAAATAAAACATTTTAAATAAAATGATTTATTTTTCTTCATTATTGAAAAAGAGAGGTTATGTTGTTTGTTCCGTCAAATTATATAAAAAATAAACTAAAATTAATAATAATAATAATAATAATAATAAAAATATTTTTATTATGTCATATATATATATATATATATATATATATATATATATAATTTGATCAACTTAAATTTATGTTAATTCTACATCTATTTAGTTTAAAGAAGGATCAAATTTTTGTTCAGTGGTAGACACCAAAATTTTCAAATTATGATTTGGGTTATGGTGCGTTATGATAATTAGTTATTAGCATCCAAGAAGCCTAGGAAACTGAATCAACGATTTACCTATTGTATTTATATGTACATTATGTATATCATTCTTAGGATCATTAATATAAACTTGGATTTGTTTCTATTTTTTCTTTCCAACAGTGAAATTAGAGCAGAGGTTTATCTACCTTGTTGAATACGTGAGCCACTTGTTTTGTGGCCTTCCTGTGCACTCCTTCTTTCTCAGGCTTCAATTTGGAAACCCTCACGAGACCGAGAATATATCAGAATTGTATTGAAACTTGGTAAAGCGGGGGTGATTATGATGGTTTTGGACCAAATAGAGTTTGTTTACAAACTCGAGTTGAACTTAAAGGGAAAGTTGTCGTCATTGTAAACAACAATGCATCACCAAAAGGTAGGGAGCACCAACATGTTTAAAATCAATGGACACATTGTTATCTAAAACCCTAGTATGTGATTGAAGTAATCCCTCTCTATTTTAAGGTTGAAATTGCAGTTCTGTATTTTCAAATTTCCTTGGCCAATGCAATTTTTTGTTATTCTTTGATTCCATCGATGTTGTACACATTTATTTTCACTGACCAACCATCTATACAACAAGATTGTGCATCATGCCCACCCACAATCCATCTAAAATTTTTAAATATCTTATTGTTGAGGTTATGAATTTTCCATCCATATAAGGTCAAAGTATTTCGACTTTGATATCGACAATTAAAAGGTTGAAATGTGTGGGAAAGAAATGCATCTTTATGCACATATGAGAACACATTCCAAGGTGTGAGACCATTGGAATTTATTTCCCATTACTTTGTTCTGTCTATGCATTCCAAGTGTAATGCATGTTAAATTTCATCTTTCCTTTATGTCTTTGTTGGTAATATCAATTCATTGTTGGTTTTGATAACAAGTTTGTGAAGGGACTCGTTTGGCATGTCTACATGTCGTTTGTTGCAGATACATAAGGATTGTAGTTTTGGAAACTTGCAGATGTTGAAGGAACATCCAGTCGAAGTTTACGACATTGACATAGGTGATCTAACCTGTTTATTCTCGGGATTTCTTGAGTTGTGTGCATAAAATATGCAGCATGTTTAAAGACAAACTCTATGGATATCAAGGTTGAATAATCGATTGAAGTTTTGGATAAGGTTATCCTAAACTGTTAAAATTATATTCACACGTTTTAGGATTTCAAAATTTTTTGGACCTGAGAATGAAGTTTATGTTATTTTATGATTCGAAATAAGTCTTAGGAAGAGGCATCATTGTTATTAATTTAAAGATAGTTTCTCATTAATTCCATTGGTATTAGTTTAAAACTTCTTCTTTAATTGACCAACAGTCAAGTGTATCATGAAAATGTTATTTGGTAGTTGGAGTTTCTGTTAGCGCAGGCATATAGGTTGATAACATCGAATTCACTAATTTTGATAGTGTGAAAGGAGTCCATATGGCTTCTTGTTATTGGAATCCTATAAGCGTCGAGGAGGAGGAAAAGGAGGGGTTGGATCTTGAACGAATACCCAAAGTCAAAGGAAGTTGGGAACGAAAGCTTAAGGTTTCTTCCAAGAAGATCAAGACTAGCAACTGAGAACTCTTTATTTTATGGACTATGAATTCGCATATAAGATTAAAATAAATCACATTTATGAACTTGTAAGAGAATTCTAGTTTACACATTGTACTCTTTCTTATGCTTCCATATACCCAGAAAAGTGGTCATCCTCCTTTAGGACAACTTTCAGATGTCAAAGTTTTCGTTGGAATGTTGACATTGCATAGATGGCTAGTGGTAGTAATTATGTTTGCATTGATGACAAAACTCATGATGGGATATGTGTTGGACACTCAAGTGTGTTGGAATTGATGTCAACTAGACTAGCATGGATGTTGGCTGCAATAGAAATCTTGGCATAATGTTAGGTATGTTAGCTTTGATGTCCACTAGAATAGTTCTGGTGGCAGTAGATGCTAGCAGTGATTTGTTTTGTTTATCAAGCTCAAGGGGAGTCCTATGGTTGCTACAATCACATTTAGAGAATCATCATAGTAGAAGGATTAGTGGAGAAGCCATAAAAAGATAACTATGATGGTTGGGATACCCAGTATTTTGAGGCATTTATGCCTCAGGATACCATCTCAGATGTATCTGGAAATAACTTAGTTGGATTCTGCTCTGGAAGTGTTTTCCAATGATATTCTGAAGTATGGAAAATGCCTTATGGATCAGAGGTTATAGCTAGTTTAAGTTTGCAGACATAAAATATCTTTCATGCAGGACTTAGGAAGATTTTACAATAAGGTTGGGATGTAGGTGATTTAGGCATAGCGAAATGTCAATCTGCGCAACAGAGTTCGGTAGGAGAACAAAGCCTTAACCTTGACCCCCGACTTGTCTGGGACCAATTACCAAGTCGAGCACATGATTAGTCGGCAGTCGATATTCATCCATGTTGGGAGGTGGGTCTAGTTGGCACTAGTCAAAGGTCGAGCCATGTATCAGAGTTTGGAAGGTAAAAACGAGCCCCTAAATATGTGTGGCCTGGTATAGACAAACAACTCATAGAGGTGATGCGTAGAGAAAAAATTGAAGAATGTGATTGGCTCATGGTGGTGTGTTGGCAACAATATTGAATATGACGACAACATGATGTGGAAGTACAGAGGACATGTGGTATGAATTTTTGACATTTTTGGGTGGCCTAATGTTCCATTCCAGGCGACATGTGTCACCATGCAGAAGGTACTACGTGGCCTAGGTGATGTTAGCATGAAATAAGCTAATGATGTGGAAGAACCCAGAAGTTTGTGCCAAGGGGTTGTTTTGTGAAGCTTTTCCCATGTATTTGGATTTCGTTGTTGAATGAATAGAATGGGCCAAAACAGTGAAAAAGGACACAAGTTGAGCCTATAGGCGAATCAAACCTCCAAGCTAGTCGAGCTAGTGGGAAAGTTAGGGTCGAGTAAAACAAAAATTCATAATATCTAGAGAAGGGTTGACCCACCACCTTCTGTCCTCCAAAAAAACACTAAAAGGTGTACCGAGGAGTTATTTTTGCATGATTTTCCTGTGTTATTGGTGACTTCACTAACTATGGAAAATGACCATAGTTGTCGCTAGTATTAATGGCGACTACAGAGTATAGAGACATAAGCCAATGAGGACCACGACTTGTAGCATTTTCTTATTGGGCTTGGCTCAAATGAAACAACTCATCCCTGGTCAATCATGCACGTTATGAGTGATTGAATGGAAAATATGACTGGTTGTAGAAGAGTTGATTGATGAGTCAGTAGCTCGTGGGCATTGTGTGCCATATTTAGCAGATGCATAAAATTATCTATTCACCATAAGTTAGGTATGCAGGCATGGAAGGGTTAGCATATTGATGAGAGTGTAATGCATTTAAGCATGAGGATGAGTCGGAAAATTTGGAAATAATTTCTCTAGATTTGGTGGGTATACCATATCCATGGCTGGATTAGTGGGACCCCAGGAAAGCCAAGTAAATGCACGCAAAAGAGTTGGTTTTTGGAATAATGGAGACTGCAGAAAGTCCTTGATCGAAGAATAAATAGGACCGGGATGAAATTATGGAGTTTTTCATGAGCTAAGACAAGTAATCCATGATATTGCTTGCATGCTACGAGGAATTGAATGAAGCTCAGAGCCTCAAGGATGAGATATTTTTTCATAGAAAGAACAAAGCCTTGTTAACATGCACAATTTGACCAAGAATTTATTTCTTAGTATGGAAGACACTTAGGTGGACATTTCTTGCATTAATTGTGTTGCAGCCACAGTTGTTGAGTGAATGAATCCCATTCTCTGAATTAATGGTGTAGTAGTGGTAAGTAATCAATTGCAACAACAAGATGAATAACCAAGCTTAGAGTGCTCTCGGTCAGTGAAACTGCCAGTAGGAAAAACATAAATTATTGTGTAGAAAATAAACAAAACCCAGGATTTCCATTGAGAAAAGGTTGGGGGAATACAACATTATTAAGTAAGCTAAGTGGAGAGCTCTGTGTGAGCATTGTTGAGGAGATTCCAAGTATGTGTGTGTGCTGCAGAGAAGAGGCTGAGAGTTTCTATGTAGAGGAAAGAGGCCTAGGGTGTTCTTTTGATGTTGTGAGAGGCCGAAATAGCATATGGAGTAGAAGAGGGACGAGAGCAGAGTGTATGTTGTATAGTGATCAGAGAAGACATAGTGTTGCATGGATTATGTAGAGGAAAGTTTACAAAGGAGAACATAGTTGATATTAGCCAGAGTGTTTTCCATCTACATAGAACATTAGTGCCTTATTAAGTGTGGGTTGGAGCCTGCATACAAGAAGTTGGTGCTTCTATCTCTAGTGGGTGTCTAAGGAAGGCTTGGAGTTTGGTGCCTCCTACAATTTGGTGTTTGCACAAATTGAAGGAGTTGCAAGTTGGTGCTTGCAAACAATCCATGAATTTGGTGCTTGATATGGTGCTTGTGGTAAGTTGATCAGGTGTCTACAAAGAGAGGGAGTTGGTGCTTCCAGCTAGTGGGTTCTAACAAACAATTAAAGGGAGTTGGTGCTTCTCATGAGTGGTGTCTCACAATTTTTTTTTATGTAATAAAGTAGGAGCTCTTATTTTTAGATCAATAAAAAATCAAATTTTGGTGGTTTTTCTCCTAGAAGGGTTTCCACATTAAACCTTGGTGTCTAATGTGTATGTTGCTCATGTTGTGTGATAATATGTTTACTTATTCATTTTTTGTTGTTATAATTTCTTGTTGATTACTCACATGAATGATTTCCAAGTTTGAAGGTTAAATATAAATTGGTAGAAAATTTTGAATTAGCCTTAATACTGATTCACCCCCCCACCCCTGGTATTGACATTGTTTCCAACATTTTTTATGTTTCTCTAAGAGCTCCCAGTAAGATTTATTAGTAATTTGAGGAATCGCTTACTTATGAAGGACACTCTAGTTTTTTTCCTTGATTTTTGTCTTAATTGGTTGGAAGAAGGTAACATATAGGAGTGGCATATATGAAAGTTTTATTGGTCAAATTTGATTACGAACTAGAATAATATTGAGAGTCCTATTTTTTGATGTTTAGTAGCATCGTATGTGCCCTAAGCCCCAAATTTTGTGGAGAGGCTTAGACACATGCATTAAAAATAACCCAAAAATCGTTTTGGGAAATTCCATTCGTAAACAATTTTATAAGAAAAATCAATTATTTTTAATGAGGACCCTAAGTCTAACTTTGGAAATTAAAATAATTAATCAGTGTTAATGTAAACTGTGGGTGAAACTTATAGAAAGAGCAGATCAAGTCTAATATAATATTAGTCATTGATTGGAGATCTAATATCGTTTGTTCATTTGTCAATGAGAAGGCTATAAAGGAAGACTTGAGGGTCATTTTTTAGACACACACAGAGGATCTAGAGATCGAATTTTTCTGATGGGGCAAGTGCTCGGATGAAAATCAGCTCTAAGTGATTCTTGATTGCAGTGAGGGGAAAAGACAGTTTCAAGAGAGAAATTCTTCTCAGCCAGAGAATCATCAACATACAAGGGCAGAGAGAGATCTAGCAGCTATTGCGTAGAGCCAGAGAAGTTGAAGCAGAGCCACAGAGGGGCTATGAAAAGGCTGCGCATAGGGCCACAAGAAATCTAATGGTTTTCTAAAAATACAATTTCAGAAGCTGGAATTCGGGCTGTGAGACCAAGAGGCAGATATCATAATTTCTATGAAGCAGATCGATTCACCAATTGAGTGATGCAGTGCCCAGGAGGGTTGACACTGTGACTGCGCAGTGACTATGCAAAGGCATCATAGAGCCTACCAGAGGGACATCCTTCAGTGGTCGGATCAGTTGGTATTTCCAGTGATAGACTGAGGTAAAACTCATTGATATTTTTGTTAGTCATACTCTCTGTAATTATATTATCTGGAGTAGCATTCAGTGATGTATTCATATTTACTTCTACTTAATAAATAAACCCTCATATCTACTGCACCGATTTTCCCGCATTGGGTTTTTCCGGGGATGTTTGTCCAAAAATAATGGTGTCCTGTGTTTGCCTTATTCTTTCTTGCTAGATTTCTATTTTCATAAATATATTTTAATGAGTGAGTGTTTCTTTAGTATTTGCTGCGATATTTTAAGAAGTAATCTTGAATAACTAGTTTAATTTAGATTTTCAGGTACAAGAAGTAGTTCCACTTGTTGCAGTAGGAATTTCAGATCTAGGATATAGGAATTTTCACTTGTATGAGAGCATGTATTTTGAAATAGGAAGAGGAGATCCAACACAAGACAAAGGCCAAAAAGCTACAGAAAGTAGTGATTTGAATCCCTAGAGGGATTGCGTAGTCCAGTCTAGGAGGGTTGAAATTTCTAGGAAGGTCTCTCTCTAAGGGAGTCGCCAAAGAGGTAAGACTTCAAGATCGGAATTTTTCTGAGCCAGAGGAAGCAACACACAGACTTAGGGCAGAGCTGGTGGGATGCAGTTTCTATAGGTAGATATTTATTTTGTTGGGCAGGAAACCATGAGAAGAAGAAGAAGTAGCACAGTGAGGGAATTTTCTCTCTCGGGAAGTTCCTGGCCATGGAATTTTAGTTTTTCTGAGATTTGAGCAGTAGATTTGGGCAGCAGATCTACAAGCTCCACAAGAAGTGTGTAAGCTTGTCCATTACTGTGTGGAGGGAGGAACAAAGGAGAAGATTCTACATATTTGACAGACATAGCATCTCATGGGCTTAGAGATCAGGATTGCTTGGAGGGAGCCTCCAACTACATGATCTGGAAAGAAAGAATCTCTTGTCTTTTGGATGAGTATGATCTCAAGCTCTTTGTGGATAGCATAGTAGTTGCCCTTGCAGATCTAGATCAGTTGAAGAATTACAAGGCTAATATGGCAAAGGTGAAAAGGCTACTCTTGGATGGGGTCAAAGATCATGTCGTGTCCCATATTGCTGGGAAAGACACTATTAGGCAGATGTGGGAAGCCTTGGAGATGTTATATGAGGGATCTTCCGAGCAGTGGTGGATGTACTTAGAGAAACAATTGAGGATGGCTCAGATGTAGAGAAGGGAGCACATTATTTCGTTCCTAACTAGCCTTCAGGAAATCCATGACGAACTTGCAGTCATGGGATCTATCCCTTTGTCTTCAACGATGGTGAGAATGGCTCTCAACATAGTCACCGTATTTGTATAGAGTATCCCAGGTAGAGCAACTTTTCCAGGCTAGGAGGAAATGTGGGATTTTCTTCAGCAATAAGAGCTAAGGAGAGACTTGGTCAATGAAAACTTGATGGTAGCAGTGGCAGTGGAACGAAGGTGAAGCAGGAGGAGGAAGATGCAGCCCTTGCATCCAAGGGACATCAGGAGCAACAAAGACATAAGAGAGACATCTCAAAGATCAAGTGCTTCAAGTGTGGTGAACTTGGTCACTATGCTTTCGAGTGTCCTTTGAGGCAAAAGGACAAGTTTGAGAAACATGATTCGAAGGTTGTAGCTACAAAGATCGATGAGGATGATTACGTTATGAGTGCTCACACATCTCCATGAGAGAGATGGGGAGACATTGAGCTATAAATTCGCAAGAACTTCAAGTCAGCAGGATGCTGGAGGAGTAAACCTCTTGTATCACAACCTTGCTACGGTGCCCATGATGAGTAGTAGCAGGCTGTAAGAGTTTTTAGACAGGGTAGATGAGTGCAGAGACGATATTTGCAGTGGTTAAAAGTGCCAACATCTGAGAAGCGTAGAGCAGAGTTATAGCAGCACAAAGGGATGCAATGCAAAGCAGCAGCAACGCAGTGCATCGAAGGGATAACGCAGAGGCTAGTAGAAGTCAGTGCTTCAACATCGAGGTGCATCATGAACACTTGTTCAGATTTTTGGACGTTTTTCAGTTGCTTCCCTCTGAAGCTAAGTTGCAGTGTAGAGTTAGCAGTGGTAATGCTAGCAGCATATGCAACATTTGAGAGGGATTTTCATTACGAATTAGTGTTGAACATGGAAGGGTCAGCAGAAGTACAGTGCAGTAGCAACACAGTAATTGATGGGCAGCATCAACAACATAGAAGGAGATGCTTTAGAGTCATAGCACTATGCAGCAGGGCATATTTGTTAGAGCACATTCTTCGCTAAGAGGGAGTGTTGATTTTTGGTAGCATCAAATGTGCTCTAAGGTCCAAATTTTGTGGAGAGTCTTAGACACATGCATTACAAATAATGCAGAAATCATTTTGGGAAATTTCACCTAGAAACAGTTTTATAAAAAAAAAAATTTATTTTTAATGAGGACTCTAATTTGAACTTGGGAAATTAAAATAATTATTCAGTATTAATGTAAACTATGGGTGAAACTTACAGAAAAATCAGATCAAGTCTATTATAATATTAGTCTTTGATTGAAGATCTAATATCGATCTTTCATTTGTCAACGAGAATGATATAAAAGAAGACTTAAGGGTTATTTCTAAGACACACCGAGAGGATATAGAGATCAAATTTTTCTGACGGAGCAAGGGCAAGGGTGAAAATTAGATCTAAGTGATTCTTGATTGCAGTGAGGGTTAGAGACAGTTTTATGACATAAATTCTTCTCAAACGAAGAATCATCGACAGAGAAGGGTAGAGAGAGATCCAACATCTACTACACAAAGCTAGAGAATCTGACATAGAGCCATGTAGGTACTACATAGAGTCTGCGTAGATAGCCAGAGGAAATCCAAGGGTTTACTGAAAAAATGATTTCAGAAGCTGGAAGCTGGGGTGTGAGACTGAGAGGCAGAGTCAAAATTTCTGTGGAGCAGATCGATTCACTAGTTGAGTGACTTAGTGCCCAGGAGGGTTGATGCTGGTACTGTGGGGTGACTATGCAGAGGCAACATAGAGCTTACCAGAGGCGCATCATTCAGTGGTCGGATCAACTAGCATTTCTAGTGACAGACTGAGGTAAAACTAATTGATCTTTTTGTTATTCATACTCTCTATAGCTGAATTTTCACGAGTGAAATTTAGTGATGTATTTAGATTTACTGTTTCCTAATAAATAAACCCTCAGATCTGTTGCACCGGTTTCACGCATTGGGTTTTCCAGGGACGTTTTTCCAAAAATAACGGTGTTATGGGCTTTCATTATCCTTTATTGCTCAGTTTCTCTTTTCACAAATATATTTTAATGAGAGAAGGTTGCTTTAGTAATTTCTTTGATATTTTAAGAATTAATCTTAAATAACTTGTTTAATTCAGATTTGCAAGTAGGAGAAGTAGTTCAGCATGTTGCAGTAAGGATTCCAGATCTAGTATCTAGGAATTTTCACATGGTATCAGAGCATGTATTGTGAAACTGGAAGAGCATATCCAGTGTGAGAGAGAGGCCGAAAAGCTACAAAAAGAAGTAATTCGAATCCCCATATGCATTGCAAAGGCCAGGTCAAGAGGGGTGAAATTTACGGGAAGGTCTCTCTCTGAGTGAGTTGAGAAAGAGGTAAGACTTCCAGATCGGAATTTTTCCAAGCTAAAGGGAGCACCGCAGAGCCTTGGTGCAAAGGTGGTGGGATGTAGTTTCTACAAGAAAACCTTTATTTTGTCAGGCGAGAAATCATCAGAAGAAGAAGAAGTAGCACAATGAGGGAATTTTCTCTCTCAGGAAGTTCTTGGCCGAGGAATTTAAATTTTTCTCAGATCTAAGCAGCAAATCCAAGAAGTTGATCTACGAGCTCCACAAGGAGTGCGTGAGCCTATCCAGTGTTTCGTAGAGGGGGAAGAAGGGGAGAAGATTCGATAGATTTGACAATATGGTAGCTCACAGGCTTACAGATCAGGACCGGTTGGAGGGAGCCTCCAACTATGCGATCTCGAAGGCAAGAATCTCTTGTCTTCTGGATGAGTACGATATCAAGCTCTTCGTCGATAGCACAATAGTTGTCCCTATAGATCTAGATTAGTTGAAGAAGTACAAGTCTGAAATGGTGAAGTCGACAAGGTTACTCTTGGATGGGGTCAAAGATCATGTTTTGTCCCATATTTTTGGAAACGACACTACCAGGAAGATGTGGGAAGCCTTGGAGATGTTATATGAGGGATCTTCCAAGCAGTGGAAGATGTACTTAGAGAAATAACTGAGGATGGATCAGATGCGTAGAAGGGAGCGCACTATTTCGTTCCCGACTAGACTTCAAGAAATCCATGATGAACTTACAGTCGTAGGGTCTACCCCTTCTTCTTCAAATATGGTGAGATTGGCTCTTAACGTAGTCACTGAAGATTGGAAAGTTTTTGTCTAGATTATCCTCGGTAGAGAAACCTTGCCATGCTAGGAGGAGATGTGGGATTTTCTTCAGCAATAAGAGCTAAGGAGAGACTTGGTCAAGTGAAAACTTGATGATAGCAGTGGCAGTGGAATGAAGGTGGAGAAAGAGGAGGAAGATGCAGCCCTTGCATCCAAGGGACAGCAAGAGAAACTAAGAAATAATAAAGACGTCTCGAATATCAAGTGCTTCAAGTGTGTTGAACTTTGTCACTATGCTTCCCATTTTCCTTTGAGGAAAAATTACAAGGATGAGAAGCACAATTCGAAGGTTCTTGCTGCAAAGATCGATGAGGATAAGTATGTTATGAGTTCTCAGGCATGTCTAGGAGGGAGATGGGGCGACATTGAGCTATAAGTTTGCAATAAATTTAGTTGGGCATGATCCTGGAGAAGTCCACCTTTCGTATCAAAACTTTTCTATGGTTTCCCATGATCAGCGGTAGCAGGCTGGAGGAGTTTTCAGTTAGTACAGAGGAGTGAAAAGATGACAGTTGTAGTGGTTAGCAGCACCAACATCTGAGCAGTGCAGAGTAAAGTTGTAGTAGCAGAAAGGGACACAATGTAGAGCAGCAGCAACGTAGGGCATCAGAGGGACAACACAAAGGCTGGGAGAGGTCATTTTTTCAACATCAAGGTGCATCCTGAACACTTGTTTAGATTTTTGGACGTTTTTCAGTTGCTTCTCTCTGCAACTGAGTTTCAGTGTAGAGTTAGCAGTGGAAATGCTGGCAACAGATGCAGCATTTGATACGGAGTTGCATTACAGATGTAGTGTTTATCCTGGAAGGGTCAGTAGTAGTAAAATACAACATCAATCCAATGTTTGATGGTTAGCATCAGTAGCACAGAAGGAGATGCTTCAGAGTCAAAGAAGTGTGTAGCGAGGCATATCTGTTAGAGAACATTCCTCGCTAAGAGGGAGTGTTGATTTTGGGTACCAATAGATGTGCTCTAAGCCCCCAATTTTGTGGAGAAGCTTAGACATGTGCATTGCAAATAACCCAAAAATCATTTTGGAAAATTCCACCTATAAACAGTTTTATAAGAAAAATTAATTATTTTTAATTATGACCCAAGTTTGACATAGGAAATTAAAATAATTAATCTGTATTAATGTAAACTGTGGGTGAAACTTCTAGAAAAAGAGATCAAGTCTAATATAATCTTAGCTGTTGATTGGAGATCTAATATCGACTGTTGATTTGTCAACAAGAAGCCTGTAATGGAAGACTTGAGGGTCATTTTTCAGACACGCAGAGGAGATCTAGAGATTGAATTTTTCTGACGGAGCAAGTGCTCGGGTGAAAATCATATCTAAGTTATTCTTGATTTTAGTGATGGGCAGATACAATTTGTGGAGAGAAATTATTCTCAGTCAGAGAATCATCACCAAAGAAGGGCAGAGAGAGATCCATCAGCTACTGCGCAGAGCCAGAGAGGCTGAAGCATAGCCACACAGAGCCACAGAGGGGTTATGTAGAGGTTGCGTAGAGGGCTAGAGGAAATCTAAGGGTTTGTTGAAAAGATGACTTCAGAATATGGAAGTCGGGGTGTGATACCGGGAGGCAGAGATTCGAATTTCTGTGGAGCAAATCGATTCACCAACTGAGTGACGCAGTGCCCAGGATTGTTGACATTGGGACTATGCAGTGTTTGTGTAGAGGAAATATAGAGCCTGCCAGAGGCACATCATTTGGTGGCCGGATCTACAAGGATTTCCAGTGATAGAATGAGGTAAAACTCACCGATCTTTCTGTTAGTCATACTCTCTGTAACTTAATTGTCTAGAGTGAAATTCAATGATGTATTCAGATTTACTGTTGCTTAATAAATAAACCCTCAAATATGTTGCACTGTTTTTCCCACATTGTGTTTTTCTAGGGACGTTTGTCTAAAAATAACGGTGTCATGTGTTTGTATTATTCTTTCTTTCTCAATTTCAGTTTTTACAAATATATTTTAATGAGTGAAGTTTGCTTCTGTAAATTCTTTGATATTTTAAGAAGTAATCTTAAATAACTTGTTTAATTCATATTTTCAAGTAGGAGAATTAGTTCATCTTGTTGCAGTAGGGATTCCAGATCTAGGATCTAGGAATTTTCACACTCTTTTATCTGATATATTCCATTGCAATTGGGTGCATTTTCGGTGATAGCCTACACTTTTTTTTGAAATTTGAATGAAAACATAATGGCCAAACTCGAGGGATTATTAGAGTTATTGAACACTCTAATAACATCTATTTTTCGTGACACACTCCAAATCAACAACGAAACGTTGTTTGACATACGAATATGTTTGCAAAATGCTCAAAGAAAACTTGATTTTTTGGAGCTAGATTCACAGTTGAAAAAGGATGGATTACATGAACTAAAGATGAGTTTTAAATCTAAACATGTTTTTTTCAAAACACTATGTTCGAGTATAAATTCCATCAACAATCAAATATGGATCGAACTATTTCAGGAGAAAATTTGGATGTAGCTAAAAGTCATGTTCAGTGCTCCAACAAGGAAAGGGTATGTAAGGGTTAATTTCATAAAGATGTGAGACCTACAGTCCCCAAGACATTCATTAGAAATTGGGAAGAAATTATGCACAACAAAAATAGAACTGGTGTGGGATATAATAAGGATTTTTTTTTCCATGTTACTGACTTTTCAAAGCCCATACAATTTTGTAGTGGTGGTTTTCTTTAGGATGATTTTGTTGTTAAATTCCAAGGTACATTGTGGCAGATTTGGACATGAGAAATATCATTATTATGATATTTTTCCTTTTGAACATTATGAAAAAAAGAATCATCATTCAAATATATGTTTCAAGCATAAGACTACTGCAAGAGAGAAAATTAATTTTCGACTGAATGCTTCTTGGGATTGACATAAAACTTCCAAGAAAATTTACAATTCATACCAAATGTTATGTTAAAGAGTATTAAGGAGTCTTGTACATAGTAAAGATTATTTCATATTCTCACCCTATATTTGAAAAAGGATGAATTGATGGAATTGATGGTCTATTACACATTCAAATATTTCTCAAGTGATCCCAAGTTAGAGATATTCAAAGTTTACTGCTACATCCTAGAGTGTGAGTTCAGAAATTAGATTCAAAATTCTGGAAAAAATTTGTTTTGCTCCATTAGTATTATACTCTATGACCATGATTGTATGTTTTTGGAATGTTGAGATTTATGAATGAGCACTTCCACTAGCAGAACCACTTACATTAGGAACTGTTATGAGAGTTCTAGAGTCGTGGTCATCTTTGAACAATAACTAGATGATATCTTTGAGTTCTCCCACATTTTGTATCATTTGTGGCTTTCTCTTAAAAACCACCTTCCTTGGTTTGTGGTCATCCTTGAAAACAATTTCTGAGAGACATTAAGCTCTTGGATGAGATGAATTTTTGCATTTCTATATCTCATTCTTGGACTTTGATACATCCCTTCATATTAGAGGAATGCTAGACACCTAATCCTCAGGTTATGATTTGGGTTATGGTTTTTTAAGATAGTTAGTTATTAGAGTTGAAGAATCGTAGGAAACTGAATCAATGGTTAACATATTGTATTTATGTGTGCACTATGTACATCATTCTTATGATAATTAATATATATTTGAATTCATTTATAATTTTTGTTTGAAACATTCAATTTAAAAGAGATTTGAACCTCAAGAGATTTCACCCTCTTAGTGCTTGGTAGATCTAGAGTTAAAATCAATGTAGGTTGATTCTATCATATCTCGATCTAAGATATATCCATATTCAAGAAAATTTATGTGTGCAGTTTATGAATCTTTTACATTACCATATTATAGATACGTTTTTTTCTTTCGGCTTATTTGAAAATATTGGGACCCAGAACATTCTTAAGACTTTTTATTTTATTACGATATCAGATACAAAATGGTTCTTTATTTTAATATCTCGAAGTTTTATTCAAACTATATCGGAGTCTCAGAGAAAGGTTTGTTTCCCACACATGAATATGTATGATGTTTGAATCTAGGATACATTTCTCTACACTATTTTATATGTTATTTTGTTTACTCTTGGATGTCGCATGAGATGTTTTAAAGAACAAACTTTAAAAATTATGTTTTTAAATTAAAAATGATGTCGCTAAGATATTTAAGACATATTTAGATTTGGGAGAAAGAACTAAGTGCACATTATAGGACTATCAGGATGTCGGATGCTTGGATATATTTAAACTTAGATGTTTTGTACATTCAATATTTTTTTACTGTGAATTAAAGAGTAATAAAAATATACTATTTTATAATATTTAAATGACTATTTCATTTCATCATTTTTATTTTTATTTTTATTTTTAATGTGAGTTAAAGAATAAGACAAAGATACTATTTTATAGTATTTTAAGGGTTATTTCATTTCATTAAATCATATTCAGATTTATAAGTGTTTACAATGTTAATATATAAGATGCCTATATTTTGGATTTGTCTCGAGGAGTATATAAGACACCAACATAGATCCATCTTAACCAAGGTTCTACCAAGAGTCGAGAGGGATAAAATAAACCTCTTTTTATAATGGAAAACATAAAAAAATATTTACACATTAAGAAATTTAATTCCTTTTAGTTGTTGTATGATTAAGATAGATATATACTGCTTTTTTTTCTCTATATATAGACCATCTATAATTTTTCAATGTTTTAATTATAGCCGATAATGTTTTCCTTTTAAAGTATTTTTTTAAGAGATAGATGGATGGACTAAATTACACACCACCCACATACTAGATTGTAGAATGAGCCTCTAGGATCAGTGGTATCCATGATACCTAGATCTTATATGTGTTTCGATTACTATATTTATTATATCGATATCCAAGGCAACACTTCAAAATCTCGTTTAAAATATTTTTGAACTCTTGAATACTAAATACAATTTCCCATCCTTCATATCTAGATCTAGGCTAAAATGAAAATTGAAAATTTAATGTATCTTGGATCCATTCAGATACTAAGTACCTTTCCACTCAACACATGTTTTTGTTTCTTCGTAAGTTGATCTATTCTATTAATTCTGAAAACATAGAGTAACATATGCTACAGGCTGGGTTGGTAAGCTATGCTTAACCAATCCCAACCTTTGTTACATTGTTTCTGGGCTGCCTCGGGGGAGGAAACCAACCCAGACAAAAGTTAGAACTAAGTAGTACATAATGCGCAGTAGCGCTGACATAGATAAAAACCATAAAGTAGATGATAACAGACATACCCTAAGGGTGCACATGACAAAAAACATTAGAAAAATGAACCACTGCACAGACGTTACTCATCCTCTTCATCATTACTACTCAGGTTCTCCTCTTCAATAGGACAGGCTGGGGCCTGCGCAACAGCTGCTTCCATGTTGGCTTCGATCTGTTCAAGAGGGTGCGCAGGAGCACAGAGGATAGGGGAGTCAGGGTCTATGCCATCTGGAATCCACGTCCAAATTCCATCTGAATCGATGACCCAGATTTTCGTGTCCTTATCTTCTTTCTCCGGAGTCCTCAAAGGGATGGGAGTGCGTTGCGGAGAGTGCATACAGGGAGAGGAGGTGGACCTCCTCGTGCCACGACCACCTCTTTGCACGGATTGCTTGGAGAATTCCAGGAGCTGTTCAGGATCAGTTCTTTGGCTCACAAAGGTGTTGGAAGAGGAGCCGTCAATTGACTCGAGGCGATTATCTTCTCCTCAATGATATCGACTGGGGAGAGCCCCTCTTTGACCTTCGCGAATGGTACATTGGCGAAGCATGGGAGCCATTGCGGACCTGGGATGGGGTGAGTAGGTCAGGAGAAATAGAAGCACCCAGGGCCAAGGAAGTAAGACAAGATTCACTATGTGGCTAAAGGGGTGGAAGTATCTATGGGACTAGTTCACAGGATGGAGAGTGTCAATCCGAAGGACGCTGCGCAGCTCCACCCTAGGACAGAGGCTTCACAGCTGAATGTGGTCAGTGAGAAGCCAGAATAAAGTGAGGAGAGAAAAAGGCAAAGGTAACATGCGAAGTGAGGAAGGGGGGAGAAAACTAGGAGTTATAAAGGGGCTGGAGTGAGATCTGTAAGTATGGCGATGATTGGCCTTCCACAAATCTGCGTGTTGAGCTTGATCACCTGAGCAGGTGCGTGGGAGGAGGTAATGCTACGATGCTAGTTAGTCATGATGGAAATTAATGGTGATAGGAGCGAGGTAATGTTTAGGGCCAGGTAATGCAGCGCCCGACCACTTGTCATCATTTATGGTTTTGCGAGGAGCATGCAAGGTGTTAACGGTAATTGGATCTGTTGTAGGTGGAGTGTTGCGTTGGAGATATCCGTTATCCATGTGAGGAGAGGTGTGATTGTCACTCACGTCTAGTCTGTCAGCCACATCTCGGGGTTGCTGATCCTTCTAAATGAGAAGGAGACAGTTTTGTCTAAGTGCAGCCTCCTCAATCTGCACAAGTGTTAAGTGATGCAGAGCACAGTTGCTTTGCACCACTTTGTTTGCAAGAAGATCCGCAACAGAGTTGGCTTTCCTGTGCACATGACCAAAAGTGATGGCTTTGTGATTGTGGAGTAACAGTTCCAACACCTTGAGCTTGTGGGAAAGTCTCCAGCTGTTGGAAAATTTTGAGGAGATCTTGCCTTGAAGGATTCTAGTGGCAGCCATCGTTATGATTTGTGAGTGTCCCTCCATTTCCAGAGGGAAGTAGTGAAATTCAATGGCAATCTGAATACCCTGTGTCATTCATTCTAGTTTCGCCGAGTTTTTACTATCCCATCCAATATTCCCATAGTAGATTATGAGTGCATCTCCCTGAGTGTTCCTGATGATACCTTTGAAACCTGCATTACCTAGGTTGCCTTTGGATGCCCTATCAAAATTGCATTTCAAGAAGCCTTTGGAGGGAAGAGACCAGGTTTCAGGAGAAGGTGTTCTGCCTACACTTCCTGGAGTGATGTCCATGGGAGTGTTTAGTCTCATTTTCCAGTTGTTCCATATGTGACATTCAACTTCCACGGTGGGTAAGTCCTCCTTATGCCATGCATCTAGGGCTAGAGTTTCCGAGAGGTTGTTGTGAATCCTGTCCTAGAGCTGATCAGGAGTGGAGGCCTTGTCCTTGAAGATGTGGCAGTTTCATTCCTTCCAGATGTTCCATATGACGATACCCAGAATGATCTATCATGTTCTATTCAGAAGGGTGTTGGTGTAAGGATTGTCCAGCCAGCTGCTGATGGTGTTAATAATTTTACCTCTAGCACGATTGGAACGACGACATAACATGGAAATTATGTCCCATAGGAAATTGGCAGTAGGACATTGCTCCAGTAGGTGATTGATAGTTTCCAAGTTGTCCTGACATAAAGGACATCTGAAGGGCCCTACGAACCCTATTTTTAAAATATTCTCCCATGTGAGGATGCGTCGTTTGCTATGCAGCCATAGGGAAGTGGCTATTTTTTGCCACATATTGGATTTTCAAATCTTTTTCCAGATGTTTTCAGCTGGTCTAGGATCCTGCTGATGAAGGATGTTGTAGGCTTCCTTAATTGTGTAAGTTTCGCTGGGAAGATGCCCCAAGCGAAGGATATCAGGTATTGTTTTGACCTTGATTTTTCTTTTTGTGTTGAGCTCCACCCATATGTTTGAGTGGCTTTCATTTTTCAAGTTTTCTTGCCATATGCTTGTGTGAAGCCATTTCCTGTAGCCTTGGGAAATGTCGTCCGTCCAGAAATCTTGAGCTTTATGTCTTTGCCTTTCTTGGAGCGATGCACTCCAAATAGGTCTACAAAATATGGAGAGAGGCTTGGAATCTGTTGCCAGGAATCCTCCCAGAATCTAGCTTGGTTACCACTTTGCAACTCCCAGAAGCTGTGATTTTGGATTATAATTTTTTTATTGCTAGCCACTTTCCATATTTGAGAGCCAGCCAGATCTAAGCTGTACCTAATGAGATCCTCCTTTGGCCAATACTGCACATATTTAGCAGCCCATAGGTTGGCTCATGGGATATTGGGGTTAGAGAACCATTTCCACCAGATGTTGGCTCCCATTATGATATTGTTGTGTTCTAGATCCCGAAGCCCTAAACCTCCTTGACATTTAGGGGTGCAGACATCCTTCCAATTGACTAAGGCCCATTTGTTCTTTCCTATTGTGCCTCCCCAAAGAAACAACCGTTGGAAATTGTGCATGGATTTGAAGACCCATTTGGGTGTTGCAAGGATAGAAAAGAGGTAGATGGGGAGAGATTTCAAGATGGACTTAATGAGGACCAGATGGCTAGAAATGTTGAATGATGAGTCCAGTTGGAGAGGCGGGTTTCTATTTTGTCTAGCAGAGCTCTCCAAGAGGAGTGATTGATGGCTGAGTTGTTTAGCGGAGCTCCCAGGTATTTGGAGGGGAGAGAAGCAATAAATAATCCAAGGATGTCGACGATAGTACATTGGGTTTGAGGGGGGTATGGAAGAAGAATATCTGCGACTTGTTAGGGTTGATCTCTATGCCAGAGGCATTAGAGAAGGATTCAAGAACGAATTTGAGGGTACGGACTTCTTGGACTGAGTGGTAGCCCATGATCAAGTTATCATCCACAAATTGCTGGTGAGAGGAGGGAGGCAGGTTGTGGAGAGGTAAACCAAGCAAGACGCCATTCTGGATAGAGCTCTTGATAAGGCAACCCAATCCTTTAGTCATGATGATGAAGATGAAGGGGGATAGTGGGTCCCCTTGTCTTATGCCTTTTGTGGGGTTGAAGGTGGCAGAGGGGATTCCATTGACTAGGATGGAGTGAAAGGGAGATGTGACGAGAATCATGATCCATTTGACCTAGGTGTGACTAAATCCAAAGGCTAAGAGGACATTTTTGATGTAATCCTAGCTGAGTTTGTCAAAAGCTTTGGATAGATCAATTTTGAGAATCATGCCTGTCATTTTGGCGGTTTTGATGGAGTGGATAACTTCATGGGTTAAGATGATGCCATCAAGGATATCTCTCCCTTCCACATACCTAGTTTGCTCCGGGGAGATGATGACGGGTAGGAGCTTCTTCAACCGATTTGCTATGACTTTGGATATAATTTTATAAATGACATTGCAAAGAGTTATAGGTATGTACTTACTTGGACAGGCAGCTCTATCTTCTTTTGGAACCAGAGTGATGAAGGTGGCATTTAGTGTAGGTAGTAGCGAGTGAGTGGACCGAGATTCCTCCACCACTTCCCAGACTTCATTTTGGATAATGTCCCAGAAGAAGTGGAAGAAGTTGGTGGTAAATCCGTCAGAACCTGGAGCTTTCCTTGATTTCAGTTAGAATACTGCCTGTTCCACCTCAGCAAGAGTGGTAGAAGTAAGCAACATCATGTTATGATCTTCCATTATTAACTTGGGGATGTGTTGGGTGATTTCCCCAATGGCTTCCTACCTTTGGTGGTTGGGTTCTTAAATAATGTCCCTGAAGTGGTTGCGCAACTCCTCTGTGATGGCATCTTGCGTTTCCAGCCTTTCCCCCATTTGGTTCTTGAGGATAGTGATTATGTTGTGCATCCTGTGCTGAATGGTGGAGTGATGGAAGAATTTGGTGTTTCTTTCTCCCTCTTTGAGCCAGTTGATCCTTCAATTTTTTTTCCAAAGGGCTTCTTCTTGGTTCCTTCTTTCTTCCAGCTGAGTTGTTAGGAGTTGCTCCTAGTGAGTTGTCTCAGCTGTGCGTCCCTCTTGGATGATACTCTGTTGCATCTTCTTCATTTTCTCCTCCAGGTCTTTCTGATCTGTGAATATATTTCCAAAGGTAGTTTTGTTCCAGACTTTCAGTTGGCCTTTGATATGTTTCAGTTTTGTCTGGAACTAGAGCATTTTGGTGCTTTGGGGGGGTGCTAAGGAAGGCCACCAGTTGGAAACCATTTCCTTGAACCCCGGGTGCCTGAACCAACAATGTTCAAAGTGGAAAGGTTTAGGAGCATGCTTACCAGGTTTGAGACAATGGAGTTGAATTGGCCAATGATTAGATCCCGCCGCTAGGATGATGGTGGTACCCAAGTTACCTTTGAGATAGATGATATCTTCGGTGATGAGGAATCTATCTAGATGAGAGGCTATCTAGTGGGTACCCCCTCTCTTATTGTTCCAAGTGAAGATAACATTGGAGGTGCGTAGATCAATGAGGTTATTCCTTTGAAAGAATTTTTGAATCCATTACAGTATGTTTCCAGATGCAACCTACCACCTTTCTTTTCCTGGAGGTTGGTTATCATGTTGAAATCTCCCTGAAGTAGCTAGAGAGGGAAGGATATATGTTTATTGATTTCATCTAGATTATTCAAGAGCATCAGTTTTTGTTGCGTATTTTGTGGAGAGTAGACATTAGTGAGTAGTTCGTGGATGTTCGTTCCAGTCAGGTGAAATTTGGCCTGAATGAAGTGTATGTTGGCATAAAATTTCTCTAAGGAGTTGATTTGAGGGTTCCAGGTGATGGCCAATCCTCCAGACACCCCATTTGCATCAACCGCTATTGTATTACTCTCTTTCCATATATTTTTGAAGATGGTTTCCAGAGTAGAGCTGGAACATTTGGTTTCTTGCATGTAGAATATTGTTGGATGTTCCTCAAAAATCATTTTCTTTATGATTTTGTGCTTCGTGGGGTTTTTGAGCCCTTTTATGTTCCATGAGATGATCTTCATGGGATACAGTTGGAGGTGAGGGCGTAGAATCTGGTCAGCTTGGTGAATTGCCCAGATTCCACCATTTATTTCCCAATTTCTATGGTTCACTGCAGGGATGTTTTCCTGCCACTTTTGCGGGACTCTTTCGTGAAGTAATTTGTGTTGATAAGCATACCTCCATGTATACCTACGGAGGGGAGCTGCTAAGCTCTGGCTAGGATTTCCTCCATTTTTTGGATTTTTTTCTCCAAGATTTATGTGTAATCCTTTTTGTTGCAGGCTTCCTCTAGCTAACCAAGATCCAAGCCTTCCAAAACTATGATTTCTGGTTCTTCCTCCATCGCTTCTGGGATCAGTTCCATGATTGGTTCTTTTCCCTTTGTCAGACTGTTATCATCTACATCATTTTTGCTGGATGGTTTTAAGAAGGTTTCAAGTGGAAGCTTGTGTTGCTGAGCCTTAGAGGATTGGGCTTGCGCAGTTGAGGTACTCCCAACTTCATTGACTGGTTCAGTTTTGTTTTCTTTTAACTGATTAAAGGCAGCGAAGCTATTGCTGGTGGTAGGTCCTTTTTTATTCTGCTGAGGGGTAGCTATTATGTTATGTCTTTTTTTACTTGCTACCTTCGTGAATCCTTCTGCTTCCAGTTTGTTGGATTCCTTTCAAATGTAGCTTTCATGTTTAGGGGACAATATCTAAAGAGATGCCCATGTTGGTGACATTTCCTACATCTAATAGTTATATGCTCCTAGTCAACAGTTTGTGTCCATTCAAAATCTTCATGCATCAGACTTACCTCTCCCAGTAGCGGTTCGGCTAGGTTCAAGTAGACACATATGCGAGCATAGGTTGCATAGCGATTGATTTTGGTCTCTTCTACAATCTTGACGAAATCTCCTAAGGTGTTGCCAATGTCTGTGAGGGTGAGTTCATCCCAATAGTCTTGGGGGAGAGAGTATAGCCGGATCCAAACTGGCACCCAAGTTAGATCCTATTTGTCTGGGTTGAAGTGCTCAGTCCAGGGTTTGAGGTATAGGCCTGCAGTGTTGAAGAAGTAGAGCCCTCCATCCATGATTTGATCCTTGTCTTCAGAGCAGGTGAAGAGTATATTGAAGAAGCCTTTAGCACACAGTTGCAGGGCTATGTGACCTTTGGGTTTCCATTTCGAGGTGATCCATCCTCTCATCACTTTTTTCATGGGCTAGAAACCCATGAAATTTCCTATCAATGCATGATCTTTCATGAATAGAATTCTGCTAATGATGTGATGCGCAGGGAGTTCGATCACTATTTTATTGGAGTCCTTTGGAATGCATGTGGTTGATTGCGTGTTCATGTGTGTTGCTTCTTATGTGTTATTCATCTGTGCTATGGGTGTCGCCCCTACGTTTTCTTGAGACAGGCCAGAGTTGTGCTAATTGATGGTATCAACCCCTGCCGCCGCCCCTGTTCGAGGCTGGCCTGTGAGGGGGGAGCAGCCACACCCCCACTGGAGTTGGTCATCGGTGAGCCTGTAGTTGTCCAGGTGAGATGTTGCAGTAGATCAGACTGGGGGAGAAGGACTGCCGAGGGCAGCCAACGCCAGAACCAGCAAACCCTAGGTCATGAGGTTGGCCTGGTGCAGAGCTCTGTTAGGGTTTTTTCCACCTCTCCACTCAACACATGTTATATGCATTTAAATGTAGATTTAATTTCTATTGTTAGATTTAATGAACAACATTAATATATTTTTAAATATTGCATGAATGCAGTGAATAGGATATAAATAAAGAAATTTGGTTATGAATTTAAAATCCTTCAACCAAAAGGAATTGGAGTTGGCCATAAGAAGTTGGTCCTTTTTTCATAAAACTATTATTTTTTAATCATTAATTTATATTATTTATTCTTTGCATATTAGTTGTACACTATGAATATATGTTCCAAAGCTAAATCCATTTTTTTTAAATCCATAGTCATATTATACTATAGTAGGAGTTTTTTTAATCATTATAAATTAATATTTAATTTAAAAGAGGGGTTTTGTAATTTGGTAATGCCTCTGAGAGGAAAATATAAGAAATTCAAAGCTCTTTGAGCCCAAACAGAAAGATAAATAGATGAGCACTTAGAAGACAAAGAATCTAGTAAGGAGCAAAATCCAAATGTATACAACTACTGAAATAGGAAAAAATGACTATCATGACTAGGATGAGATGTATGAGTACGCAAAAAAAGGGAATTTCGAAGAAAATTATGAATCATATGAAGAATAATTTAAGGTTATCAGAAAATCTAATTTATATTAAGCAGCTACAATACCATCCATCCTACGTTATTATGATATCTTATAATCGATTATGGCTCACATTGATATTAAAACATGCATTATTGTTGATCACAATAATAGAGTTACTTATTCTTTTAAACCTGAAAATATTTTAGAAGTGTATAAATTAGATGCCCTAAGGTCTCTTTGAAGAAAATATATTAAAGGTTAAAATGCAGGAAATGGTAGAGTTAATTAAATACTTCTATCATGGCCCAAAGTATTTCAAAACTAATTTGAAAAGGGTATACCCACTCTATATGTTGAAAATTCCACATATCATGGTCACAATCATGCTATGCAGAATCTATGAAGAAAAGAACCAATAGCACCTTAAGCTAGAATTGGTTCCCTTGCTACACTAAGTGGTTAAGAAGGGGAGAATTGTCAATTGGTCATAAATATTCTCTTCAAATATTCTATATTCACTCATGAAATTAGAGGAAGTTGCACATGTGTTTTAAGTACCATTTTTTTATCTTAGCATACTTGTTTGATATTGTATGCGCTACAACCCTCTTTCCTTTGCTAAGTTGGAATTGGAAACTTGAGGAATACCATGTTCATATGTATTTTTCCATTATATAGAAAAAGAGGTAAAGAAACCATTTCCATACCATTGTGTGGTATTCTCTTTAACAAATCTACTCTAAGAGTTACTAAAGAAATTTAAGATGCTTTGAAGAATGTACCGAAAATGTTTGTGGATGAACTCTTCTTCTATTTTAGAATTTTTTGTTGTAGAGCTAGTCCTCACCTATTTCAAAATTATATACAAGAAAAATTCACAAAAAGAGAATTTTCTTACTAGACAACCTTAATAGGGATCACCAAACAACTTAACCAAAACTCAAAAAGGTTAAGGCCCACTCTTCCTAAAATGGGACTTTATCCCTTACTAGACCAGAAGCATGTTAAGGTGGTATAAGGAATGATGGGGGTGGTTTCATAGAATAGTATAATCATATAAATATGTATAAACATGTCCATTATGAAATAATTAATGTGCATTTAAAATCCATTAGGTATAGAAATCATATGTACATGAATAATTTCCATTCAACTTTTTATTCGAGAAAAAGAAAGATATGAACAAATACTTACCAAAATCTACAATATATGGAATCTAGAGGAGAGGACTCTAATTATTAATTTCAAATTGAAAGAGATAAATATTTTTTAGGAAAGAGATGTAGATTAACTAGATGATAACTTAATAGTTTTTTGTAATTAAGGAAATATACTCTAGTTGAAAATGATAAATACAAGGAGCAAGACAAAAGAGAATTTGCACATTAGAGTAGACATTTGAAGAAAGTTAATGTGAAGGAAATGCATATTCCACCACACAAAATATTGAATAAACTAATAGTACTAAAAATAAAAAATAATAACTCACGAGAAAACATGAAATAATTACATTCAAAGAAAGTAAATATATTCCCATTATAAAAAATACATGAGAAGGAAATGTATATTCCACCACATGAAATATTGAATAAACTACTAACACTCAAAAACCTCAAGATGCCTAGCAAGCGAGAGACAAAGAAAGATATTGAAAAGTCTACACACTAGCTAATGATAAATAAGAGAGACGAAATCAATCGATTAATGATCAGAAGATCATGTCTAAGTTATGAAAATTGCTCAAAAATGAAAGTGCTCAAAAGTGGTTGCAATCTAAACGACTGGAAAGGTCCTATCGCTGCAATTCTGGCATCGTGAACAGTTTTCAAAACTGAGGTCGTATTCAAAAGTTATTGAGGTTTGAAATCATCGAGTAAACTCCAAAATTCAGTGGACCAAGTTTGATTTTTAATTTTGGAAAAAAATAAAAATAAAAGAATATTCTAAGGAATATTCTAAGAATATTCCTTAGAATATTTCCTAGAATATTCCATTTGGGCATATCAGATGCGAACAAGTGGCAAGTCTTTATTGGAGGCTTGGTTGACTTTTGATTTTCGTGGCCAATCTCGAGCTGCCACGTGGCAGGCCCGGAGGCCGCCGCGTGGCCTCAGGCCGGTGGAAAATTTTGTTGGTAAAATATTTGTAAGTCTACAGGTTTCAAACCATGGTCTCCCGCCTGCTAGCACCGCGGCCCTACCAACTCGCCTATGCAAACGTTCTTAACCATAACAAGTTTCAAAACGTATTTGAAGTTTAAAGTTGAATTGGGCCGAAAACTAAAGGGGCTAGCCCGACCCCATATTCCCCAGGCCCTAGCGACCAAACGCTTAACATTGATCAGCAGTTACAATTAACATTAAAGGCCCGACAGTTAGGACTTGGTGACCGCGGTCTCCGCGGAACATGTGACCACGTCACATATGTATTTAATGCCACATCGCAATGGTTATCGAGACGGTTAAGTCGACGGAGAATGCGGCAGTTACATGTGACTGCACCACATGGAATTTAATGCCAACAACAAAAATTCTACCAATTTGGGAGCGCAGTCCACCAATTTCGGGATAAGGCCAAATTTGTCAACCCTAATTGCAGTTACTCCACATTTAGTGGGGTTTTTTGGGGACATTGGGCAGTTTTCTTTGAGAGGTCATAACTCTCTCATTATTGAACCAAATTGAGTGCAAAAATAGTCAATTTTGGGTTTCTTGGGCATTCTGAGCAGTTTGGAATAAGTTTCAGGTCAAACAGAGGTGATCTACAGTAGATTTTGCTTCGAGGAAGATGAAGGAGCCATTAGGGCCATCATGGAGAAGGCAGTGTACTGGGCTATCTTTACCTGTTTAGTGTAAACGAAAAGCCATTTACAACTATTTTCTATCTTTTGAAGCTGAGTTTATAGTTTTTTTGGCCTATTGAGACATATTTTTACATGTACAACCATTTGAGAAAATTAATAGAGCAAGAACATGCCATTGGGGAGCCTTGGACCGGTAGATGTAGCCCAGGAGGGGTGAACTGCCTCAACAATTTGTTGTGTATTGTGCTGGTGAATTTTACTTGCTGTGTATTTCTGTTGTACTATGTTAAACAGTAAAATTACTTAACTAATCCTCACACTGAAAACTCAAATACATAACCAAGACTACTTTCTTTAACCTGCTATTCATGGAGAACACTTTGCACACTTAATTATATTAGTTTGGATACTTTGCATAGCGTTACAAATATTTCCATTCAGATCAATTAAACAAAACAATGATTATCAATAATAATAAAAAAACACCTCAATTTGTGGTGACTAAAATAAAAACTACAACTAAAACTCAAAATTCTTCACAGTGCACTATTAATTTGTGGTGCCTAAACTAGAAACCATAAGTAGAACTCAGAATTATCCTTCATAGTGTACTCTTACTAAAAACACCATTAATATTTTGACTAAAATTAAATTAATATAATTTTTAATGGTTAAAATTACATTTTCTTAAAATAAATTTCTATACAAAATTTTAAATTATATTAAAGCAATTTAAATTACCATATAGTTTTAAAATTAATCTTAATAAACAATAATCAACAGGAAAAAAACAACTACTTATTATCACCATTACCATTATTGTAAAATTGTATCCTTTGGTAACAATATTAAATTTATTTATTATTAAAAAGATAATATAATCATAAATGACACATCAAAATTCTTTAAAAACCACATTTCAAAGTCTATTAAGAAATATTATTAACCAAATTTGTTAACCAAAAAAGATATTGAGAACCATAAAAATATATTAAATAAATTTCATAACCAACATACTAGAAATCGATCATTTTGCAACTGCCTTGATAAGAGGCCGAAGCTAAGGGAATATTAAACATAAGGCCTTGAAAACATACACTTGCCCTAAACACATACAACTAGTTAGTATGTGTGGGAGCATGCACCATATTGGTTTTAAACAGCCTGAAATGAAGACATAGCTAAATGAAGGCACATATGGATATACTTGTTCAAAGATTTAAGCACTAGAGCTCATGTGGTGATGCCATGATGTAGTGCTTCCACAGTCATTTACCGCTGTTTCATCTATGGTGGTGTACTTGTACTCTAGATACAGTTCACATGCCTCTAAGTCTTCCTCTCCCAACTCAAAGTTGGTCTGCTTGCCCTTCACAAAAATGTTGTGCAAAATCGAGATGGGAATGTTCTGATCTGGACAAGGTAGAGCTGCATATACATACATCTCATGTTACTTTTTAAAAAATTGTGGGTAATTGGCGGTCTAAAGTTAAGTATGAATAAAAAACGAGGTGTTAACGGTTATCTTACATTCTGAGAGTCTGACCATCTCAGCATCTGGCATAAAAACTCTCTTGAGGTTTCTTCCAGTCTTCTTTTCCCATAGTGAGACGAGCTCTCTCTGGCATATTATGTTGCTTGGTGGCCTGTAAATCACGAGTTTATTCATTGTTCTCGGATCGTTTTCCATCATTATAGTGAGAGCTGCAATGTCATTTTCTGAATTCATAAATGCTGCACAACATAATCTCCATGTAATTAGTTTTATCTTTTAGTAATACTCAGCCACCACATTTTAATACTTTATTGTTTACAATTTAAAAGCAATTTCATATGCAAAGAAAAGAGGGTAGATGCACAACCTTTGCTAAGACCATCCCCATAGATGACAACTTCCTCTGGCTGTGGTTTTTTATGGGGATGAAAGAAATAATCAATAAAATACATGGCATACAGATTTGCAGAAAAGAAGGTGAATGGAATGCCTTCCTCTTCAATGGCCCTGCGAATCTTCCTCTTATTGACATACACTCTTTGATATGGAGCGAGAGCTTGTACTCTGTCGACCTCGTTGAGGGTACGAACCTCCGCTTTAAAAAATATAAATAAAACCCATTCACACACTAATTAAACAATAATGGTGTACGAACCTCTCATCAGAGAAATTAAACAATAATGGTGTGTATCCCTGTATATTTTCAATTCCAACTTCTTTGTTGGCCCTTATGAGATTAAACTGATCCAAATGTTGAGAAATGGAAACTGCAGATATTACTATGTCTACCTGCTTGATTGCATCCACAAGGTTGTTGTGATCATCTAAAGATCTCTGCTTACCAAATCCCAAATCCATTAATAAATTCAATTTTAATCGAAATATGACAAGAAACGAAGAATACTCTTGATCGGGGTGCCACGTAACGGCAAGTGGGCTACGCCTGGTGTCATGCGGCAGCACGCACCTAACCATCCATCAAACCCAGTAATGTAGATATGCCCCAGGCACGCTCCACCATTATGGCAGCTAACGAGAATTCTGGCAGCCAACGAATTTTCTCAAGCCAAGGTTGGAAAAAGTGTCACCCGGGAGATGGGTTAAGGAAACAAGGTAAGGAGAAGCAGGGAATTGTTCTCCACAAGCAATTTTCAGAGGAGTCCGGGAAGAAGGAAGCTAGTCTGCGGCATCGAAGGTTAATTTGGTATGTCATGGCTCTCATAACCTTAGCTTTTCAATTACCTGTTCCGTCTCATAGTAACACAAGGAACATCATGTTCGTGGATGGTTTCTATGCCTTGCATGCAGTGAAGCGAGTTAGTGGTTGGTTTGATTTTCGATTAAGGGATGTATTGAGTCTTCTCTGTCCCAATTTTATGGAAGGGTTTGTCAATTTAGATTGCATGCTGGTTCAAATTGTTTCGGCTACCGCAATCGAACTCTGTTTTAGAATCCCAACCCCACTCTCTTGTGTCGTTCATTCAAACTCTGTGTATTGGTCACAGACCCTGTTTAAGACCCTTTCGAGTCTACACCATCCCGAAATATTAGTCAAAGGTTTATGCTGGTTTGATTTTTGTGTAAAAATCCCCTTTTTGTCACCCAGTGAGGATTAATTACAAATCCTCGTGCGTTCATCTCTATGGGGGCTCAATTTCTAGTTTGGGTTATGAGGCTTACCAATACGATTGGCCCATATCAAGCCTACGGACATGCATGTATGTCTAGCAGTAACAAACCTAATTCCCATAGCTGGCCTGCTCAGAAAAATTATCCAATGGTTGGCGTCAGGGAAAACTCTGTTTTCTCTCTTAGTCCTGGCCACCCTAGTAGTAATGAGATTCGTGTCTGTAGTATGGTTATTTGGAAAATTTGTTTACGTAATAGGGTTTCTGTGACTCTTCTGTTTATGCTTCAAGACACTGGCTGCATGGAAACAAAGTGTGTGGTTCAGCTTGGAAATACAAAAGTAATGGGCCCCATGAGTGATCAAATGAATTCTTTGATTGATTTTTCCTTGCCATATACAAGCCTATTTCAAATTCTCACAGAGATTATACAGAAGTTGTCAGTGAGTTTTTGTCTGCTCAAACACATGGCTAAAGGCCAAACAGGAAAAGTACAGGGTATGGGAAAAGGGAAGCAAAAGCTTCCGACTCAGAACGTGGGACCAAGCAAGCGTGGCAGAAAAACTAAAAAGGAAGTCATGGAGAATAATTTTGATCTTTATGCCGTTGGAAACCCACCACAGGTCTGTAACACAATTCAAGGCTGGGAAAGAGAAAGCAGCCACAAAGAAGAAGACATAGAATGACAGGAAGCCAACATTGACATTATCTCGGACCCTGGGTATCAAGGAAATCCTAATGTGGTTTCAGCACTGCAGGAAATCAAACAGGAAATACAGTAAATCGAAATATCTCAATACCATGAAACAGCCAGAATTGGAAGAATTGAACGTTAGCTTCAAGCTATGCAACAAGTAGATATGCCAGGGTCTACTGCAAAGGACCCGGCTCCAATTGACTCCTGATGGATGATGGATGACACTAATTACTAATAGTTTTTAATGAATTTTGCGACATATTTTACTGTTTTGTATTAAACTTTGATGAACATAGTAAAGTAGATATAACTACAGGTAGAAAGAAGAAACAGTTTCAATACAAAACCATGTGTCAATTTTTTTCCACATTTGATAGAATTCAAAATTAAAAAGTATCCATGTCCATCCAAAACGTTAATTGATTTCCCCTATAATTTGAATATATTAAACTAAACCATCTAAAAGCATCATATCACCTATATAGCTTATGACAAAACTCGAATCTATCCTCAAATTTTATGAAATTCATTATGTTCAGCCAACTGGTTTCTCATGATCCCGTCAAGCGTTTGCATTCTCGCAGATCCACGTTTGCAATTCGGTTCACGAATTTTATTAGTACGGTGTATACTATCGTAATCGTTAAAGACAATTAGTTCAAAAGGCGACTCTTGTTTAGACATCGCAATCAGTCCATATCGAAAAACTCGGCTGCACTTTAATTATTGTGATCATAATTAATTAAATTTCAGACTTTAGCTTTTTGCTTCTCGGAGAAATTTTCAAATATATGACTTTTATTTCAAATCCAACATTATCAACCCATGTTTAACTGATTAAATAATTTGCGGTTGTGCTATTAGCTGAATCACCCTTTTCTTTAATGGAGAATGGGATTTCATTTTATTACTTATGTAATGTATATAATCTTGAATTATATCAGTAATTTTATTTGTACAGTCATGTAACTATTTTATTTTATTTTAGTTTTATTTTGCACAGGACAACGAACAACAGATATTGGCATTTATATATTTAATATCAATATTATTTTTTAATTTATTAATGCTTTTTTAATTAATAGGCAAAAATATTTCATAAAATGTTGCACTCGAAACTCTTCATTTCTTTTGCTCACTTGTAGGACTATAAATATTATTAAAACCTTATTATATAGGGATTTAATTAACATGTCATTGGAGAGTGATGTATGATTCAAGATTAGTTATTAATTTATTTATTTTGCTTATTGGTATGATTATAAATATGATTAAAATCTTAATTTATTTTTTAGTCAAGATCATAACGAACTCTCATGAGTTTAATAGTGAAATAGGTTGTCATGTGTCTAAAATACTATGGGTGGAAAAGATCTATTAATATCTTGTTATCTTTGTGAGAATATGAACATTGAGGATGGAAATCACTTCCTCTTAGAGTGTTCTTGTAAATTCGGGTGGGTCCATTCCATTTTCTATTTATATTTAAAGACATGCTACAAAATATAAAAGTCGACTTTGACCTCAACTCGCCCAAGGAAACTAGGTCCTTGGCCATCTAAATGCATATGATAAGTATTCCAAAATCGAAATTGTTTCATATGTCTAAACTTCGATGTGCTATTTGTCCTATTGCTACGCTTTTTGCATTCCTAGAACATAAGAAAAGTTCAAAAGTCTAAATAGCAAAAGCATCAAAATTTAGAAACATATCTAAACCGCTATGCATCCGATGAAGAGATCGGTGGCCGCTAATATCGGGACCCCGGCATTTCTTACTTTTTAGTTGTTGAAGGAGCTTCTCCATCCTTCCTACTTTATCATCCAATCTTCTTACTCGATCTACCGTGTGATATCGTGTGATCTTGATGTGCCGGAGTCATCTCCGGATTTCCAAAAGTCAGCCCGGCGTTGGGTGCCTCACGACCGGGTTCCGCCTCGTGCATGAACAGGTGAAAGCTTTAATGGCTTTCGCTGACATTTCACTATCCAATAAGTGTGGATAGTCCGGTTGAATAGAGTGAGCTCGCCAGAGCTGGCCCTGATCCGTAATAAAGTCTCAAAATCTCACTTTCTGCCTCATTGTTCCTCAAGCTCACTGATTGCGTCTCCCATCCGCGAATTTCTCACAGATTTTGGAGGAATTTCCCATTACATAAGTGGCTACTTAACATTTCCAAGTGCTCCTCGGTTGTTTTGCGACCCGCTGCAGTAGCCCGGGTCTCGCTCGACCGGGGTTGTTTTCTTCCCTTTCTCAATCCTGAACGTCGTTTTCCCATTTCTAACGAGTTCCTATTTGAAAACACCGATGCACCAAATCGACAGCAACCAAAATAAGGAGTTAGCGGATACAATCTATGCACCATTGGTCATTGATAACATGATTTATATTCAAACATCGATGCCCAACCCGCATGGGTTTGCCTCGCATCCCAGAAGAGAGATCAATTGCTCGCCATGGTCCTCTCGGGCAGGTACAAAAGGCAATTCCTCGAGCACATTCCAAGTAAAATAGCCTTATGTCAATGAACCGTTTACCGTCGTAGGCAACCACGCTATGTGGAGGTATGAGACCGGTATACACACAAACAAAAGATGAGAAATGTGAGGGTTATAAGTCGGATTAAGATGGGAAGGGAGGTGAAGACCAGGCACTTTATGGCGGCCTTCGAGCTACCCCGAAACCCTTGGGGAGTGGCCACCGTCGTCAAGGGATAGCGCCCTCGAGAGTGAGCTCACATTGGAAGCGAAACATAGTGGAAGAGAATGATGCCGCTAAGCATTGTTGTGAACTCCAGCCGATGAAACACGGACTCAACATAATGATATGTAAACAATTCCAAACTCGACTTGATCGATTGGATAGCGAAGGCGCTTTTTATGCATTGGACCTTCGAGTAAGCATGATACTTTAAAAGACAATTTAAACTGATTTGTCTCTTAGAGTGTCTTGCTTTACACCTACACATGTCAAAATTATAGTGAGTTGCGTACGCTTCTCTCCAACCTCTTTGAGCATAAGAGTACAATTTTAAAACAAACTAAATAATTCATTTCTTTAAGTCAGATAAACCAAAATTTGGTCTCAGTAGACATTAACCTTCATCATCATCATTATATATGATATAAATTAACTTATCATTAAAAAATGATGTATAATTAAAAATTAAAAATTAATATAAATATTATAACAATTATTTTAATGATTTTCATTATTTTTTATTTTATTTTTAAATAATAAAACTTAACCCAAATGTTTCTTAATTTCCTTATTTTATAATTTAATTTGTTATTATTATTTAATTTTTAAGATTTAATTTTTCAATTTCCATTCAAAATAAAAAATTTTATAAAATTTTGATTATCAAAATTTAATTAACAAATATTTCAATGGAGTAATTCTTAACTCCTTTATATCTCGAATTCATTAATAAGAAATCCAAGATTCATAAAGAAGGAATTGGTATTTTCTTATTACATGCAAAGCTCATGTTTTTTTTTTTCAATATCACAATTTGATTTATGTGGTATATATGGAACATTTTATATTTTCAATTTGTTGTCCATACCCAAACTATCAAATAATTTTTTTAAATAAAATTATTTATTTAAGCATTCTTTATTGTTAGAGAAAAGAGGTTATGTTATTCCATTATTTTATGTAAATATTTTGTTGGTTCAAATTATATAGAAATTAAAATAGAATTAAAATAATAATAATAATAATAATAATAATAATAATAATAATAATAATAACATTTTTATTATGCCAAATTTTATTATTAAAGAAAAAAATTAATAATTTATGATTATAATTAATAATTAATTGAGTATAAATTCACTTTAATTCTATATCTATCAAGTTTGGAGAAATATCAAATCTCTCACCTAATTCCTCAATTAGGATTTGGGTTATGCTTTGTTATGATAATTACTTATTAGTGTCCAAGAAGCCTCGGAAATTGAATCAATGGTTTACCTATTGTATTTATATGTACATTATGTATATCATTCTTATGATCATTAATATAAATTTGAATTCATTTCTATTTTTCTTTGCAACAATGAAATTTGAGCAGACGTTTATCTACCTTGTTGAATATGCAAGCCACTTGTTTTGTGGCCCTCTTGTGCACTCCTTCTTTCTCGAGCTTCAGTTTGGAAACCCTCACTCGACTGAGAATATATCAGAATTGTATTGAAACTTGGTAAAGTAGGGGTGATTATGAAGGGTTTGGACCAAATGGAATTTCCTTACAAACTCAAGTTGAACTTGAAGGCCAAGTTGTCGTCATTGTAAACAACAATGCATCAACAAAAGAGAGGGAGCACCAACATGTTCAAAATCGGTGGATACATTGTTATCTGAAACCCTAGTATGTGATTGAAGTAAGCCCTCTTTATTTTAAGGTTGATATTACACTTCCGTATTTTCAAATTGCCGTGGCCAATGCAAATTTCTGTTATTGTTTGATTCCATTGATGTTGTAGCCATTTCCTTCCACTAACCAACCCTCTATACAACAAGATTTCCTGTCATGCCAACCCTCAATCCCACTATAATTTTTAAACACATTATTGTTGAGGTTATGAATTTTCCATCCATATAAGGTCAAGTTATTTCGACTCTGATATCGACAATTAAAAGGCTGAAATATGTGGGAAAGCCACTCATCTTTATGCAGATATGAGAGCACATTCCAAATTGTGAGACCATTGGAATTTGTTTCCCATTACTTTTTTCTCTCTATGCATTCCAAGTGTAATGAATCCTAAATTTCATCTTTCCTTTCTGTCTATGTTGGTCATATCAATTCATTGTTTGTTTTGATAACAAGTTTTTGAAGAAGGGACTCGTTTGGCCTGTCTACACATCGTTTATTGTAGATAAATGAGGATTGTAGTTTTGGAAATTGGAGATGCTGAAGATTCATCCAGTCGAAGTTTATGAAATGAACATAAGTGATTGAACCTGTTGTTCTCGACAATCACTTGAGTTGTGTGCACAAAATATGCAGCATGTTTAAAAATGAACTCTATGGTTCTCAGGGTTTAACAGTCGATTGCAACTTTGGTGAAGGTGCTCCTAAATAGTTAAAATTCTATTCACGCAGTCTAGGCTTTCAAATTTTTTTGGACCTAAGATTGGAGTTTATTTTATTTTATGAGTCGAAATAATTCTTAAGAAGAAATATTATTGTTATTAATTTAAACATAGTTTCTCATTAATGCCATTGGTATTAGTTCAGACCTTCTTCGTTATTTGACCAACAATCAAGCGTATCATGGAAATGTTATTTTGTAGTTGGAGTTTCTGTCAGTGTAGGCATACAGGTTGATAACATCGGATGCACTACTTTTGATAGAGTGACAGGAGTCCATTGTTCATAGAAATTGATAACAAGGTTTGCGGAATTAAGCCCACTAATTACCCACATAACCATTATGGAGTCAATGATACTCCATATTCACCCAATCGGATGGATTTTACTTAATTAATTATTTTCATGTATTATTGAACTCCTTATAACAGAACCCTCATGTATAATTCAAAACATTAACCTTTTTTTATATATATGTAGAATCTTATTATTATAAAAGTGGTTCTCGATTCATACATTACCTTCCTTATTTACATTACCGAATGCATACGTGGCATTGCAGATGCATCACCGATTGATATCGCATCGTGGCTATTAAACCATATCACATTCCCAAAACTTAGCATAATATCGCTAATATATTGATTTCGCAAATTAGAAAACATAACATTTCACAGATCGCATAACATTACAGTTCGCACACTGACAATCATACGATATATTACATATCGTAGACCCTTTCCCATCGCGCTTCGACTCTTCACTGATTTACCTCATCGGCACTTTGCGAATCTTACACCCGTTGGCACTTCATCACTTATCCCTTTCACACTTCGTCTCTTCGCTGATTTATCATTCAGATCCAGAATTTTCATCCTTCTGTAATGCATTGCACACTGTTTTAAGCCAATCTAGAACACTACTACATATTACTTCTCCAAATCCGAAATTCGGGTATGTTTCTTTCTCGACCTGCAATAACATCCACTCGCTCCATATTGGAATCACACATGATTCTACCCAACCATTAAGTCTTATTCACATAGTAAGACCTATTCATTCATTTATAATTTATTCGATAACGGTTTATTACACAAAAACCATATTTGTTCATTTACGAATCCCTCAGCATATAAAATAAACAAAATGAAAGTCATAATGAATTCAATTTCTTCATTAATCAATAAATTGTACAGATACAAATAAAACCTGCTTATATTTTGGCTTTGGCCTGATGAGCCTTTTACATGACCTTCTCTCTTCTACATAACCCTCTATGTTCTCGGATTCCCTCTCTCTAATTTTTCCCTAGTGTTATTCATTTAACTTGGCCTCTCTCTTCTTCGAGCTTACAATTGAATTTATAATTACAATAGAGCTTATCCAGCTCTCACAATCGACTCCTATGAATTTTCAACAATCTCTATTAAAATAAAATCCTTCCTATATATAATTCATGACTAATCTAATCTCTTGAGCATAAAAATAAATTATCCTCTCTAACATCCCTTTTTTCTATTTATATGTTTAAAAAAGTCAACTAGAATATCCCCTACCTATGTTTTCTAGGAATTTAAACATTCTACAAGAGAATATTACAATATTTACAACTTGACCCCTCCTTGGGCTAATCAAACAATTAAATTTAATTTGAGTGCTAATGCTCTGAATTTAAACATTCTACAAGAGAATATTACAATATTTACAACTCGACCCCTCCTTGGGCTAACCAAACAATTAAATTTAATTTGAGTGCTAATGCTCTTGCATTAGAAATGTTGTTGACACCATGGATTTGTGTTATTGGAATCCTATAAGCACTAAGATGGAGGAAAAGGAGTGGTTGGATCTTGCATGAATACCCAAAGTCAAAGAAAGTTTGGAACATAAGCTTAAGCTTCCTTCCAAGAAGCTTAAGACTAGAAAATGAGAAATCTTTCCATACCATTGTATGTTATGCTCTTTCAAAAACCTACTCTAAGAGTTACAAAGGAAATTTAAGATGCTTTGAAGAATGTACTGAAAAGGTCTTTGGATGAAATCTTCTCCTATTTTAGAATTTTTTGTTGAAGAGTTGGTCCTCACCTATTTCCAAATTATATACAAGAAAAAATAGCAATAAGAAAATTTTCTTACTAGATAACCTTAATAGGGATCACCAAACAGCTCAACCAAAACTCAAAAAGGTTAAGGCCCACTCTTCCTAAAGTATGACTTTATTCCTTACTAGACCAGAAGCATGTTAAGGTGGTATAAGAAATGATGGGGGAGGTGTCATAATATAGTATAATAATATAAATATGTATAAACATGTTCCTTATGACATAGTTAATGTGCATTTAAAATCTGTTATGTATAGAAATCATATGTACATGAATAATTTCCATTCAAATTTTTATTAAAGAAAAAAAAAAGATATGAACAAATACTTACCAAAATTTACAATATATGGAATCTAGAGGAGAGGAATCTATCTATTAATTTCAAATAGAAAGAGATAAAGATTTTTTTAGGAAAGAGATGTAGATTGACTAGATCATAACTTAATAGTTTTTTTGTAATTAAGGAAATATATTTTAGTTGAAAATGATAAATACAAGGAGCAAGACAAAAGAGAATTTGCACATTAGAATAGACATTTGAAGAAAGTAAACGAGAAAGAAATGTATATTCCACCACACAAAATATTGAATTAACGAATAATACTTTAAAAAAAAACTCAAGAAAAAACATGAAATAATTACATTAAAAAAAATAAATATATTCCCATTATAAAGAAATACATGAGAAGAAAATGTATATTCCACTATTAAATAAACTATTAATACTCAAATACCTCAAGATGCCTAACAAGCACAAGAGACAAGAAAAGATATTAAAAAATCTACACACTCGCTAATGATAAAGAAAAGGGACCAAATCAATAAATTAAACAAAACATTGATTATCAACCCAAAAAAAACTCCTCGACTAAACTAGGAACGATAACTAGAACTCAAAATTCTCCTTCACAATGCACTATTAATTTGTGGTGCCTAAACTAAAATCCATAAGTAAAACTCAGAATTCTCCTTCACAACGTACTATTACTAAAAACGCCATTGACTAAAATTAAATTAATATAAATTTAAATGGTTAAAATTACATTTTCTTAAAATAAATTTCTATACAAAATTTTAAATCATATTAAAACAATTTAAATCACCATATAATTTTAAAATTATTTTTAATAAACAATAATCAACGGGAAAAAGAACAACTCCTGGTGATCACCATTGTCATTATTATAAAAAAATATCCTTAATTACAAAGATAACAATATTAAAATTATCTATTATTAAAAAGATAATATAATTATAAATAACACATTAAAATTCTTTAAAAGCGACATTTCAAAGTCTATTAAGAAATATTATTAACCATATATCTTAACCAAAAAAATGTTGAGAAGCATAAAAATATCTTAAATAAATTTCAGAACCAACATACTAGAAATCGACCGTTTTGCAACTGTGTTGATAAGAGGCCGAAGCTAAGGGAATATTAAACATAAGGCCTTAAAATATACACTTGCCCTAAACACATACAACTAGTCAGTCTGTGTGGGACTACTAACCATATTACTGGAAAGCCGAAGAATATCATAGCTAAATTCAAAGGCACATATGGATATACTTGTTCAGTATTTTAGTTAACTAGAGCTCTCATATAAATGATGCCGGTTTTATTTCCGGTGGATCCACAACGGCCATATCAACCAATTCGTCTATGGTGGTGTGTTTGTACTCTGGATACAGTTCACATGCCTCCAAGTCTTCTTCTCCCAACTCAAACATGCTCTGCTCGCCCTTCACAAAAATATTGTGCAAAATCGAAACGGGAATGTTCTGATCTGGACGTGGCAGAGCTGCATACACATACATCTCATGTCACATGTCTAAAATTTGTGGGTAATCGCGGGCGTAAAGTTAAGTATGAATAAAAAACGACGTGATAACTGTTATCTTACTCTCTGAGAGTCTGACCATCTCGGCATCTGGCAAGAAAACTCTCTTGAGACTTCTTCCAGTCTTCTTTTCCCATAGTGAGACGAGCTCACTCTGCCAGATTATGTTGCTTGGTGGCCTGTAAATCACGAGCTTATTCATTGTTCTCGGATCGTTTGCCATCATTATCGTTAGAGCTGCAATGTCATTTTCTGAATTCATAAACGCTGCACAACATAATCACCATGTAATTAGTTTTATCTTTCTGGTAGCATTCAGCAAATACATGTTAATAGTTCCTTGTCTGAAATTTAAATGCAATTTCATGGTGAAAGAAAAGAGGGTAGATGCACAACCTTTGCTGAGACCATCCCCATAGATGACAACTTCCTCTGGTTGTGGTTTTTGACGGGGATGAAAGAAATAATCAATAAAATACATGGCATACGTATTTGCAGAAAAGAAGGTGAATGGAATGCCTGCCGCTTCAATGGCCCTGCGAATCTTCCTTTTATTGTCACACACTCTTTGAAAGGGAGGGAGAGCTTGTACTGTGTCGACCTCGTTGCCAAACTCTGAGGGAACGAACCTCTGCTTTAAAAAATATAAATAAAACCCATTCACACTAATCAATATAGAAATTAAGAAATCTCATTGAAATCCCTAGTCGTTCAAGGGTTTAGAAGTATTTTAATATGAAGGCACACAATCCCTAATAGCCTTGTTACTTTTTTCAGAATTGTTTATCTTAGAGAAACAATAATGGTATGTATACCTGTATATCTTCAATTCCAACTTCTTTAATGGCCCTTATGATATTAAACTGATCCAAATGCTGAGGAATGGCAACTGCGGATATTACTATATCTACTTGCTTGATTGCATCCACAAGGCTGTTGTGATCATCTAAAGATCCCTGCTTAGCAAATCCCAAATCCATTAGCCTTCTTCTGCGGCTCATGATAAATACAATTTTAATCCAAATATGACAAGGAACGAAGAATATAATAACGGTTGAATATTCACTTACTTGAAGAATACGAATGCCAGTATCTTTGAATTGCTGAAGCAATTTTGCCTTGAAGGAATCAGGAGCAACTGCTGGAGCAGGACGGACAAGAACGTATGTTGGATAGCCGTGTGAAACACTGGCTTTTGCCATGTATTTCCCAATGTATCCGGTGCCTCTAACAATCAAAACCCTATTCATCTCACCTTTGAATTAATAGAGAATCAGCTAAAGAACCCAAAATGGGGCTTACAATATAGTGCAGAACACTTTTAACCTCTGGAAAATAAATCTTGACAGGTCTAATATTTATAGGCAGAAAGGCGTGTGACATACATTTCATAAATAAAGTTTCAAACATAAATTTATTGGGTTGAGGCTTGATTGACAAAATTATTTGACACGGGAGCGCGATGTTTCAGGAAAATGAGGCCTAAAATTTCGCGGGCTCATTTTTACATATATATATTTCACGTAAACAGGAAACGGGAATTACGTTTGGAGTCACATTTATTATTTGCATTTTATATTCCGAAACAATCGTATGGGTTTAAAACATTTTATCACTACAATGTAACTGATCGTTGAAAAAGACATTCTAAATCATTTTTGCACTTTCAGTTAAGCGAAGGCCGACGACGTAGGGCGACTACGTCAGGAGCGGGAGGGCTGACTTTAAAATCTCCACTTGGGTGAGATTCTTACAGTGCCGGTCTACTAATATCAACCTTTTTAGTTCGTTTTAATATAAATACCAAAAAGATTATCCAGCAAAAACCCTTATTTAATCATAATATTAATATAAATACCCTTCCTGACTAAACTTAAATATAATTTCTATTAATCACATATCATCAATTTTGTCATATAATGGCATAAACACTCTATCGCAATCAGTCTGCATTGCTTTCTAACCTGGACTTTGAAATTGATTCAAAACACCTACCACTCTATTAACTCTGTTGAAATTTATAATATTGGAGTATATATATTAAAATAATTCTATTTAATGTTGTTTTATATATATATATATATATAATTCAGGGAGAAAATGAACTTTGAATTTCACTATTCATGATTTATATAGTACTTGGTAACACAAGTACACTAATTAAACTGGCCACCATAAATTATATGTAAAATAGTTTATTATAATAATTAAATATATTATTTTCTATTTACAATATATTTAATAAAAATAAATAACTATATAAATTTTAAAATAAATATTTATATTCTCAAATTTTATTATAATAAATAAATTGTAAAAATACTATTTTATAAAGTAGTTAAAGTTTTATAAATAGTGAACTTCGAATTTCACTATTCATGGTTTATATGGTACTTGGTAACACCAGTACACCCATAAATTATATATAAAATATTTTTTTATAATAATTAAATATATTATTTTCTATTTACAATACATTTAATTAAAATAAATAACTATATAATTTTTAAAATAAATATTTATATTCTCAAATTTTATTATAATAAATAAATTGTAAAAAAAATATTTTGTAAAGTAGTTAAAGTTTTAAAATTTGGTTTTATAACATAAATAAATATTGAAATTTAGAATTTAAATGAAAAAAACAATCACATTAAAAATGATACTAGGGAAAAAAAATGATTCCAAAATTAAATACATTTAAATTATAATTTTTGAAATCACAAACTAAAACAAATAAAAATATTAATTATCTTATCAAATTACTATTAAAAATCCAAATACTTTCATAACATTAACCCAACAACATCGATCCCAAATTCATAAATTAACATAATAAAAAAGGCATAACCATTAGTGTTTATATATATAATTTTTATGCAATATTTGTATATATCCATATGTATTATATTTTTATTGTAACGAGATAACCTGAGTGTACGGAAACATGTGGCAATTTCTTTCCCACAACTTGGATTTGATAGAGTCAAAGATTCAAAGGTATCCATGTCCATCCAAAACGTTAGGTGATTTTCTCAGAGATTTGAATATATTAAATTCAACCATCTAAAAGCATGATATCACGTATATAGCTGATTGTTGATAATATTGGACGAAACAATAACAAACAAAATGTGTTTCCCCCAACAACATAGAGACTGCAAATAATGCATAAATTAACAAATACACACAGATAGAGGTAATACACAGGAGATGAACGAAATTCGTTTTTTTATTCAACTCATTGAAAAAAAATGAAATTATATTTCTTATACAAAATAGCCGAACCCTGTAAAACCTAATTCTACTTCATGCAATTTATTGCAGATTCAATGCTGAATGGACGTTCAACAAATTCTCATCCTTGGGCTGTCAAAAGGCCAATTTTTTCATTAAATCGGCACGGAGGCCATATTTCTGCTTATACACAAAACATGTAAAAACGCGTTCAAAACATAAAACGACGGATCTCAAATAATATTGTTTTATGCTCTGAAACCTCATTGCGTTCAACGCTCCATTGCAGATCGCAGATCAACTATTTTAACAATTAACATATGCGCGAACATGGGTAAACATGAAAGTTCGCGGGCAAAATGTGCGATGGTACAATCGTGTCACAAATCAAATAACATACGTTGCGACGCTTAATGGGAAAACATAAAAGGTTGCGACTGTGATGTGCGGTGGCACGATCGCATCGCACATCAAATAACTTAACTTTCGGATGGCGGAAGGTAAGTGGTAAACATTGGGAAGTGTGCTCTACGGTGCGGCTAATTTTTGGTAAGTGCGGTAAGGGAAATACAAAGGAATAAGGCGCAAAACAAGGTTTTGGCTCATGCGGTAAGGTTAAGGTGGGTCTCGTTGGATATCGCATCAGCAGTAGAACAACATATGGCGAATGGCTTAAGGTTAAAACGAAAATATTACAATTGTGCGCTACGGGCAAAGGTAAGTTAAAGAAGTGGATGAAGAAATAACGTATAGTTATGGCTCAGGTACTCTGTTTGCTATGGTTGTGTGAAAATGCCTTCGGGCTCTTAGATCCTTGCTTGTCCTTCTCTACACAAAATTGATTGAAATGTGGGCTGCTGTTGCTTCTCATTCATGGCGGTGGTTGGAAGTATAATTTCAACACTGATAACAAAACTCGAATCTGTCCTCAAATTTTACGAAATTCATTAAATTGATCATGAAAATACGATACTTCCACCATGGAGCTGACTTGTTTCTCCTTGGCCCGTCATGCATTTGCACTCTCACAGATGCATGTTTTCAATTCGGTTGACCAATTTTATTAGTACAGTGTGTACTATTGTTATCGTTAAAGATAATGAGTGCAAAAGGTGAATCTGTTCAGACATCGCAATCAATCCATATCGAAAATTCCGGTTCCATTTTAATTATTGTGATCATAATTAATTAAATTTCAGACCTTGGTTTTTTGCTTCTCAGAGAAATTTTCAAAGATAACATTATCAACCCAGCTTTAACTCATTAAATAATTTGTGATTGTGGTATTAGATTAATCATCTCTTTTTTTAATGGAGAATGGGATTTCACTTTATTTCTTTTTCATATGAAAAAAACTGGGTATATATTATGTATTAGTGGATATGGAAAATTATCAAAGTGTCAATATGAAGATATTGTAGGATGGATAAGTACATATACATATATAGGTAATCACATTACCTAAGCATATTAAGTGTTAAAAATTTTCATTTTACAAATGACAAAAACCAAAAATATATGTTCAATATGGTGATATCATAAACTAGGAAAACATAAAAGAAATTGATCTATCTATCGGGAGGAAGTTATTTTAAAGATTATGGAATAGGGATAGAGCCCTCGGTGTGGGTTTGTTATGTAGCCAATAGTCACTAGTGTATGTTTCCATATGTATCATTGATGTTGATGAATCAGTCACCCTCATTATTTCTATGATGTGTGTGAAACTAATGGAGTTGAAGGTTCTCCTAAGTAGTGAGATCTGAGTCATCCAAACCTGTAGATGAGGTGGAGAGAAGTGCGAGCCCCTAGATAAATGTTGACTAAGTACCTACAAGTCCCTGAAAACATGTAGTGTATCAATAGAAAGTTGTTGTGTAAACCAAAGTAAACCCCGTAAAGTTAGGACCTATGCCCTTGTGTTTGTACTTGGGCCACCGTTCTAGTGAATCTTGTAATTTGTAATGTGATCCAGACAAAGCCATACCCTGCACCCACATTGTTGTGGCTGAGTAGCACCATCAAAATATATTGCAGGGAACTATATAGGATGTGCAGTGGATTTGAGAGAAAGGTATCAAGTGAGCAGCTTTTGTGAAACATTCCCCTCCAACCATTATAGATAATATTAAGCATAATATGTTGAATGTTGATATGGGAATCCTCGAATATAAGTGTCTTTTGAGCCTTTCATATTTCCCAGATGGTATAGAAAGGGGCAGCTTTATGTTTGTCCCCCCCTCTCCAACCACCAATTGTGGCATTCCTAGACGTGTGTGAATTTCCCATAAGAAATATGAAGAAAGTGGAAGTTTCCCATCGAGACCGGGAGAGAGATATGACATTCAAAGAAAATATGGGTGTTATGTTCTTCTACGCCACAACATAAGGAGCATCTCCTAGGACCCTGAATACCCCTCTTGTATAGATTATCCCATGTGAGATTTTTATTATGCCAAACCAACCAATTAAATATTCTAATTTTTTTAGGGATATGTAGTTTCCAGCAGCAGCCCACGGGAAGTGAAAAATAGGAAGTTGTATGTATCTACAACCACTACTCCATTTTTGTGCAGTGCACCCTCCCATGTAATATGATCTACCTCCCCAGTTGCACAGACCCACGTATCTAAGTGAGATTATGTAAGTATCCCATTCCAATGCCAAAACATATGGTATTCCTAAGTCCACTACATGCCTCCATATTGGAATGTTTCGATTCCATCCCACAATTATCTGATTCATAAATAATATTCCCCATGAGTATAGATTATGCAAGAAGCTCACCAATAGAAGTTGTGTGCCAACTACATCCTTAATCAAATAAATGACAATAATAATCTTAGTGCCATGGCCGAAGTTCCAGCAAAGTCTCCGTAGAAATCGTCCCTTCACCTTTTGAAAACTCCTTCAGATATATGAATCACTTTTGTTCCCAAGTGCACCCATCCACACCCACGCTACCAGCTATTCATGTATTTTGTAAAGATGATGTCTGGCCACACACCATCCATGTGAAGACCCCACCATAGGGACTTCATGAGAAGTGCCCATCCAAATATCTTAATGTCTAGAATTCCCCATCCACCTATATCCTTCAGAACTGATATATTATCCAGTTTTGTAACATGAATTTTTCCTTTTGTATTTTGTCTGGAGTTGACTAAGTGACATGGAAAGTTAAAGAATGTGCAATTTTGTAGATTCTGGTGGTCAGATTCCGGCTAGGCCCGGTGAGAATCTGAGAAAATTTTTAGGATGGATAAAACATCCTCTAACGCTCAAAATCAAATAATTAAAAAATGTGTGGTTGTTTTATATTAAATAAATAAATATAATTTTGGAGGGGTGGGCCATGATACCTGCCACCCCCAAACAACATATAACAAAAAAATTAAAATATAAAATAATGGTGGACCATGACCCTCTCCCCCTCCCCAACTCTGTTTCTATATTATCAACATGGGGTGGTTTCGTTGACCGGAGACCCTGCCCCGAATCATGACGAAATAACGTCAGACTTGCAGGTATCAAACCTGCGCCAGCCACGTGGGTTGGCCGGCATCCATGCGGCAGTCCCATCACAATGGATATCAAACAATATGACCAAAATGGGGTGGCAGGATTTGATCCCCCTACCTCCCCTCAAACAATTGCCACATTTACTACTGCACCGTTGGTGCCTTCATGGTTACATCTGCCCGCAATATGATATAAAAAACCATGCATTAGAACAGTGCGCCGAGCAGGTTGGACGAAGCATGTAGTTTGAGATAGAGATTATTTTATTACAGGCAGAACCATGAGGCACATGCAGAGGCAGTGGAACCCTATTTGAGCATAGTTTCCAAAGGGGCCAAAATTTCCCAATGTCCAAATTGGACAAATTTTATATGGGTTTTATACCTCTCGGCAACACGAACCGGATGGTGGTGTCTTTTTCTACAACAAAAGTCTCCATTTTTTAGCCATTTTCCAGAATGGGATGATGGTATAATATTTTAGCATGTGGACAATCGAATTCTTGTGATTCGATGCAACGTTTTTGATGGTGCATTCAGATCCAACAATTAAGTAGCTTATTCTTCACCCAACATCAAAGTTGAGTTGTATGAAGTGTTGTTTCCATGTACTTCATTGATTATTTTTGTATGATGTTTTATGTCATGTCTATTCATGCTTGATATATGATATAGAATATTTATGTTTATTTGATGTTGTCGATTCTTGCTTGATGTATGATGCAAAATATTTATGTTTATTTTCTCTTGTTGATTCCTGCTTCATGTATGATGTGGAATCTTTATGTTTATTTGATGTGGTATGTATTTATCATGGATGGTCATTTATGTTGTGAGATACCTGTGTTGCCTTGATGGTGGGATACTCTTTGTCACCATATGTGAAGTTGTCATGTTGATAGGAGGCTTGTGATGAGTGAGAGTTCCTAGTAACGGAATGTCTTGTGGAGAGACTTTGCCACTCATGTTGAGGATTTTTCCTTGTATGACAAGTCAACATCATCCATGTAACTCATCACCAGTTACAACACTAAATGAAGCAGCCAACACCATCGAGACACTGAGGCTCAGAGACGTTGTCCACACTGGATGAACTCTGTTATTAAATGGCTTGCATTTTTGTTGTGTGATTGTTGACATGTTTTCCTATTGATTATATATGCATATGTTTTCATTAATGCTTTGATAAAATTTAATTCTAACACATTAGCCAAAGAAAAAGGTCTTGGTTAAAAGGGTAGAAAAATTTACCTAGATCAAGTGGTATCAGAGCAGTCTTCTTACTGACGTGAATTGCAAGCGTGAACCATTGAACGCTTACCAATAGAGGATTTCAAAGAAATCTACAAGGACATGTTGAGGATGTCCGAAAGGGTGGAAATGTTGTATGAATATTATGAGAAACAAGCATCAGATAACGCTAAGTTGAAAACACTTCTACAAGAAGAGAAAGAGGACAAGCAGTGATTGCAGCTACAATTGCAAGCCACGATAGAGGCATTGGAAGAATTGAAATGCAAAGACCAAAGTATTCAAAAAGATCATGATGCATTGAAGAAACTTCTATGATAAGAGAAGGAGGAGAAGCATCGATTTCAGCTTTAGTTATGAGCCGCAGAAGAGGCGTTGAAGGAGTTGAAGCACAACAAAATCTTGAAGTAGCCATCATCCCTTGTTTCTGCATTGACATTTGAGGTAAACAATGTTTATGTTTCTCCATTTTCATCTTCACATGCTATAATTTATGTGGGAAATGTGGAGATACCCATTACAGGAACTAGCATGTGACTCCTCACCAAGATGGGATACAAGGGAGGGGGACTTGGCATTAATGGATAAGGCATGATTCAACCATTGGAGGTCGTGCAGAGACCTCGATTAGTAGGTTTTGGGTACACTAAAGGACAATTATCGAAGGAGTCAGAAGCTCCCAACACATGGTTGAAACCATTTAGGAAAGAGAATAATGGGAACACTTCACCATTAGCCTCTGACAGTGCACATCACAGTGAAAGAGATGAGGCAAGCTCTCCTCACCATGATCGCACCAGAGACCACCAAGAAAGGTATATCAAGTCTCGATATTCACGAGTTCATTTTGATTATAAGCATGTTGCTAGTCATGAACATAAATAATGGCTTAAGAAAACTTGTCATTTTTGTGATTTACATAACCATGTCATTTCTGAGTGTTGGAAAAGAATGGAAACACAAAAGAGGATGAGGCATAAATATCCTTATCCACGGCAGCGAAAGGAATTGGTTAAGAAGGTCTGGAGGAATAATAACTTTTGAAACCATTACAACCAATGAGGTCATCAAAGAGCCACGTGTTTGAGGCTCCCTCCATAGTAGTCCCCTAAGGACGAAGCGTCAGTGCACGAACCGATTGAAATAATTGTTCGAGAAGAAAATGCACCATAGGGGGATGATCCATTCACTTTGATAAGTGAGAGATGGTTTTTCTAGATGTGGTAGTGTGTCATGGGCATGTTCTGTAAATCACTTATTTCATTTTTAACTATAAAAGTGATGATGTGTTTTTACAATGCTTGTTAAGAAACAATGATGTCTTTGGCCTTGTAATGATAGTTGGGGCATTATTGATTCCATTTTGATGTAAACTTGACCACTAAGTATGTCTTATAAACTCGTGGTAAGTATGGGATGCTTGGGTCATTAGTTGGTCATATTTGAGCATGTAATTTGCAAGGAATTGTACTATAGATTTGCAAATGATGCATGTGTCGGCTCATTGCTTATGGCTCCAAAGGACAAAGGTGAAGGAGAATGAAGGGTGACATTTTAGGACACTTGTGGCACAGACAAGGTACAAAACAACTGTAGATTATTTTCATACTTTTGGAGACAAAAGCTCCTCAGAGAGGAGGATTGATCTAGGTGGCTCCAGAGACACATAGAGAACAAAGAGGGCTTATGAAAGCTCAAAAATAAAAGTGGTAGAAACATCACAAACTCAATTTCAAGTTGAATGTCTCGTCAACCTGATCACAACATTGTGAACGATTCGTCAAATCGAGCTCGTATGCGAAAGTTAGAGGCAGTCAAAGTTTTTGGGTTGACTAGGTGACATTGCAGGTTAAAGAAGGCACAATTTTATAGATTCTGGTGGTCGGATTCTGACGAGCTCCGGCCGAAATCTGGGAAAATTTGTAAGGATAAAACATCCTCTAACACCTAAAATTGAATCATTTAAAAATGTGTGGTTGTTTTATATTTAATAAAAAATATATAATTTTGGAGGGGCTGGCCATGACTCGCACCCACCCTCCTCCCCCCCCCCCCGCCTAACCAACATATAACAAACAAATTAAAATATAAAAATAGGGGTGGGCCATGACCCCCACCCCCTCCCCAACTTCGTTACCATATTACCAACATGGGGGGTGTTCGTTGATTAGAGACCTCGCCCCAAATCACAGTGAAATAACACTAGACCAACGAGTATCGAACTCGTGCCAACCATGTGGGTTGGCCTACCTCCATGCGGCAGTCCCATCACAACAGATATAAAACAATACGACCAAAATGGGGAGGTGGAATTTGATCCCCTGAACTCCCCTCAAACAATTTCCATATTTAGCACTGCACCGTTGGTGCCTTCATGGTTAAGTCTGCCCGCAATATGAAATAAAAACCATGCATTTGCACAGTGCGTGAAGTAGGTTGGAGCGGGCACACATTTCTTGAAAGAGATTCTTTTATTACAGGTGGAACCATGAGCCATATTCAGGGGTAGTGGAACCCTAATTGAGCATCATTTCCAGAGGGGCCAAAATTTCCTAATGTCCAAATTGGACAAATTTTATATGGATTTTATACCTATCGGCGACACGAACCTATTGGCTGTGTCAGTTTCTACAAAAAAAGTCTTGATTTTTCGTCCATTTTCCAGAATGGGATGAGGGTGTTGTATTTTATCATGTGGACAATCGATTTCTTGCCATTCGACGCCACGTTTTTTATGGTGCATTCAGATCCAGCGATTGAGTAGCTTATTCTTCAGCCAGCATCAGAGTTGAGGTATATGAAGTTTTTTTTCCATGTACTTCATTGATTATTGATGTAGGATGTTTTATTTCGTGTCGATTCCTACTTGATGTATGATGCATAATATTTATGTTTATTTGTTGTTGTCGATTCCTGCTTGATGTATGATGAAAAATATTTATACTTATTTGTTGTTGTTTATTCCTGCTTGATGTATGATGCAGAATATTTATGTTTATTTGAAGTGGTATGTATTTATCATGACTATTCATTTATGTTGTGAGATCCCTTTGTTTCCTTGATGGCGAGATACTCTTTGTCACCATGTGTGAAGTTGTAATGTGGATAGGAGGTTTGTGATGAGTGAGAGTTCCTTGTAATGGAACGTCTTGTAGAGAGACGTTTCCACTTATGTTGATGGATTTTCCTTGTATGACAAGTCAATAGTGTCCATGTACCTCATCACGAGTTACAACACTGATTCAAGCGGCCAACACCATCGAGACACCGAGGCCCGGAGACATAGTCCACACTAGACGAACTCCGTTATTAAATAGGTTGAATTTTTGTTGTGTGATTGTTGACATGTTTTCCTCTTGATTATATTTTCATATGTGTTCATTAATGTTTTGATAGAATGTAATTCTAACACATCCGCCGAAGCAAAAAGTCTTGGTTAAAAGGGTAACAAAATTTACCCAGATCAAATATTGTATAAATCAACTTGTTATTGGGTGATGATGTATGATTCAATGTTACTAATTAATATAAGATCAAATATTGTATAAATCAACTTGTTATTGGGTGATGATGTATGATTCAATGTTACTAATTAATATAAGTAATGTAGTAGTTGTTTTAATAATTCTCATTATTTTTCAAAAAAACTTAAAATAATAAGGTCATGCCAAATGTTTCTTAATTTCCTTATTTTATAATTTTTTTTCATTTTACATCCATAATAAAAGGCTTCCTGAAATTTTATTTTTCAAAATTTGATCACAAATATTTCAATGGGATTAATTAACAACTCCTCTCTATCTAGAATTCATTAATAAGAATTCCAAAATTCATTAAAAAGGAATTGATATTTTCTTATTACATCCAAATTCATTTTTTTTTCAATATCACAATTTAATTTATTTGGTGTCTCAAACATTTTGTATTTTTAATTCATTTACCATACCGAAATAGAAAATAAAGCATTTTAAATAAAAAGATTTATTTAACAATTCTTTATTATTATAGAAGAGATGTTGTGTAACATTTTAAATAAATGGATTTATTTAACAATTTTTTATTGCTATAGAAGAGATGTTGTGTTGTATCATTATTTTATGTATAAATTTTGCTCAAGTACATAAAAATTAAATTAAAATTAATAATAATAATGATTAAAACATTTTCATTTTCTTAAATTATATTATAAAAAAATGATTAAAATTAATAATTAAATGAGTCAAAATTCATCTTTATTCTACATATATTAAGTGTGGAGAAGGATTAATTTATTTTTCACTATTAGACACCTAATTTATGAAGCTATGATTTGGATTATAGTGTGTTATGATAATTAGTTATTAGCATCCAAGAATCCTAGAACATTGAATCAATAGTTTACCTATTGTATTTATCTGTACATTCTGTATATCATTTTTATGATTATTAATATACAGTTGAATTCATTTCCAATTTTTCTTTCCAAGAGTGAAATCAAAGTAAAGGTTTATCTAGCCTATTGAATACGTGTGCCTCTTGTTTTGTGGCATTCTTGGGCACTCCTTCTTTCTTTGACTTTGTTTTGAAACCCTCATTGGACCAAGAATATATCAGAATTGTATCGAAACATGGTAAAGTGGGGGCGATTATGAAGGGTTTGGACCAAATAGAGTTTGTTTAGAGACTCAAGTTGAACTTGAAGGCCAAGTTGTCATCATTGTAAACAACAATGCATCACCAAAAGCGAGAGAGCACCAACATGTTCAGAATCAGTGGATACATTTTTATCTAAAACCTTAGTATGCGATTGAAGTAATCCTTATTTATTTTAAGGTTGGAATTGCACTTCTTTATTTTAAAATTTCCCTCGCCAATGAAAATATGTGTTATTGTTTGATTATGTTGATGTTGTACCCATTAATTTTCACTGACCAACCATCTATGCATTGCGTCATGCCAACTGTCAATCCCACAATAATGTTTAAATATATTATTGTTGAGGTTATGAATTTTCCATCCATATAAGGTCAAGGAATTTCTACTTTGATATCAAAAATTAAAAGGTTGGAATATGTGGGAAAACGACTCATCTTTATTCATAGACGAGAGCACATTCCAAGGCATGAAACCGTTTGAATTTAATGCCCATTCCTTTGTTCTATCTATGCATTCCAAGTGTGATGGATGCTAAATTGCATCTTTCCTTTCTATCTGTGTTGGTCATATCAATTCATTTTTGGTTTTGATAACAATTTTGTGAACAAGGGACTGGTTTGGCCTACCTACATCATGTTTTTCGTAGATAAATGAGGATTATAATTTTCGAAACTTGCAAATGTTGAAGGAGAATTTAGACGAAGTTTACAGCATGGATATAAGTGATTGAACCTGTTTATTCTCGACATCACTTTAGTTGTGTGCACAAAATATGTGACATGTTTAAAAACGAGCTCTATGGATCTCAAGGTTTAACATTCGATTGCAACTGTAGTGAAGTTGCTCCCAAACTGTTAAAATTCTACACATGCGTTCTAGGTTTTCAAATATTTTGGGACTTGAGATTGGAGTTTATTTTATTTTATGAGTCAAAATAAGTGTTAGGAAGTGAAATTCTTGTTATTACTTTAAACACAATTTCTCATTAATTCCATTGGTATTATTTCAGACCTTCTTCACTATCTGACCAACAGTGAAATGTATCATGAAAATGTTATTTGGTATTTGGAGTTTCTTTCAACGCAGGCATATAGGTTGATAGTATCTAATTCACTAATTTTGATAGTGTCAAAGGAGTCCATTGTTCAGAGAAATGTTTTTAACACCATGGCTTCTTGGTATTGGAAGCCTACAAGTTCTAAGGAGGAGGAAAGTGATAGGTTGGATCTTGCACGAATACCCAAAGTGAAAGGAAGATGGGAACAAAAGCTTAAGGTTTCTTCCAATAATCTCGAGACTATAAACTGAGAAATATTTACTTTATGGACTCTACATTGGCATATAAGATTAAAAGAAATCACATTTATGAACTCATAAGATAATTTTGGTTTACACATTATACTCTTTTCAAGGCTTCCATATACCTAGAAAAGTGGCCATCCTCCTATAGGACAACTTTCACATGTAAAAGTTTTTGTTGGACAGTTTTCATTACTTGGATGACTAGTGGTAGAATTTTTTTTTGCATTGATGACAAAACTCATTATCGGAGATGTGTTGGAAAAGTAGGTGTGTTGGCATTAATGTCAACTAGACTAGCATGGATGTTTGTTGCAATATAAATCTTGGCATAATGTTAGGTGGGTTAAAATTAATGTCCACTAGACTAGATGTGATCGCAAAAGACACTAGCAGTGACGTGCTTGTTTATCAAGCTCAGGGGGAGTCCTATGGTTGCTACAATAACTTTTAGAGAATCATGATAGCATCAGGATTAGTGTAGAATCCATAAAAGGATAACTATGATGGTTGGGACTCCAAGGATTTTGAGGCATTTATGCATTAGTAGACCATCTCAGATGTATCTGGAAACTACTCAGTCGAATAGTTCTTTGGAAGAGTTTTCCAACGGTATGTTGAAGTATGGAAAATGCCTTCTCGATAAGGAGTTAAATATAGTTAAAGTTTGCAGACATAAAATTTATTTTGTTCAATATTTAATAATATTTTGGACTATGGTCGGGATGTAGGTCAATCGGGCATAGTCGAATGTCGGGCCATGTAGCAGAGTTTAGTGGGAGAACAAAGCTTTGACCTTGACCCCCGACCCATGTGGGACCAGTTAACACATCGGGCCCATGATTAGTCAATAGTCGGTCAAGTTGGGAGGTGGTTCTAGTTGGGACCAATCAAAGGTCGGTCCGTGTGGCAGAGTTTGCTATGTAAAAAGGAGCCCTGACCAATGTGGGACTCAATATAGAAAAAAAAAACTCATAGAGTTGATGCATAGAGCACAGATGGTAAAAATTTATTTGATCGTGGTGATGTGTTGGAAACAACATAGAAGATGACGACAACATGATGTGGAAGTACAAAGGACATGTGGCAAGAAGTTTTGACAATTTTGGGTACCAAGTCCAGGCGACATGTGTCACCATTTAGAAGGACCCATGTGGCCTAGATGATGTTAGCATGAAATAATTTAATTATGTGGCAGAACATTAAGTTTTCGCCAAGGGGTTGTTCTGGGAAGCTTTTCCATTGTATTTTTTTTTTCAGTGTTTAATGAATAGAATGGGAAATAACAATGAAAAATGACTTGAGTCATTCCAATAGGAGAATTGAACCTCCAAGCTAGTAGGGCCTATGGGAAAGTCAGGGTCGAGTAAAACACAAATGCATAACTTTTGGATAAGGATCGACCCACGGCCTTCCATCCTCTCGACCAATGGTGAAAGGCATACCCAGGAGTTAGTTTTGCATGTTTTTCCTCTGTTATTGATGACTTCACTAACTATGGAAAATCACGATATTTATTGACAGTATTAATGGCGTCTGCAGAGAATAGACACAATTCAACGAGGACCACAACTTGTAGAGATAACTTATTGGGCTTGGCTCAAATGAAACAAGCCATCCCTGATCAATCATGCAAGTTATGAAGGATTCAATTGAAAATATTATTGGGTGTAGAATAGTTGATTGATGTGTTGACAGGTCATGGGCATTGTGTGTGATATGTAGTAGATATGGAAACTAGTCTATTTTACATAAGTTAGGTATGTAGGCATGGAAGAGTTGGAAGATTGATATGGATGTAGCACATTTGAGCATGAGTATGAGTCAGTAGCTTTGGAATGAAGTTCTCCAAGTTTGGTGGGTATACCATATTTGGCCATAGCCATGGCTGGATTAGTAGGACCTCGGGATAGCTATGTAAATGTCCATAGAAGAGTTGGTTGGTAGAATAATGGAGACTGCAGAAACTCCTCAATCAAAGACATATAGGACCACAGTTGCACATGATGAAATTATGGAGTCTTCCATGAGTTGAGACAAGCCATCCCTCATATTGCTTGCATGCTACGATGAATTTAATGAAGCTTAGAACCTCGAGGATGAGATATTTGTTCATAGAAAGAACATATCCTTGTTAGCATGCACAATTTTACCAAGAATGTATTTATTAGTATGGAAGACACTTAGGTGGACATTCCTTGCATTAATTGTGTTACAACCACATTTTTTGAGTGAATGGATCCCATTCTCTAAATTAATGGTGCAATAGTGGAAAGTAGCCAAACACAACAACAGGATGAAGAACCAAGCTCAGAGTTCTCTCGGGCAATGAAACTATCAGCAGGAACAACCTAAATCCTTCTGTAGCAGTGAAACAAAACCCAAGATTTCCATTGAGCAAAGGTGGGGGAATGAAACATTATTGAGTGAGCTAAGTGGAGAGCTATATGTGAGCGTTGTTGAGGAGAGGCCAAGTGTGCATGTGCTGCAGAGAAGAGGTTGAGAGTGTCTATTTAGAGTAAGAGGCCCATATTGTTCCTATGCTACTATGAGAGGTCGAGAGAGCCTATGGAGTAGAAGAGGGTCGAGAGCAGAGTGTATGTTTGTAGAGTTAGCATGGAAGACAAAGTGTTGCATGGGTTGTGTAGAGGAAAGGTTGCAGAGGAGAACATAGTCAATATCAGGCAGAGTGTTTTCCATCTAAATATAATATTAGTTCCTTATCGAGTGTGGGTTGGTGCCTGCATATAGTAAGTTGGTTCTTCCATCTCTAGTGGGTGGCTAAGGAAGGCTTGTAGGTTGGTGCCTCCAAAATGTTGGTTTTTGCACAAATCGAATGAGTTGCAATTTGGTGCTTGCAAAAAATCCATGAAGTTGGTGTTTCATATGGTGATTTTGGTAAGTTGGTGCTTCGTGATAGTGGGTTCTAGCAAAAAATTAAAGGGACTTGGTTCTTCTTATGAGTGGTGTATTAAAAACAAAATTTGATGTAATAGAGTAGGTGCTCTTATTTTTACATCAACAACAAAACAATATTCGATGGTTTTTCTCCCGGAAGGGTTTCCATGTTAAACCTTGGTGTCTAATGTGTATGTTTCTCATGGTGTGTGCTAATATGTTGACTTATTCATGTGTTGTTGTTATAATTGGTTGTTGATTACTTACATGAATGATTGCCAAGTTTGAAGGTTAAATATAAATCACCAGAAAAGTTTAAATTATCCTTAACACTGATTCATTCATCGCCCCTCCACCCCCCCAACAAATCCCCCCTCCTCTTATTATTGAAATTGTTTCCAACATTTCTTTTGTTCCTTTAAGAGCTCCAAGTAAGGTATATTATTAAGTTGAGGAATCGATTACTTTCGAAGGAAATTATAGTATTTTTCCTTGATTTTTGTCTTAATTTGTTGGAAGAAGGTAACATATAGGAGAGTGGCATATATAAAAGTTTTATTTGTCAAAATTGATTACAAACTAGAATAAGATTGAGAGTCCTCTTTTATTTGATATATTCCATTGTAATTGGGTGCATTTTGAGTGGTAGCCTACACCTTTTTTTCAAAGTTCATTGCAAACAAAATGACCAAACCTGTGGGCTTATTAGACTTATAATATATATATTAATAAACTAAATTACACATAAACCGCATACTAGATTGTAGAATGAGACTCTAAGCTCAATGATATTCATGATAACTAGATCTTAGATGTGTTTCGATTACTATACATATTATACTGATATTGGAGTCAACACTTCAAAATCTCATTTAATATTTTATTTATTTCTTGAATATTGGCAATTTAGTGTATCTTGGATCTATTCAGATACTAAATATCTTTCCACTCAACATATGTTAAAGACGTTTAAATGTAGATTTAATTTCTATTATTAGTTTTAATGTCCAACATTAATATATTTTGAAATATTCCATGAAAGGAATAAATGAGATATAAATGAAAAAAATCGGTTATCAGTTTAAAAGACTCCAACCAAAACTAGTTGGAGTTGGCCATAAGAAGTTGGTAATTTTTTCATAAAAGTATTGTTTTTTAGTCACTAAGTTATTTTATTTGGTCTTTTCATACTAGTTGTACACTATGAATTTAGGTTCCAAAGCTAAAATATCTTCTTTTTTTAATCTATAGTCATATTATACTGCAATAAGAGTTTTTTTAATCATTTTGAATTAATATTTAATTTAAAAGAGAGGTTTTGTTAATTTTAATGCCTCCGAGAGGAATATAAGCAATTCAAATATCTTTGAGCCCAAATAGAAAGATAAATAGATGAGAAATTACGAGACAAAGAATCTAGTAAGGAGAAAAATCCCAACATATACAAGTAATGAAATAGGAAAAAATGATTATCATGACGAGGATGAGATGTATGAGTACCCAAAAAAGGGAATTTCAAAGCGAAGTATGATTTATATGAAGAATAATTTAAGGATATCAGAAAATATAAGTTAGACAAAGTGGCTACAATACCATCCATCCTACATTATTATTATATTTTATAATCGATTTCGGCTCACATTGATATTAAAATTTGCATTATTATTGATCACAATAATAGAGTTACATGTTATTTTAAACCTAAAAATATTTTAGAAGTTTATAAATTGGATGCCCTTAGGTCTTTTTGAACAAAATATATCAAAGGTTAAAAAGTGGGAAATGGTAGAGTTAATTAAATACTTCTATTATGGACCAAAATATTTCAAAGATAAATTGAAAAGGGTATACCCATTCCGTATGTTCAAAATACCATAGATCATGGTCATAATCATGTTATGAAGAATCTATGAATAAAAGAACCAATAGCACCTTCATCTAGAATTGGTTCCCTTATTCACTACAAGGAAAAGACCCTCTAGAAGAGGTTATAAAGAAGGTTTTTAGTGTTATAAAATTGGCCAAAATTGTCAAAAAAACATATGCTACCACATCCGTTTCTGGGAACGGAGGTTTTGGCGGAGCTTTTAACGGAAATTCAACACAACTAAAAAAAGAATGGGTGGACGGAGGTTATTATGGATGTTTTTTCATAGATGCGCTACTTTGGCTTTAACACACCAGTGCACACATGTACACAGCGCCCTGGGGCAGTCTAAGGAGAATTCACCGGGCCGTTAAGGTATAAAACGGCACCGGGCACAGTGTTGGTGATACAACGCATGGGGCCATTCTAATTAGTCTTGGGATTTGAGCGGTGCCCATAGGTCGTATCAACGCACCAGTGCGTATACCTTTATGATGCACTGGTGCACCATATCATAGAAAGGCACTGAGATTTATAATTGGTATCGGTATTCGTGCAGTGCACATGGATCGTACAAATGCACCGGTGCTTATAGATACATAAACTTCCCGGTACGCAGTATCACACAAACGCACCGATATTTATAACTAGTATCGGTATTTGTGTGGTGCCCATTGATCATAAATGCATAGGTGTGTATAGACACCGGTGCGTATAGGCACCGAAGCATATAGACACATAAACGCACCGGTTTACAGTTACTGACATGCACCTATTTTTCATTTTTTTTAGAAACATCGACCTGTGACAGTAAAATTATTGTGATTGTTTTAAATTCATTATTCATCAAAAGTTGACACATCTTATAGCAATATTCATATTAATTACATTTTTATTAATGCATTTGAATGTGCTGTTTGGATTGATTTTTTATATCATATCAGAATTATTGTGGTTTTTTAAAATTCATTATTCATCAAAAGTCGACACATATATATATCTTATAACAATATTCATATGAATTAAATTTTTATTAGTGCATTTGAGAACGACAATGAAAAACGAAATAGCGACAATGGAGAACGCAATAGAATAAATTATAACATATTTTATGATTATATATATGATATATATAAATAAGACAGTTTTTATCATACAAAATGGGACAGTTAATATTCGTATCCCTTTATCTTTCAATTGGGACACTATGTCCATTACATTAAACAATATGTCTGATTTCACAGACATATTTGAAAAAATAAAACATCTTGCTTTGAAATCCAAACATAGTGATCATCATTCTTCACTTGAACTGATGTCACTGCTAGAGCTACTTCCATGACTTGGGTTATTTTTAGGAATGTTGTGTTCATGACGTTGATTGTTTTCTTCTTCTTCACCTTCCATCTATAAACATAAAAATAAACTGAAATGAGTGTAAATACGTTGGTGAGAATAATGAAAATTGAAATATTAAATAATATACATCAATGTAAATCGAAAATAAAAATGACGTACCATAGCAACAATTGACTCATAAACTATACACATTCTTTGAAAACAATGTACCATGCCATCTTTCAAAATTTCATCTGTTCGCGTAGTTCCATATTTGTTTCCTGCAAGTTTTATACCCCATAAAAAATCATATATTTAATATAAAAGATGTTTTTGTTCTATTAATTATAGATGGAGCTAAGTGAAACAAGATCGATAGATGCTTACAAATTCCACAATTAAATTCCGATATGCCAAGATATACTCACAACCCATATTTAACCCAATTTTAATCAATTCGTGTGATGGTTTTTCTCTGTATGTTAGCCTCTGTTTGAAGACATTCAATGATGATTTTTGTAAAACAAATTAAAAAATACAAAAACGAAATCTAGTTAAGTTGTTATAAGGAAGTAGAAATTACTCACAAACTTAGAGATCAACCATTTTCTTCCTTGTCATCTTGTTTTATGTGCTGAATGGGTTCCATTTTCTTTTCTTTTCTGCAAGAAAATTCTTGAAAATGAATATTTAATGCTAAATTTTTTATTTATTGTACCTAATGATCGAAAAATGCAATGCTTACATATTACATTTGAAGCACGTTGTTTTTCTTCGAAAGAACATCTATACATTCATTCCACTAGATCCCTCAAAATTTTGTAAAAGTTTTTCCCCTTTTGTTAACTTCTAGTACCACTACATATGAGCTAAGGAGCAATTGATTTTCATTTTCATGTTCTATTTTTTTTATTTTCTTAGAACAACATTCATTTTCTGAGTTTTTGGTCCCTGTAGAACATTAAATAGATGTGAATTAGTAGATTGTTTGACACATGTTATCTAATAATTTTAAGTATGTTTTTAATGATAATTAAAAAAATAAACTCATATTCGATCGATAGTATTTTTTCATTCACATGATTCATCCTTTTGCAATTTTTCCATTAAACTTTTATGTTGTTTTGATCCTAGATCAGAAATAATCATATCGAGCTTCATCATTTTGTGGCTCTGCATGATACACAGTAAACAATACATATTAGTTACACTTACATATAGTTCAAAACTAATATTTTTTATAAAGAATTTACAAAGAACTTGCCTTTTTTTCTTTTGTTGATGTGTTAACAGTATTTTTGTTACTTGAGCTCTTGTCAGACATTTATTTATCAATCTAAAACCTGTACCATATCATTCATTGATATATTTATAAATAACTTCTCAACTTTTCAGGTAGAAAATAAATCTCAAGACACCGGTGTGCCTTTCATGAGGTTCGCACCGCCGCCGATGTGTGGGGTTATTAACAACGTACTTCAAAATAGTATAATACACCATATGGTGTGTTGGGTATTGTAAACACATCGCAAAAAATAGTGTAATATACCTAACGGTGCGTGGAGTATTATAAACGCACCGCAAAAATGGTGTAATACACTGTACAGTGCTTGCCTAGTTAAATGGAGCACCGGTGCCTTATTCCAAATTTGGCGCATGGATTTAGAAAAAAAAAATCATTTTTTTTACTACAGTACTTTCGTGGTGATACAGTGCACCGGTGCGGTAGAGTACGCAAGGTGCACCGATAAAGAAAAACCTACTTTTTCAAAAATTCACGCAATCACCGAATGGATTGGGATCTGACTATGAAAGTCATCCCCTGGGTTGGACGTCAATCTAAAATGAAAAACCCTAATTATGAAATCACAGAAACATGGAGAATAAAGGGAAAAAACAAAAAAATGAAGGGTTTAGGGTAAAAATGGATAAAACTGCAGAAAAAAGTAAAAAACTACATAAAAAAGTAAAAAAATAATCAAATTTAATCACGAGATGGTTTCAAATTCTATGATATAGCGTTTGAATCACCAGAGGTTTGGTTTCTGATTCTCTGAATACTTCTGTTCGAACGTGTTTCACTACTCCATAGTGCCCTCCTACTCTCTTGCTCCAGGTCTATCTCCTGCAAATATCTAGCTGAAAATTTTAGCAAAAATAGTGAAATAATAAAAAGTGTTTAAGATTTAAAGAATTATTTTATGAAATTATATTTTTGAAAATATTTTTCCGCCCATTTTTCAAATTGCCTCTTTTTTTTCACTTAAAGAAAATAGAGTTGCATTTTTTTTATTTTCGTTTATTCGTTACCGGTGCGGAAGAGTTGTGACGCATCGGTGCGTCTTATTAATATGACACACCAGTGCGTGTTAGGATGATAAGCACACCAGACTGCATAAATTTTTTTATTTTTTTGGTATGTAAGATCATAATAAAATAAAGATAATTATAAAGTACATGAATTTATTTTCATTATTTTCTAAAATTTATTATGTTACAAAAATTCGTATTATTCTAGATTTGTTATTTTACAATTATTTGCAAATTTGCAAATTTAAATATTTTAATAAAATCATTTCACATTAATACAATTAAAATTTTCACATTAATAGAATTAGAATTTTACAAATATTTTACAGACAATTAGAATTAGAATTAGAATTACAATTGAAATTTTACATTAATTTCACATACATGAATTACGATTACAATTACAATTACAATTTTAATTTTACATACAATTACATTTACAATTTTACATAGAATTACATTTACAATTACAATTACAATTACAATTTTACAAATATTTTATATACAATTTAATTAAAATTACAATTATAAATACAATTCCAATTTTAGAATTTCACATACAATTACATTTACAATTTTACATAGAATTACATTTACAATTACAATTACAATTTTACAAATATTTTACATACCATTCAACTAAAATTACAATTACAAATACAATTACAATTTTAGAATTTTACATACAAGTACATTTACAATTTTACATAGAATTACATTTACAATTACAATTATAATTTTATAAATATTTACATACAATTCAATTAAAATTACAATTACAAATAAAATTACTATTTTAGAATTTTATATACAATTACATTTACAATTTTACATAGAATTACAATTACAATTACAATTACAATTTATAAATATTTTACATACAATTCAATTAAAATTACAATTACAAATACAATTACAATTTTAGAATTTTTTTTTTCCACAGAAAAAAAACGAACTTTCTATTATAAATAGGTAGTTTCAGAGCATATGCATAGCATTTCTAACATAGAGCCATTCCCTTTACAAGAGGGAGTGGAAGCAGAGCTGCTTGAACACCTGTGCAGATGTTAGCACCTCTAAACCCAAAAAGTACCAATAGCAAACAACAGTGCATCTCTTTTAGCTCATCATCACCCGGTAAGAGGGATGAGAACAGAAAGAGAGTAAGCACAATGAACCATTGCTGCAGTATCAACATAAAGGAGCTGGCAGTAGGAACTATCTCAGCGCCATATAAAGAACATCTAGAGAACAAAAAGGGAGCCCAGAACCTCCTTAACATACCATTAGAATTACAATTACAATTTTACAATTTTTCGTATATACAATTACAATCATTTCAAAATAAATTAAATATTACAATTACAATTAAAATTTTACATTAATAAATATTTTACATACAATTACAATTTAAATTACAATAATTACAAATACAAATACAATTTTACAATTTTACGTACAATTAAAATTTAAATTACAATTACAATCACGACATAATATTTAATAAATATCATGGTCATTTAATATTAAATTAATTAATAAACATCATTACGATCATGATAACCATCATAAAAACATCATATTCAACTAATAAACACATTCAAACATCAAATTAACATTATATATTAAGATAATCACAACACAAACATCAAATATGCATCTCAATATGTCAAATAACTCATGCTATCACATATACACATCTATCTGCAAACTAAACATTAAATGAACATATCTAACATGACCTAACAATATGCGCCACATCATGATGATCACCAACATGAAAATTAAGTACAACTGCAACATGAACATAAAATACATGGACCACATATATATATATATAACTGAATAATGTTAAAAATATACAACTGTAATATAAATGTCATGGATCAGGCACTGGTGGTAGTATAACAACATCAATAGCAGTACTACAAGTGGATGATTGATCAGTAAAGTTGGGTGCAGCCTCGATAGTCGATGGTCAAGCCTGTTCATGATCATGATCACTAGTACTGATGGATGCATCCGCTGGTGGTAGTAAAACATCAATATGAGTAGTAGTAGTGGAGACCTGCTCAGTCAATAGTGCAGCCTCGGCGGTAGATGGTCCAGCCTGCTCATGATCATGACTGGTACTGATGGATGTAGCTGCAGGCTGCTGACTGGATGTGGCCGATGGTCCAGCCTCATCTCCATGATGACTGTCAGATGCTGCCAATGGAGCGTCATGCTCATCAGGCGCACCGCAAGGTGAACGATCATGAGATGCATGTGAGTCGCTGGCCGCCGATTTTCCATCACGTGTTGTGGCTCGACTACGCCTATAGCTACAGACAGTCCTCCTCAGTCACGTAACAGCTGTCATAACTCCTACGACATGCCGCATTAAGTCGTACATGTCACGCAACATGCCTCTCCACATCTATAATAGCCTATCATTGGCATGTATGTCTCTGTAATGAGCAGGCCTGATGCCAGCATCAACAATCAATGCACAGAGTTGGTTGGCCAACTCCATCCTATATCTAGTCTTAGGTCGACCACACCTAGCAAAAGGCGGCACCGGTGCACCATGAGTAGGAGCATGTCTCTTTGATGCACCAGCTTCATCCTCATCATGATCATCCCCGGCATCAACCATGTCTTGATCGTCATCATCAGGATCTACACCTAGATCATATGGTGGACCAGGCATCTCCTCGCCATCAAAAGAGAAAATGTATGCAAAATATATACAAGTACACAACAATAATTAGACAATTTCATTACACAATTTAATAAAAATAAGTTAAAGAACATGTTACAATAAATATAAATAAAACAGTAATATTATCTCTATCATCTGACGGCTCATCAGCTGTGAAGAGGATGTTGGGACACCCTCGCTAATCTAAGCCAGCATAAGGACATGGGACCATAATGAAGGGATGTAGCCCTTCAACATTGGCTATTAAGTCCAGTGAATCATGTGATATCCTGGCTGGAAACAAAGTGTCTCCCCTCTTGGGAATCACCTGCCTCCACATGTGCATCCAGGCCTTAAACATCAGACTACGAGGTTGTTGAACAAAACTAGGTCTCATCTCTAGAAACCTCTCAAAAAATAAACAAAACAGCTCTAAAGCAAAAGGGAAGTTAAACCTCCCTTGTGCATGAGCACGACATCTATCTAAGGTCATACAAAACTACCACAAAAAAATGGCAGACCACCTGACAAGTCATGGTTGTTATACTAAAGAATCAACATAATATAAAAAGCAAGCAACTAATGTGTTGCCCGTCATTGTTGTTGTGTGAAATGGTCAAAATGATAAGGGAGAGGCACTGCACTTCCTGTCTACCAAAAGCACCTATACGTAACTGACCTCCAGGTACCTGAAATTCTGAAGGAGACAGTACATGTGCTCCAATGTATCTCTGGGAGTAAACTAACTGACTCCCTGCTATGCAACCAGCTGGCACGTCCGGGAATGAGGTAAAATCCGCCCCTCTCCCTGATATTCTTGTAGTAAAATAAATATCCTTCTCAGTGGGTGTGTACCACTGGTCAGGATCAACCTAGAAAGCCTGTTGGTGGGAATTCCACCTGTGGATCAGATATCTCAAAAACACACTATGGGCCTATAGGGAAGTAGCCTCCTCATAGAACTTGAGGAGGCCTACCTGCCTAAGGATCTCCTAGGTATCTGCAGTAATAGGGTGAGGGTATGCATCTCTCTCCCTCTCTCGGGCCTCCCATTGGTGAATCATGTCATACTGTTCAGCCTGTTGTTGCTGTTGTTCCTCCTCTTCTCTCTGAATCATTGCCATATTAAATAATTTTTTTTATTAAAACAAACATGTATTTAAGAATATATATATATATATATATATATTGAAAAAAAACAAGCAGACAAGTCGGTGTGCCATAAAAATAGTCACGCATTGGTTGCAGTGCGTCTTAAGAATGTAGCTCTCCGGTCCCAGTGCCCCTAATGAAATACAATGCACCGAACTCAATGCAGCTATCTATTTTTCAAGCACTGTTAACTTTATCAAAGTTCAGAATAGCGGTGCGCTGACTAAAATATACACCTTGGCACATATAGTCGTGTTAGCACACTGACTTCATGACAATTACATAGTTGACGTTGCAGTCTTTTACCCGGTCGCACCATTGACCCTCTTGGAATCCAGAATGCGGTGTGCTGACATACACCGGGGCAGATAATTCTGTCAATGCACCACACTATCATTCCCATGATAAACGGTGTGCCTGGATAAATGAGCGCACCACCTTTTATTTTATTTTTTTTATTTTAAAATTATTCGGGGCGCCTTTCGGTACTGCCCCAGAAACGATGTGGATACCATTAGCACTGGTGGCGGTGTGGCTTGTAAATTTTACAGGTAGCACGACTATCTGGTGCGAGCCGAACAGCTCCAGTGCACTGCTCGACAATTTTTTTTTTCTTTTTTGACGGTTATTTTTAAGGTTATTTCAATTTCTAATCCGCTAAAAGGCTTAATTATGGAAAAACTAGAAAAATACCTATACATTTCACCGTCGAGGAGGCATAATGGCTGCAAAATTTGCAAAATAAAATTTTCCCACCGTTTTTCAAAATGCAAGCTGGAGATTGGTGGCCAATGCAAAGCAACAGTGCGTGCAATGGGTGTAATGAGAGCATCGATGTCAGGGTAGCTCAGGCAAGGGGAAATGGCATCGGTGCTTGAGAGCTCTGGAGCACTGAGGAAAGTGAAAAATGACGTTTTTTGGCCATAATGTTTTTTTTTTATTTAACCCTATTCCTGTGCACAGGGTTTTATAGGCACATTGGTACGCTTACGTACAACCGCACTGGGCTGTGTCAAATTTGGCGAGTTGTTTATAATGCACTAGGGTGGTTCCCTAACACCACACCGAGATGTTTTAGTTTTGGCGCGAAAATTAGATGATGCACCAGGGTGGAATATCCGTAAAGCACCAATGCAGAATAGTCGTAAAGCACCAATTTTTTCGCCTTAATTTTTTTTTCATGTAACATTATTCCAGTGCGTGTGACTTATAGGCACACTGGTGATCTTGGATAAGAATGCACCGGCGCGTTTCTGTTTTGGCGCGGTGTTTTATGATGCACCTGCGTGGAAGAGTGGTGAAGCACCAGTGCGTTACAGTAATATGACGCCTTGGATGTGTGTGTACATCACGAAAGTTTTCTGGTGTTCCAATGTTTTGTGCACACTGGTGCAATCTATGGTAGGGCGCGCACCGATAATTGAGAGCTCAGGAGCACTGGAAAACTGAAAAATCTGGGTTATTTTGTCGTAATTTTTTTTAAATTTAACCCTTTACCGATGCGCATTGTTTATAGGCACACCAGTTCTATTTCTTACAAATGCACTTGTTGGTTTGTGTTTTGGTGCGATGTATTATGATGCAGTGGTGCGGTTTCTTTCTACCACACCGGGTGGTTTCGGTTTTGGCACGGTGTTTTATAATGCACCGGTGCGGAAGAGCTATGACGCACCAGTGTTATAGAATAATAAGACGCACCGAGCAGGTGTGTATGGAGTGCACGGTGTCTGGTGTGCCGATGATTTGGTCCGCATTGGTGCTTTCTCGGTTCCAGAGCACCGGGGCGACGTGTAATGATAAGTGCACTGAGAGGAAAACATCCGCAAAACCCTCCACCCACCAACCTCTTCTAGTAACCTCCGCTAGAAACAGATGTATGGGGTATTTTTCTATGGGGTTCCTAAAAAACATCAGCTAGAGGGTCTTTTCTTTGTATTGATTACACTAAGTGGTTAAGAAGGGGAGAATTTCAAATTGGTCACAAATATTGTCTTCAAATGTTCTACATACACTTAAGAAATGAGAGGAATTTTCACGTGTTTGAAGTGCCATTTTTTATGTCAGCATACTTGGTTGATGTTATATGCGCTACAACCCTCTTTTCTTTGCTAAGTTGGAACTGGACACTTGAGAGATATTGTATTATATCTTATGTTCCATTCTATGGAACAAGAGGTAAACAAACCATTTACATACCATTGTATGGTATGATCTTTCAGAAACCCACTCTAAGGGTTACTAAAGAAATTTAAGATGCTTTGAAGAATGCACCGTAATGGTTTGTGGATGAGCTCTTCTATTTTAGAATATTTGGTTGTAGAGTTGGTCCTCACCTATTCCTAAAGTATATACAAGAAAAATTAGCAAGAAGAGAATTTTCTTACTAGACCTTAATAGGGATCACCAAACAACTCAACCAAAACTCAAAAATGTTATGACCCATTCTTCCTAAATTATGACTTTCTTCCTTACTAGATTATAAGCATGTTAAGGTCATATAAGAAATGATGGGGGAGGTTTCACAATATAGTATATTAGTATAAATAGGTATAAACATGTCCCTTATGGCATAGTTAATGTGCAATTAAAATCTGTTATGTATAGAAATAATATGTACATGAATAATTTACATTCAATTTTTTATTTGAGAAAAATAAAGATATGAAAAAATATTTACCAAAATCTACAATATATAGAATCTAGAGGAGACTACTCTAATTATTAATTTTCAAATGGAAAGAGATAAATATTTTTTAGGAGAGAGATGTAGATTGACTAGATTATAACTTAATAGTTTTCTATAATTAAGGAAATATGTTCAAGTTGCAAATGATAAATATGAGCAAGACAAAGGATAATTTTCCAAGTCTTAGAAAATATGACATAATTGCACATAGGAAGTAGACATTTGAAAAAATAAATACATTCCTATTATAAAGGAATCATGAGAAAGAAATGTATGTTCCACCACAAAAAATATTGAATAAACTACTAATACTCAAAAAAAACTCAAGGTTCCTAAAAAAATCTTTCATTAAAAAAAAAAACCAACAAACAAAAACAAACAACTCTATTTTTTTTTGTGTTGACTAAACTAGAAACCATAACTAAAACTCGTGGTTCTTCTTCATAGTGCACTATTACTAAAAACACCATTAGCTTTTTTACTAATATTAAATTAGTATAAATTTAAATAGTTACAATTACATTTTCTTAAAATAAATATAAATTTAAATAATTACAATTACATTTTCTTAAAATAATTTTTTATACCATTTTTTTAGAATTATATTAAAGAAATTTAAATCAATGTGTAATTTTAAAATTAGTCTTAACAAACAATAATCAACAATATCCTCTTAAAGGAAAAAGAACAACTCATCGATATCCGCATTACCATTATTATAAAAATATATATCCTTATTATACCTGCTATCGTAAAACGTATTCGCAAATGTGTTGACGATGAATTAATCAACCATTTAACCAAAAACCAATCCAAAATTTAAGAGGTTAACGTTGCAAACAAAATTAATTAATTTATTTTTAATATTTTATTTTATTTATTTCCATTGTGATTGGTTGAGTGGGTTTACCTCTTATTGTATAATTATGAAATTGTCTTCTGATTGTACTTACCTCATCTCTTTCGTGCCAAAGATACACGTATTGATTTACACATGGCATCCCCACACTTCCTCCTACCCCTGAACACATCGAAGCTAAAATCACTCCACTAATTTGATTCACTACTCGTGCAGAAGCATCCTGCTTAATTGTAATTTTGTATTTGGGTGATTTATGGGGCGCTGTTTTTTTTAATTATTTTATAAATTATGCACATTTTAAATAAATTGAGAGAAAAATCTAAGTGTGAGGTTTATTGTAAATATTCTCTTAATAAATTGAGAATATGAATTGGAGTTGAGTTGTATAGATATTTTAGGGATTATGAACTCCTTAAATGGAACTTAGTTGAGTGAAAGGAGGGATAAAGCTATTTTAGAATTTGGTTGAGTTATTTTTGGACGAAATCACGGATTCAAATTAATTCACAATTATGTATAAATATGAGCTTTGTGTGAGGATGAAGGACAGAGAGAGATAGAGAGAAATGGTGTGAGAGTTTATGTAAAGGGGCGAGATCTGAGAGGCCCACAAATGTATTACTCGGTCAAAGAAGGGTTTGAATCTGTAATTTCTTGTTGTATTTTATGTAAGTATTTTGGTTGTGTTCGGCTCTCTCTTATTATATATATTTTGTATTGAATCTAAGTAGTTTTTATGGAGATTTTGGATGAGGATTTGATGTAAAGGGAACACACACTCTAGTGTGCGCAAGTATTTTGATTTGGGCAAAATTTCTGCATCATTTTGGTATCAGAGCCCAAAGATCTAATTAATCCGTGCAACCGTGGATGAAAGATGAGTGCTTGTGCATAAACCATGTTTGATTTTGCAGCGATGTGGATCTGCATGTAAATGCATATGAGGAGCCATGAGTAAGACAAGTTTCTATTGTTTATTTGACTGTGTGATAATGTAGATGAGTGTCCAGTTGTAGGAAGTGAAATTTGCTTGGAAGGTCGATCTTCTTATAGGCCGAATTTACCAGGGAAGCCTAATTATTCTGGAGGATTGATTTCAATCTTAGTGGACCATATTCATCACCAGTACAGGCTGAATCTATTGAAGGCCAAATTCACTATTTTGTAGAGACCAAATTTATTGGAGGTCAAGATTCTTTGTTAAAGATCGAGTTCAACTATTGGAGGCCGAATTCATTATTGGGATGAGTTTTATTTGCTGGAAGATAAATTCCTTGTTGAGTCGAATTTTTTGGTGGGCCAACACTATTTTCTAGAAGTCGAATCCAATTGCAGGAAGGTCGAGATATTTTGCCGAATACGAGACATTGCAGATATAGGCCGAATTGTTGCTAGGGCCGAGTTATTCTATGAGAGACAAAGTGAAATTTCTGGAGGAGACAAAAATTATAAGGAGGGTTGAATTGCTATCTCAGGAGGGCCAAATTACCATTTTCTTGAGCAGCGAATTTATTTGATATTGGGGTCAAGTTCTTTTTCCATAGGATTGTGATCATCCTTCCTGAAGGCTGAGTTATTATAGCTATTTGCTGGAGTTGTATAACAGGTTCTCATATTGATACTTTTCATTATCGCGATTCCAGAAAAGTCATCCACTATTGAGTGATTGCTCCTAAGCGTGGACAATCGTATGCAGAGGATGGTAGGTGCACAAGTTGGAAATGCGTGAAGATCGATGGTGAATGATGAGAATTGTGTCTGCTTGAAATCGTAAACGGTGATGTGAACGTGTATTGCGAGAGTCTGTCTAACGTGAGGATGAACTAGAAGAGCGCAAATAATTGCGTAGGCTTGAACCTGTGAGGTGTTCAAAGGATGAAAGCCTGCGTGTGAAGAGCAAGAGACATGCATGTGAGAGAAGATCAAATGCGCAGGTCAAATGTATGTTTGAAAAGTAGGTCGGAGGGGAGAATACAAGGATTATGTGCAGAGCCTAGAGAATCCGCTGCAAGCCTCCATTAATTAAAGTCGCAATAACTTTTTTGAACAACGTAATCGAAGGGGTAAGGCAGATACATTGTTTGCATATTTTTTTTTAGCGTTTCTGGTATGAGAAATCGTATTGGGAATGAAATAAATGTGGTATACCTATTGCACAAATTTGTATCTATTTATCAAGGTATGCATAGTTTCACTTGGTGGGTAATTGCAATCGATTATTGGGGTTGAGTGCTAAAATCAAACAAGCAGAAGTGGTATTGTTGCCTGTGAATTGTGTTATGATTTCTATGAGTTTTTTAAAGTGATATGTTCACGATACCTACAAATTATGAATAAAAAATGAATTGTTGAAGAAGTGTTTTGACCTTGCTGATTGAGATATGTTGGCGGCATTTCGAGAGAAAGTGGTGAACCTAATCGCAGCGGAAGAGTGGTGAGCCAGCGTGGTTATGGCATATCATTTTGAGGTTGTGATAACTGAGATCTACATGAAGGAGCAAGCCTATAAAGGAGCATCTATGATTTCCATGAGTTAAATATCATGGTTGATCATTGCTCGTGGCGCATGTGAAAGTGTTCACATTGTTCTGTCAAAAGATAGTGCAGTTTGTGTTTGTTGCTACTGGAGAAATATGTTGATGTCACCATGTAAAAAGAAAGTTTTGAACAATTCTTATGAAGGAATTGTTTTTTGTGCACTAAAGAGAGACGGTGTTGCATGAGAATCGTCACTGCAAAGAAGGAGCTGCATGGAAGTACAGGAAAACTATCTACGCTAAGATGGTGAGTGTGTTGAAGAGATTATGGTTTTTTTTTTTTTTTGTAAAATGTCGATGAAGGGCATGCGAATATTCACAGTGGTAAGAACAACATACAGACATGAAATTTGGAGAGTTGAAATTTCAAATAAAAGGTTTATTAAATAACCTTGAAGGGAATGTAAGGTATGAAAATTCATTTCCAAAATGTATCTTAAATGTTGAAAATTAGATGGTTTATTTTATTTTTCATCATAAAATATATCTTCGGAAAAGTGGATTGAATTTCGATTTAAAGGCTTAAGTATCATGTGAATAAAATAAAGTTATAATGGGAGATGATATAATTAGTGACTTATGATATCATAATAAGAATGGAGTATGAGAGAGGATTGGTAGAGTGAAGATTTTACATCATGAGAATGTATTAAGGGTGAATGTTCATTGGTATATTGTATAACTTGAATTAGAGTCAAAGTATTCACTATTGTAATTATTAGGTCAAGCTTTGAAGTCAAATAAAATGTTAAGGTGAAATGAAGAAATTTGGATAGCTTAAGTCAAGTTAAACCATTGAGTTATTGTGCAAAAGGGTGCATTTTTCTTCCAAGATGAAGAGTGATGTTATGTTTGGAGTCAAAGAGTCTTAAACCAAGTCAAAGGTATGAATGTAATTTGGTGCATGATCGGCGGAGCCCAACACCCAAAGAGTTTGGTCGTTATAATACATAAAATACTGCAATTATTGTTTGCAGCAAAGAGAAGCAAGAAAGTTTCCCAGAAATGATTCCAAGACAGAACACCAAAAGATACCAAGTGCCAGAAGAGATCTTGCATTGTTGGATGGCAAGTAGAAAGGCTTTCTGAAAAGAGGATTGAGTGAAATCCATAAGTGAACAGATGAAGTTCGCAAAGGAGGAGAAGATGACTGTTGATAGTCATTTCATAGGCTCTGATGAAGACCACAACAGAAGAAAGAATAAGGAAGATGCCAAGGAAAACGACATATGGAAGCGGTAGACTAATGAAGAATATGAGAGGGAGAAGGCTGAGATAGAAGTTCATCTTGAGTTATTGATGGAATTGTTGCAAAGAAATAAGAAAGAACAGAGACATGGTTGGACCATGAGGAAGAAAGTGAAATGGCAGACACTACAAGTAAAGAGGAATTAGCAGGTAAATATGCAGTTAATAGAAGAGTTGAAGAAGATCAAGCAGATGATGAGTGTACAATTGAGATGTGAAGAACTCAGAGAAGCTGAGTTGGAAATGAAAGATTCCATTTATGGAATAAAATAGGATGAAATTCTGGGTGAAGAGGTTAATGAGAAAGATCTCATGAACTATTGGAATAGTTCAGAACAATTTGAAGATATGCTGACAAGGGAAGCATATGAGGCTATGAAGTCGTGTATCTTTAAATCTCACAGTTTGTGTATGTTTGCAGGATGTGCAGAATATGGCTGACAAATTGGTGAAACTATCACAAAGATGAATGAAGCCCTTGAGATGAAGTATGATGGAGAATTCCTTTTAGAGGGGGAAGGTACTGATTTGTTGCAACAGAAATAATTCATAGATGAATTCCTGTTTGGTGTAATTCAGCCAGTTGAAGTTGTTATGGAGCAGAAGCATAATGAAAATGCCATAGTGATATTCCAAGGAGGTAAACAAATAAATTTTTTTAATGAAATTGATGAAAGAATTTTGCAATGTAATGATACAGAAACTAGAATACCTCGGGAGGATTACTAGAAGAAGAATGAAACTGAGAATGAAGGTTGTAATGAAATGTTGGAAATATTTCATATGGAAATAGAGTTCTTGGAACGATGGCTCAAGAAACCTGAAGGAGAAATGAAACTTGCAAAACCTAATAAAGAAGAAATTGCAGTTATCGTTCATGATAAGGGTGAAATGTTTCTAACGTTTATAGAGTTAAGTGAATGTTTTAACTCTTCAAATAATAATGTGGTCGTAGGTACAAAAGTCAACATTGATAAATATGATGTTGAAATTAGAGGAATTGAGCAGAAATTATTTGAAGATGAGATGAAAGATCAGGAGTAGCAAGAAAATTATTTCTTTGGAGAAATAAAGGAAATATAAGTATTAATCCAGCAAGATAAAGATGAAAGCAGCGAGCAATTCAAAAGAGGGTTCACTGAAATCCAGAAGGACTATGATGGGAGATTGGTGTTTAAAGCATCAAAAGAGGCCGAAAGATCTTGTATTTTTAAAACTAATAATTTGTTGACGAATGCAGGTACAACACCGGATGAGAAATCTATTACTATAGGGACAGTCAATGATTATAGTTGTGATTAAGGAGAAGTCCTTGATTATTATTCATTTCAGAAAGTTGAGTGTTCAACGCAATTGGAGACGGAAGCATCAGACAAAGAGGAATTACTCTGAGGAATTGGCGAAAGTAATTGTTGTAAAGGCCGATGGAATCTAGTTGACAGAAAGAGTGGTGTTGGTGATGCTGATGTAAAGCCAGTTCGAGATTCTTTCAAAGTTTGGAGACTAGAAGAATGGGTATCAACATTTCTACGCAAGTCTGTAATTCCTGAAATAAAGATGGTGTGGTATGGAAAACTGAGAGTTACATGCAATAGTGTTTTGAAAATACTGTTCTGGGAATTTTCTACAAAATTGCAAAATGGAGTTGACACTTTAAAAGACTAGCAGCTAAACAGAGTTTGGAATCCTGGAGGTAGCAAGTCATTGAGACTTGTGGCTGTCGCATTATTACAGAAAAGTGACAAACCTCATAGACAAGAGCCTATGGAAACTTATCTACATGGGGAGTCTGATGCAGGAGCATCCTGCATATTTGTCATTTTTTATTTGGGTGATTTAGGGGGTGATGTTTTTTTTTAAATTATTTTATAAATTATGAACATTTTAAATAAATTGAGAGGAAAATCTGAGTGTGAGGTTTATTGTAAATATTCTCTTAATAGATTGAGAATATGAGTTGGAGTTGAGTTGTATAGATATTTTAGGGATTATGAACTCAAATGGAACTTAGTTGAGTCAAAGGAGGAATAAATCTATTTTAAAATTTGGTTGAGTTGTTTTTGGAAAAAATCATGGATTCAAATTAGTCCACAATTATGTATAAATATGAGCTTTGTGTGAGGATGAAGGACAGAGAGAGATAGAGAGAAATTGTGTGAGAGTTTATGTAAAGCGGTGAGAGCCGAGAGACCCATAAATGTAATACTCGGCCAAAGAAGGGTTTGAGGGTTTGAATCTGTAATTTCTTGTTGTATTTTATGCGAGTATTTTGGTTGTATTCGACTCTCTCTTCTTATATATATTTTGTATTGAATCCAAGTAGTTTTGATGGAGATTTTGGATGAGAATTTTATGTAAAGGGAACACACGCTCTACTCTGCACAAGTATTTGGATTTGGGTAGAATTTCTGCATCAACTACCAAACTATAATAGATCAACATGCTCACAATGGCTCAATCCAAAACATATTTAATTCGATCTACAAATAATGGTTAGGCTTCAAAATATACATCTTCACCTACTTCGTTTTTTTTTTTGAAATTAACTCACAAAAAGAAACGTAGAAGTGAAAAATAGAAAATCATTTCATCTTTTCATAATTTTCTGTTGAGATTAATTGTCTAGGATTCCCTTTTCTTGGAGTCTTTCTTTTCTTTCCTCTTATCATAACAGTTTATTTTTTTGAAACATAACAAAAACATAGTCTTTTATCATCTAACTTCTTTTACCAATTTCTATTAGATTCAAATTTACCCGTCTGTATGGTAAAATAAATGAATGTTATCTATTGAAATATTTGTGGATTGAAATTTGATACAATTCAAATTTACCCGTCTGTATGGTAAAATAAATGAAAGTTATCCATTGGAATATTTGTTGTTTGAAATTTGATAATTAAAATTTTATGAAGCTTTTTATTTTGAATGTACAATGAAAAAAGAAAACATGAAAAATGAAATAATAAAAACAAATTAAATTATAAAATAACTAAATTAGGAAACATTTGGCATGATTTTTATTATCTTAATTCTTTTTTTAATAATGAGAATTATTAAAACAACTAGCACAATACTTATTAATATTGAATCATACATAACTACCCAATGAGAAGTTAATTTATATAATAAGAAACGGGCGTGACGGCCAATGAGAAACAAGTTTGGCTCGATGGCGAAAGTACCTTATTTTCACGATCAATTTAATGAATTTCGTAAATTAGATGGTTGAGTTTAATAGATTCCAATCTCAGGGGAAATTAATTAACGTTTTGGATGGACATGGATACCTTTGAATCTTGGACTCTAACAAATGAAAAAAAATGCCACATGGTTCCGTACACGAAGGTGAACCGTGATCTGGTTACAATAAAAATAAAAAACTTTAGGTTAGTTCGAACACAGACTAATGCTAGTAAGTAAAATCGATTACAATAATACATATGGATGTATAAAAATATTGTATAAAAATTATATATATTTATATATAGACACTAATGGTTATGCCTTTTTATTAGGTTAATTTATGAATTTGGGACCGATGTTGTTGAGTTGATGTTATCAAAGTATTTGGATTTCTAAAGTAATTTGATAAGATAATTGATATTTTTATTTGTTTTATTTTGTGATTTAAAAAAATATAATTTAGAGGTATTTAATTTTGGAATTAATTTAGAGGTAATTACTTTTGGAATTAATTTAGAGGTAATTAATTTTGGATTTTGGAGTTTATGGCTTCATATTAAACTACTTCTAAACCCTTAACCGATTAGGTATTTTGATTAAACCATTTTCATAACTATAATGATTCGTGTGAATGGATTTTATTTATATTTTTTTAAAGCAGAGGTTCGTACCCTTAGAGTTTTGCAACGAGGTCGACACAGTACAAGCTCTCCCTCCCTTTCAGAGAGTGTGTAACAATAAAAGGAAGATTCGCAGGGCCATTGAAGAGGCAGGCATTCCATCCACCTTCCTTTCTGCAAATACGTATGCCATGTATTTTATTGATTTTTTCTTTCATCCCCGTCAAAAACCACAGCCAGTTGAAGTTGTCATCAATGGGGATGGTCTCAGCAAAGGTTGTGCATCTACCCTCTTTACTTTGCATATGAAATTGCTTTTAAATCGCAAACAAGAAAGTATTAATATGTGGTGGCTGTGTATTACGGAAAGATAAAACTAATACTAATGGTGTTTCTAGTAATAGTACACTCTCAAGGAGAATTTTGAGTTCTACTTATGGTTTCTAGTTTAGGCACCACAGATTAATAGTGCACTCTGAAGGAGAATTCTGAGCTCTAGTTATGGTTTCTAGTTTAGTTACTACAAATTGAGGAGTTTATTTTATTTTTTAAATCAATGTTTTGTTTAATCCATTGATTTGCTCCGTTTGATTTATCATTAATCAATGTGTATAAACTTTTCAATATCTTTTCAATTATGTCATGTTTTCTTTCTCATGATTCCCGTATAATGGGAATATGTTTACTTTTTTCAAATTCCTAGTTCTCATGTGCAATTATGTCATGTTTTCTCATAACTTGGGAAAATTCTCTTTTGTCTTGTTCCAACTATTAAGTTATCATTTAGTCAATCTACATCTCTCTGTTAAAAAAAATCTTTATCTCTTTTCATTGATTTTCTTAAGTATTTGTTCATATCTTTATTTTTCTCGAATAAAAAATTCAATGAAAATTATTTATGTAGATATGATTTCTATACATAACAGATTTTAAATGCACACTAACTATGTCATAAGAGACATGTTTATACATATTTAAACTATATTGTGAAACCTCCCCATCATTTCTTATACGACTTTAACATGCTTTTGATCTAGTAAGGAAAATAAAGTCATACTTTAGGAAGAGTGGGCCATAACCCTTTTGAGTTTTGGTTGAGTTGTTTGGTGATCTCTATTAAAGTTGTCTAGTGAGAAAATTCTCTTATTGCTAATTTTTCTTTAATATACTTTGGAAATATGTAAGGACAAGCTCTACAACCAAATATTCTAAAATAGGAGAAGATTTCATCCACAAACCATCTCGGTGCATTCTTCAAAGCATCTTAAATTTCTTTAGTAACCCTTAGAGTAGGTTTTTGAAAGAGCATACCATACAATGGTATGGAAATGGTTTCTTTACCTATTGTTCCATAGAATGCAACAATAGATATGAACATGTTGTTCCTCAAGTGTCAAATTCCAACTTAGCAAAGGAAAGAGGGTTGTAGTGCATACAACATCAACCAAGTGTGATGACATAAAAAATGGAACTTCAAACACATGTGCAACTTCCTCTCATTTCTTAAATGCATGAAGAATATTTGAAGACAATATTTGTGACCAATTGAAAATTCTCCCCTTCTTAATCACTTAGTGTAATAAGGGAACCAATTCTATCTTAAGGTGCTATCGGTTCTTTTATTCATAGATTTTTCATAGCATGAATATGACCATGATATGTGGCATTTTGAACATATGGAGTGGGTATACCCTTTTCAATTTATCTTCGAAATAGTTTGGGCCATAACAGAAGTATTTAATTAACTCTACCAGTTCCCACTTTTTAACCTTTAATATATTTTCTTCAAAGAGACCTCACGAAATCCAATTTATACACTTCTCAACTATTTTTAGGTTTAAAAGAACATGTAACTCTATTATTGTGATAAAAAATAACGCAATCTTTAATATTAATGTCATCCAGAATCCATTATAAGATATCATAATAACGTGAGATGGATGGTATTGTAGTCGCTTTGCCTAACCTAGATTTTCTGATATCCTTAAAGTATTATTCATCTAATTCATACTTCTCTCCGTAAATCCCTTTTTTTGGGTACTCATACATCTCATCCTAGTCATGATAGTCATTTTTTCCTATTTCATTAGTTGTATACACTGGGATTTTTCTCCTTACTATATTCTATGTCTCGTAAGTTCTCATCTATTTATCTTTCTATTTGGGATCAAAGAGATTTTAATTGCTTAGATTTTCCTCTAAGAGGCATATAAAATTACAAAACCCCTCCTTTAAATTAAATGTTAATTCAGAATGATAAAAAAAAACTCTTACTATAGTATATTATGAATATGGATTAAAAACAAAAAGGATTTAGCTTTGGAACATAAATTCCTAGTCTACAACTAATATGAAAAAACCAAAGAAAATAACTTAGTGATTAAAAAAAAATACTTTTATGAAAAAATGACGAACTTCTTATGGCCAACTCCAACTCCTTATGGTTCAAGGTTTTTAAATTCATAACCAAAGTTTTTCGTTTATATCTCATTCACTACATTCATGCAATATTTCAAAATATATTAATGTTGGCCATTAAATCTAACAATAGCAATTAAATATACATTTAAACTCGTTTAACATGTGTTGAGTGGAAAGATATTTAGTATTTGAATGGATTCAAGATACACTTAATGTCAATTTTCATTTTAGCCTAGATCTAGATATGATGGATGGGAAACTGAATTTAGTATTCAAGAATTAAAAAATATTTTAAACGATATTTTGAAGTGTTGGATTGGATATCGATATAATAAGTATATTAATCAAAATAAATCTAAGATATAGGTATCATGAATATCATTGAGCCTAGAGGCTCATTCTAAAATCCAATATGAGGGTGATGTGTAATTTCATTTATCCATCCATCACTTAAAAAAATACTTTAAATGAAAAGTGTTGTTGGCTATAATAAAAACAAGGAAAAATTATAGATGGTCTATATATAGAGCGACAAAAAATACGTATAGATCTATCTTACTCATGCAAGAACAAAAAGCGATTAAAATTCTTAATGTGTAAATATCTTTTCAAGTTTTGGATTATAAAAAGAGGTTTATTTGATCCCTCTCATCTCTTTGTAGATCTATGGTTAAGATGGATCTATGTTGGTTTCTTATCTACAAATCTAGAGCTAGATATATTGAAAAGGTAGGTACTCCTAGAGAGAAATCCAAAATATAGACATCTTATATATTAACGTTGTACACACTTATAAATATGAATATGTTTTGATGAAATGAAATAGCCCTTAAAATATTACAAAATAGTATATTTGTCTTATTATTAAAGTCACATTCAAAAAAAAATATTTGATGAAATTGAATATCACTTTAAATATTATAAAATAGTATATTTGTCTTACTCTTTAATTCACATTAAAAAAATCCAATGTACAAAACATCTAATTATGTCCTTAACTTTAGATATATCGAGGAATCTAGCATCCTCATAGTCCTATAATGTGCACTTAGTTCTTTCTCCCAAATCTGAATAGGTCTTAAATATATAAGTGGCAAAATTTTAATTTAAAAACATAAATTTTAAAGTTTTTTTTTTAAAAAATCTCATACAACATCCAAGGTTCAAAAATATAACATATAATATAATGGGGAAAATATATATACTAGATTATTAAATCGTAGATATTCATGTGTGAGAAAAAAACCCTTTCTCCTAGACTCCGATATAGTTTAAATAAAACTTCGAGATAATAAAATAAAGCACCATTTTGTATATGATCTCATCCAAAAATAAAAAGTCTTAAGAATGTTCTGGGTCCCAATATTTTCACGTAAGCCACAAGGAAAAATGTATCTACAATCTGGTCATGTGAAAGATTCATAAATTGCACACATACATTTTCTCGAATCTCGATATGTTTTAGATAGAGATACGATAGAATCATTCTAGATCTATTTTAACTCCATATGTACCCAATTCTAAGAGGAGTGAAATCCCTTGGGGTGCAAATTTCTTTGAAAGTGATTGTTGGAAACAAAAATTGTAAATGAATTCAGCTATATATTAATTATCATAAGAATGATGTACATAGTGTGCAGAAAAATATAATAGGTAAACCATTGATTCAATTCCTAGGATTATTGGAATCTAATAACTAATTATCATAACACACCATAAACCAAATCATAACATGAATATTAGGTGTCTAAATTCCCCCTTTAATCCGAAGGGATGTATAAAATTCGAAGAATGAGAGTTAAAAATGCAAAAATACATCTTAGCCAATAGCTTAATGTCTCTCAGAAATGGTTTTCAAGGTTTACCATAGAACAAGGATGGTGGTTTTTAAGAGAAAACCACAAACGATACCAAAATGTGGGAGAAATCAAATGTTTCAGCTAGTGATGGTTCAAATATTACCACCGACTCTGGAACTATCATAGCAGTTCCTCAAGCAAACCAACTTTGGAACTATCAAAGCAATTGCTAGAACAATTCCTATTTTGGCATCTTCTACTAGTGGAAGTGCTCCTTAACAATATCAACATGCCAAAAACATGCAATCATTCTCATATATTATAATACTCAAGGAGAAAAACAACTTTGTCTACAACTATGAATCTGATTTATGAACCCAGACTCTAGGATGTAGCAGTAAACTATAATTATATCTAACTCTAATTATCTCTAACTCGTGAGCACTTGATAAATATTTAAACCTGTAGAAGACTATCAATTCCATCAATTCCCCCCTAGTGAGATACAGGGTGAGAAGATGAAATACTCTTCACTACATGAATGGTCGATACTCTTGAACATAATATGTGGTATGACCTGTAAATTTTCTTGGAAGTTTAGACCAATCTCAAGAAGTAATCCATCCAAAATTAATTTTCTCTCTTGAAATAGTCTTATGATAGAAACATATGTTTGAATGATGATTCTTCTTTCCACAATGTTCACAAGGACCAATATCATAACAATTATCTTTCTCATGACCAACTCTGTCACAATGTTGGTATTTAGCAAAAAAATCATTCTAAAGTAAACCTCCACTACAAAAATGTATGGGGTTTGAAAAGTTTGGAACATGGAAAGAAACATCCTTATTATATCCCACACCATTTCAATTTTTGTTGTGCACAATTTCTTCCCAAGGTCTAATGAATGTCTTGAGAATTGTAGGTTTCACATCTTTATGAAAATTACCCTTACATACTCTTGTCTTGTTGGAGCACTAAACATGACTTTTAGATGTATCCAAATTTACTCTTGAAACGGTCTTATCCATCTCTGACTGTTGATGGAATTCAAAATTGAACAATTTTTTTTAACCAAAACATTTTGTTATTTAAAACTCATCTTTGGTTCATGTAATTCATCCTTTTGCGAATGTGACTGTAGCTCCAAAAATTCAATTTTTATTTGAGCATTTTGTAAACATGTTCGGATGTCATAAGCACAAGCACACTTTGGGACTCTCAACCTCTTCTCTGCATCATAAGCACACTTGGCCTCTCCTTAGCAACATTCACACAGAGCTCTCAACTCAGATCACTCAATAATGATGTATTCCCCCCACATTTTCTCAATGGAAATCATGGGTTTTGTTTCACTGCTACTTAGTGATTTGTGTTGTTCTTGCTGACATTTTAATTGTATGAGAGAACTTTGATCTTCGTTCTTCATCCTACTATTGCGCCTGATTACTTCCCACTACTGCACCATTAATTCAGAGGATGGGTCTCGTTTGCTTAACAATTGCGGATGCAACACAATTAATGCAAGGAATTTCCACCTTAAGTGTCTTCCATAATAAGAAATAAATTCTTGGTCAAATTGTGAATGATAACAAGGATTTTTTATTTATATGAACAAATCTCTCATCCTTGAGGCTCTTAGATTCCTTCAATTAGTCGTAGTGTGCAAGAAAGATCAAGGATGGATTTTCTCATCTCATAATAGAATCCATAATTTCATCCTCTGTAACTATGGTCCTATATGTTCTTCGAGCCAGGAGTTTTTGCAGTCGCCATTATTCCAACAACCAACACTTATATGCGCATTTACTTGGCTATCTCAGGGTCCTGGTAATCCATTCGTGACTATGGCCAAATATGGTATAGCCACAAAATTTGGAGAACTTATTTCCAAAGATGTCGAATCATCCTCATGCTTAAAAGAGCTACACTCGTATCCAACTTCCAACCCTTCCATGCCTGCATACCCAACTTATGGAGAATAGATTATTTGTCATATTTTCTAAATATGGCACATAGTGCCCACGAGCTGTTGGCTCATCAATCAACTCTTCTGCACCTAGTCATATTTTCAATTGAATCTTTCATAATGTGCATGATTGAGAAGGGATGACTTGTTTCATTTGAGCCAATCCCAATAGGTTACCTCTACAAGTCATGGTCCTCGTAACCTTATGTCTCTATTCTCTGTAGTTTCCATTAATAATCAAAACAACTATGGTGATTTTCCATAGTTAGTGAAATCGCCAATAATAGAAGAAAACAATGCAAAAATAAATCCTCAGTAGGCCTTTCATCGTTGGACGGGAGGATGGAAGGTGGTGGATCAACAATTCTCTAGCTATTATGCACCTGTGTTTTAGTCGACCTCGATTTTCTGATAGGCCCAACTATAGAAGAGGTTTGATTCACCTGTAGGCCCGAATCCAATCCTTTTTCACTATTTTTTCCCATTCCATTCATTCAATGCTGAAAACTAAATACACGGGAAAAGCTTCACAAAACAACCCCTTGGCGCAAACTTCGAGGTTTTGCCACATCATCATTTTATGTCATGGTAACATCATCTAGGCCATGTAACACCTTTTGCATGGTGAAACATGTCCCCTAGACATGGCACATTAGGCCACCCAAAAATGTCAAAACCTCTTACCACATGTCCTTCATACTGCCACATCATGATGATGTCATCTTCAATGTTGTTGCCAACACATCACCATGAGCCAATCACATTATTCCATCTGTGATCTATGCATCACCTCTTCTAGTTGTTTGTCTATACTAGGTCCCACTTAGGTTGGGGGTCTGGGGTCACGGCTCATTTTTACATTCCAAACTCTGCTACATGGCCTGAACTTTGACTGGTCAGAACTAGACCCACTTCCTAACTTGGACGAATAATTTCCTAATCATTTCCTCGATTTGGTATCTGGTCCCACATAGTTCAGGGGTCGGGGTTGGGCATTTTTATCCTACTAAAATTTGTTGTGTGACCTGATCTTCCACTATGCCTAAATCGCCTATATCCCAACCTTAGTCCAAAGTCTTTCTAAGTCTTGAATGAAAGATATTTTATGTCTGAAAAATTCAACTAGTTGTAACTACTGGTCCATAAGGCCTTTTTCTAGACTTCAACATATCATTGGAAAGGTCTTCCAGCGAAATATATGACTAAGTCATTCCTTGATATGTCTGAGCTAGTTTCCTGAGGAAGAAATTTGTCTAATTCCTGGGACTATCAACTATCATAGTTATCTTTTTATGACTTCTCCACTAAACCTGCTACTATGATGATTCTCTAAAAGTGACTGTAGCAACCATACAACTTCCCCTAGGCTTGATAAACCAAGCACATCACTGCTAGCATATGTTTTAATCACAACTAGTCTAGTGGACATCTATTCTAACCTGGATAACATCATGCTAGGATTTCTAGTGCAACCAACATCAAGGCTAGTCTAGTTGAGATCAATTCCAACACACTTGATTTTCCAACACATCTCCCATCATGAATTTTTCATCAGTTTCAACACAATTGCTACCACTATCCATCCAGGAAATGCCAACTTTCCTAAAGGAGGATGACTACGTTTATGGGTATATGGAAGCCTCAAAAAGAGTATAATGTGTAAACCATAATTCTCTTACCTATTCGTAAATGTGATTTCTTTTAATCTTATATGCCAATGCAGTGTCCATAAAGCAAAGAGTTCGAAGTTTCCAGTCTCAAGATTCTTGGAAGAAACCTTAAGATTTCATTCCTAACTTCCTTTGACTTTGAGTATTTGTGCAATATTTAATCCATCCTTTTCGTCCTTGTTAATTCTTCTATGCTTTTTTAGGTCCCTATATTACTAGCGTAGTCCCTTATTGTTGTTACTGTAGCTCCCTTATTGTTATTGTTGTACCCTTCTAGTCCCCATATTGTTATTATTGTGCCCCATAAAAGCCCACTATTGTTATTGTTGTGCCCTTACATTATTATTGTTAGGTCGGATAGGATTATATTGTTACCCCATGGACTCCTATATATAGAAAGGAGGTTTTGTCATTTGTGTCGTCTAAGAATTTTTCATTTATGTATTCTAAAGGAGGTTTCCCCCTTGAAGTGGATGATTTCTAAGGTGTTGATCTCTCTTTTATTTTATTTTCGGAGTTGGTTTCATAACATTTGGTATCAAAGCTCTGGATTTTAGGCTTTTGCTACTTGTAGCAGGTCATCGTGGCATTTTCGCTATAATTTTTTTTTCACGAAGGTTCAAAATCTAAAAAAAAACAAATTTGGGAAGAAATCCAGAGGACGTCATGTAAAAATTTCAAATATTGGTTCGAAATATTTTTGGAGATATGATCTGTGGAAGTTAGGGTTTTTGCAGGCTCTCGAATTTCATCTCGAATAGGTGACCTTGGGAAAATCCTCATAACTTTCTCTCTGAGCATCAGATTAGAATTATGTAAAAGTGGCTGAAAGAAAACAGACTATAGTTTTTTATGTATCAATTTCAGAGCCGAAGGAGGAAACAGTGACACGTGGCACGTCATACAAGTTCGCTCTACTGAAATAGTCCATAATTAGGTCATTGCAGTAGATTGGGCATAAATTTGTCTTGAAGAATCCAAATCAGGTCAGATATGTGGCATTGGAAAGAAGATCCACAGGTCTACTAAAGGATCAAATATAAGATATCGAGGATCTAAAATTACAAAGATACATCAGTTTCAATATTGAGCTCCTCAAAAGCAAGAAAAAGGTGTGTATTTTTTTTTTCAAATTGCATCAGTCTTGTTTGAAAAGTCATTTTGAAGTGATTCCAAGGGCATATTGAAGCATAAATATCAGTATTGGGTTCTAAAATGGCCCCTAAAAGAAATTCAACACCCATTAAGCCCTCAGAAGGCTCTACTATGACTCATGAAGAGAAATAAGTGCAACATGATATATCAAAATTACAGGACCAAGTGCACCAAATTTCACTCTTGCAAAGAGTAACAAAAAATTAAATGGAAGTTTTGAAGAAAGGCGTGGAAGCTAAGATGGATGGTTTGAAGAAAGGCATGGAAGCTAAGATGGATGGCCTGGAAGCTAATATGGATGACATGGAAGCTAAGACTGATGAAAAAATTAAAGATAAAATGGAAGACATGAAGAATGATCTAAAAGTAGACATGGAAGATTTGAAGGAAGGTTTGACAAAATTGATACAAGAAATTATTCCCAATGGTGAAAAGGCAGTAGAGGAAAATCATGATGAGAACAAAATAAATGTTAATCGTGTTTTCATAAAATCTAATGTTGGATTGAAGACCTACCATATTCCAAAGATCGATATGAGGAAGTTTGATGGCAAGGATCTCGTAACATGGATACTATAGATGGAGCAATATTTTGATCTCCATAATGTGCAAAACACACAAAAGGTACACATTGAAAATTTATATTTAGAACAAAATACATTTGTATGTGATCGACGGCTTTTATCTCATAAAAAAATTCTCACTAGGTCAATTTTTACGGAGGAAATGATAGCACGTTATGAGGATACAAAGAGCAACACATTCTTTAGTCAATTGATAAATATCAAACAAAAAGGTTCAATGGTGGAGCACATTGAGGACTTCCAAAAATTGAATATAAGGGTAAATTATGCTCCAGAGGAACACATCATTGATGTCTTCGTAGGGACTTTAAAGGATAACATCCAACATGAGGTTCACCTTTGGGAACCTAATAGATTGGAGAAGGCATTTAGGTTGACAAGAAAAATTGAAATTAAAATTATGGCGACAAGAAGCCTACCACTCACATATATAAATATGGAAGTGTTGCTACTCCTAGACTTCCACAACCTATAAGGTTGACACCACAACAATTGGAAGAAAAAAGAGAAAAAGGGCTTTGCTACAGTTGTGATAGAAAATACACTAAAGGTCATAAGTGGGCTGAGAAGAAATTATTCTACTTAGATTGTGAAGAGGAGGAATAAAATGAACAAGAAACTTGAAAAGAAGAGGATATACACCAGGAACCAACCCTAGAGAAAGAAGAAATGCGTCTAACCATATGTTGTAATGCATTGGAAGGAACTACCAGTCCTCAAAATCTCAAGATAGAAGGGCATATCAAGAAGAAAAATGTAATAATTTTTATTGATTCAGGTAGTACCCATAATTTTATTCATTGTAAGGTAGAAAAGGAAATGAATTGCTTCCTATACCCAACACGAGAGTGTCAAGTGATGGTTGCAAATGGAGGAACTATAAATTGCTCTAGAAAATTCCATGATATTAAGATATCCATGGGGGAATATGTATTGAATAGTCCAATAATTTCCATTCCAATGGGAGGTGTTGATGTTGTACTAGGAGTACAATGGTCATAATCTTTGGGGACAATAGCTTTTAATTTTCAAGAATATTTCTTGAATTTTTTTTCGGAAGGAAAATAATTTGAATTATGGGGTATCACAGGGAATCTAGGAAAGATAACAAGCTCTAATGTCATGAAAAATCTTCTGAAGAAAGAAAAATGAGGTGTAATTGCGCAATAATGCTCACTAGAGGTTCCAACATCAAAATCATCTATTTCTCCAAATCTCCAAAAAGTCTTGGATAATCATTCGAAGGTGTTTGAAACTCCCAAATGACTCCCACCTATTCAGATCATGATCATGCTATTCATTTGATTCCAGGAAATGTTCCTCCAAACATCAGGTCTTACATAAATCCTTGTGTCCAAAAGAGAAACATTAAACATATGATTGCAGAAATGTTAGAGGCTAGTATAATTAAACCTAGTCAAAGTTTTTTCTTTTCTCCAGTAGTATTGGTGCATAGAAGGATGGATCATGGTGCATGTGTCTGGATTATAGGGAGCTCAATTGGCTCACTATTAAAGATAAATTTCCCATTCCTATGATTGATGAATTATTGGATGAATTACATGGAGAAATTTATTTTACCAAGTTGAATCTCCGTTCATGTTATCATAAAATTAGAATGAAGATTGAAGATATTACGAAAACAACATTTCAAACTCATGAGGGTCATTATGAATTTTTTGTCATGCCTTTTTTCCTTACTAATGCATATTCTACATTTCAAGGGTTGATGAATTTAATTTTCAAACCCTTCCTTAGAAAATTTTTGTTAGTATTTTTTGATGATATTCTAATCTGTAATAGTTCTTGGAAGGATCATGTTCAACATGTTGAAAAGGTGCTTAAACTATTGGAGGATAAAAAATTATATGCAAAAACCTCCAAATGTTTCTTTGGAGTCCAAGAGGTGGAATATATCTAGGTCATATTGTATCTCAGGAGGGTGTTAAGGTAGACCCTAACAAAATTAAATCAATTAAGGAATGGAAAGTCTCCACAAACATAAAGAAGTTGCGAGGATTTATCAGGTTAATATGGTATTATCACAAGTTTTTTAAGGATTATGGGAGAATAGCAGCACCTCTAACAACATTACTAAAGAAATGCATTTCCATGGACTCCTGAAGCAAATAAGGCCTTTGAACATCTTAAAGAGTAAATGTTCTTAGCACCGATCTTAGCTATGCCAGACTTCACAAAAACCTTTATTGTGGAATGTGATGCATCAGGAAATGGAATTGGTGTTGTTTAAATGCAATAAGAAGACCCATTTCTTTTGAAATCCTTCCAATCAAAGGAAAGTATTTACATAAAGCTATTTATGAGAAGGAAATTTTGGCAATACTACATGCACTAAAGAAATAGCGACCTTACCTAATGGGAAGAAGCTTCAAGGTAAAAATTGATCATGATAGCCTTAAATAATTTTTGGAGCAAAGAATATCTTTAGAAGAGCAGCAAAAATGGGCTACAAAGATGTTCGGTTATGACTTGGAAATCATCTACAAAAAAGGGAAGCTAAATGTTGTTGCAGATTCACTCTCAAGAAAGGATGAGGACTCGGGAGGTGGAAACATTGCCTTGTGCCATTTCTATTATCCAACCAGATTGGATAACCGAGCAAGGGAGGAATGGAAGAATGAGGAAGAAGTGTGGACACATTCAAAATTTGCAACAAGATCCCAGTACATCTGATACATTTAGTTCAAAAATTGATTCTTTATTGTACAAATATCACTTATATCTTTGTAATAATTTCCATATAAAAATAAATATTCTTTTGGAATTGCACACCTCTCCGTTAGGAGGACACTTAGGATTTTTAAAAACTTACCACAGGGTAAAGAAATAATTTTTTTTGGATGGCCTTAAATTTGATATTCAACATTTTGTGGCGAAATGTTTGGTTTTCCAGCAAAATAAAGTTGAGACAATTAAGACCCCGGTTCTTCTACAACATTTATCCATTCCAAGTCAAATTTGGGAGGAGGTTTCAATGGATTTCATCACAGGTTTACCTAAGTCCAAAGGAAATAGTGTCATCATGGTGGTAGTTGATAGACTTACCAATTATGCACACTTTTCTGCATTATCTCATCCTTTTAAAGAAAGTACAGTTGCTACTATATTTATGAAAACAATTCAAAGGCTACATAGAAACCCAAGGATTAGTGTAAGTGACATAAATCCCATTTTCACTGGAAATTTTTGGATAGAATTATTTTCTTGTTTGGGTAGTCAACTAGCTGATAGCTCATCATATCATCCTCAATCCGATTGGAAAACTTAGACAGTGAACAAATGTTTCAAAGGATATCTTCGTTGTTTTTTATCTGATAAACAAACACAATGGGTAAAGTGGTTACCTCTGGCTGAATGGTGGTATAACACTTCCTTCCATACTGCAGGAAAAATGAACACATTTATGGAAATTTATAGATATCATCCACTATCCATCACATCATCTTTAAGAGAAAATTCTAAGGTTAAAGTAGTGGAAGATCACATCGAGAATCAACAAAAAGTTCTCAAACTCTTAAAGGATAACCTAAATTTGGAAAAAAATCAAATGAAACAACATGCAGATCAACATCATAGTGAGAGAAATTTTGATGTTGGAGACTGGGTATCTTTACAGATACAACCATATAAACAAATTTCCCTTGAGCAAGATAAGAAGGATAATAAATTATCGCTAAAGTAATATGTTCCTTACAAGATGTTGTAAAATATTGGTACTATGGCATACAAATTGGAGCTTCCTACTTCTTCTCAGGTGCACCTAGTTTTGCATGTTTCATGCTTAAAGAAGGTTATAGGTGGAAAAATTCCATTTCAAACAATATTGCCAGAACTTGATGAGGAAGGAAAAATGATATTGGATCCTGAAGAAGTCATAGAAACAAGAACTCAACAACTATGAAATTGATCAATTTTAGAGTATCTCATCAAGTGGAAGAACTTACCCACTAAAGATTCCACTTGGGAGGATGAGAATTTTATACGGAATTATCCAGAGCTACTCAAGCATTGAGGACAACACATTTTGGAAGGAAAGGGGCATGTTAGGTCCCTATATTACTAGTGTAGTCCCTTGTTGTTGTTAGTGTAGCCCTCTTATTGTTATTTTTGTACCCTTGTAGCCCCGATATTGTAATCATTGTGCCCCATAAAAGCTCACTATTGTTATTGTTGTGCCCTTCGCCCCTTGCATTATTATTGTTAGGTCGGCTAGGATTATATTGCGACCCTATGGACTCCTATATATATAAAGGAGTTTTTATCATTTGTTTCATCCGAGAATTGTTAATTTATGTAATGTAAAGGAGGTTACTCCCTCAAAGTGGTTGATTTCTATGGCGTTGATCTCTCTCTCTCTCTTTTCCCAACTTCCTTTGACTTTGAGTATTAGTGCAAGATCCAACCCATCCTTTTCTTCCTCCTTAATTCTTGTAGGCTTCCAATACTGAGAAGTCGTGATTTCAACAACATTTATCTTAACAATGGATTCCTATCACACTATAAAAAGTAGTGAATTAAATGTTATCAACCTGTAGGTCTGCACTAACCGAAACTCCAAATACCAAATATATTTTTCATGATATGCTTGAATGTTGGTCAAACAATGAAGAAGGTCTGAAAAAATACCAATGGAATTGATAAGAAACCATGTTTAAATTAATAATAATAATGTCGCTTCCCAAGAATTATTGCGACACATAAAATAAATTAAACTGTAATCTCAGGTCCCAAAAAAATTGAAAGGCTAGAATGCATGAATAGAATTTTAATAGTTTAGGAGCACATTCACCAAATATTCTATCAACAGTTAAGCCCTAATATTTGTAGATTTGGTTTTTAAACATGATGCATATTTTATGTGCATAACTCAAGTTATGCCAAGAATAAATAGGTTGAATCACTTATTTTTTTGCCGAAGACTTCAACTGGATGCCCCTTCAACATTTGTAAGTTTCCAAAACTACAATCCTCATTTATCTGTAAAACCGATGTGTAGACAAGCCAAACGAGTTGCTTCTTCACAAAATTGTTATCAAAACCAAAAATGAATTGATATGACCAACACATACAAAAAGGAAAGATGAAATCAAGTTTCGTCACACTTGGAATGCATATACAAAAAAAAGGAATGGAAAGTAAATTCCAATGGTTTCAAGCCTTGGAATTTAAAAATTATTGTTGGATTGAGGGTTGGCATGATGCACAATCTTCTTGTATAGATGGTTGGTTAGTGAAAAGTAATGGGTACAACATCAATGGAATCAAACAATAACATAGATTTTCATTTCTTAGGGAAATTTGAAAATACAGAAGTGCAATTTCAACCTTAAAATAGATAAGGATTACTTCAATCACATACTAAGGTTTCAGTTAGAAATGTACCCACTAATTATAAACATGTTGGTTCTCCCTCTCTTTTGGTGATGCATTTTTTTTACAATCATGACAACTTGGACTTCAATTTCAACTTGAGTTTGTAAATAAACTCTATTTGGTCCAAACACTATGTGATCACCCCCACTTTATCATGTTTCTATACAATTCTGACCTATTTTCGGTACAGTGAGGGTTTCCAAACCGAAGTCCGAGAAAGAATGAGTGAACATGAAGGCCGCAAAACAAGTGGCTCACGTATTCAATAGGGTAGATAAAACCATGCTCTGATTTCACTGTTGGAAAAAAATTGGAAACAAATTCAATTGTATATTAAGGATCATAAGAATGATATACATAGTGTACATATAAATATAATAGGTACATTGTTGATTCAGTTTCCTAGGCTTCTTGGATGCTAAAAACTAATTATCATAACACACCATAACCCAAATCATAATATGAGGAATTAGGTGTCTAACAATGAAAATAGATTTGATATTTCTCTAGACTTGATCGATGTGGAATTAAGATGAACTTAGGATGATTTAATTATTAATTATTAATTATAATCATAATTTATTTTAAAAAATAAATTGTTTTTTTATAATGTAATTTGACAAAATGAAAATGTTTTAATTATTATTATTATTATTATAATTATTGTTAATTTTAGTTTAATTTTTGGGTAATTTGATTGAGAAAAATGTTTACATTAAATAATGGGACAGCACAACATCTCTTTCATAGAAATAAAGAATTGTTAAATAAAACCTTTTATTTTGAATGTTTTATTTGGTTTTTGGGTTTGGACAACTATAACATCCCAACTCCAAAATGATTATTTAAACCTTATATAAGATAATGAGGTAAAAAAAATTTTATAACCATAATAAAAATTCTAACAATGTTTCCAAAGAAGGTTTGAATATACGTATCAATTTAATGTGGATGATGCAACTGTCGACATTTAGAAAAAACATGAAATTCATAATTATAAGTTTTATTTTTAATGACCATTTGCTGGTGTTGGTTAATATAAACTTAGGGACCGATGACCATGTGATTGCACCCCATCCATGGTTTATAAGACTAAGTTAACAATTAACTGACGAGAGTTCGAGGAACTCTTTGGAGGCCATCCTTTATGATAATTATCATGAGATCAGTTTTTATTTGATTTAACATGAGGGTTAAATACATGTCGTCCACCTAGCATGATATTTATCGAACGATGAGGATGATGGGGTATAGTTTAATGGAACCATTCCTACCGTAGATCTCCACCGTCAGTTTGATTCTACTACTCCATCATTGTTGTTGTGACAACTATGCTCGGGAATGTTTGGCTTTGGCATGAATGTCCTCTCCAATAATTGAAATGTTCACGAAGATAATTACATTTACTCTTCTGAATCCTTTGGTGCTATACTAGTGTTTCTACAGTTTCCTAGTTTGTTTTGTGACCAAGTTTAGGAACACAGGCAGCCAAAAATTTGGTCCCCAATCGATTTGACCCCAACAAGTGATTTTGGTTGCCATCTCTTTAGGTAAAAAAATTATTTTACCTTCTCAGTATTTTTCCTCCATTTTACTCAGGGTTGTTTTTTTTTCAAACCCTAATACAGTGGTCGCAACTGTTATTGTCAGTGACTCCTTCAGCGTTCCATTGATTTTCACTTTGGGAAGCATTTTATTTTAAGGTAATTATGTTTTCATCCATTTTCCTTCGAATTGACAGACAAATTTTGTAATTACTTATATTCAAATAGTTGTTTAAGCCAAGATTTTTTTGCTTTCATTATTTATCTTGCAGGTGAGTCTTTTAACAACATCTTTGTTTTCTTAAGCCACAAGAGGGTTAGGAATCAAGCTATAGCTCTCACACCTGGGTTCTTCTACTGTAATAGGTTTTTATAGAATCTTACCTTGTTATTTGGCTATTTGCGAGGCATAATAGTCAAGCTAGGGTTTTAGCTTAATTTTTGTATTATGCAAGGAATAAGAAATTTGAATTAAGTTATGTAATTAAATTTCTATTTAATACAGGGGATTTTTTCAAAACCCCTTACAATGTTTCCAAATTTATGGGATATGTATGCTAAGATTCCCTTCATGGGTCTAAATTAATATAAGTTTTATTGTTTATGTCTCGTACTGAGGGGAAAATAGTTTCTGCAGAAGTTTCAAACTTAATTTACCTTTTATAATTAATGTTATAGTATTTTTACTCATGAATTCGACACTCTGATCTCTTTTCGATATTATCTAATGTATGGATATTTTCTTATTATATAACTGAAATGGATGGTCGACTTTTAGGCTTGTATTTTCATGCTCAAATTTGTAATCGACAACCTGATTATTTTTGTTATTATATGTTCTATCAGTTTGTTGGGTTTAGTTGTAGTGTACTGTTTATTTCTCAAATGTTACTATCTGAGTTATGGGTATTGATCATAGGCTCTATTTTTTTGTCACAGTACTAAGTATTGAATAGGAAAATAATACTTCTTCTCTAATGGCCCCTGTGGCTTGTCAGAGAGTCTAACCTTTTTCTTCTACTAGTTTTTCACGTGAAACTGTTTGAAATCATGTAAAAAAAAAATCCTCTACCCCATAAAACATTATTTTCATCTTGGGTCAATTTTTACCAAGGAATAACACAATATGTCAATATGTGTAAATAGTAGTATCGTTATTCTTGTATTTGTGATGAAAACAAATTTCTTGACCCGGGCCATATTTATTAGTGTACAAAAAGATTAACATAGTTTAGGTTTTATATAATGTTACGCCTACTTTCGGCATACATTAGAATAATAGATTCTACCAGTTCATAATATACAACTTCCACTACTTTATTTTACTTTTTTGACATCAACTCACAAAAATAAAAATTCTAGAATTACTTTTAGGAAATCCTTTGATCTTTTCCTAAAATTCTAGAATTACTCTTGAGATTAATACTAATATCTAGTTAAAAATAATTTGTTTAAACTGAGTTACTATTTATATGTCTTACCTCTAATATGTTAGGGAAACAACCAGAAAGAATCTTTGTCCACTTCACCCTCAGAGTAAAAATTACGTCCAAGTATTTCCCTGAGCCTCCTTAGTTTCTAGACTAGTTTTAGACAACAATGTTTCTGTGACATCTGGACCTCCAGTCCAGGCCAAAAAATTAGTTCCAAAGCTCCACTGGCTTTTCACTAGCTCAAGAACACCATTAGGTAGTGAATTTTCCACCCTGATATCATCTTGTCCAGTTCCTCTCTTCTTCGTTGCCTTTCCTACCTAGCCACTCGTGGCTTCCAAAAGCTGAGATACCTTCTTTTTAAGTTTCTCTAAGGAAGGGAGTAATTGTCTAACTACTTGGAAAATCAAGATTCCATTTTATTTGAGTCTTTTTTTTCATTATTTTGACATTGCATAACTATTTTTATTTTTAAATAAAAAAAATAAAAAAAATAAATAGACTTCTATCATCTAACTTCTTTTACATTTAAATTTACCGAGTCTGCATGGTAAAGTAAATGAATGTTATCTACATGCCCCAGGGGTGTTACATATCCCCCCCTTGAGAAAAACACCGTCCTCGGTGTTTATTCATGCTCTTGGAAAATGTCTGGGTACAATTCCCTCATCAGGATTTCATCCTCCTAGCTTACCTCTTCTGGGCTAAAGTGCCTCCATTGCACTTCAACCTCGGTGATACCTCGCCTTCGTAGTGTTGTTTCTCTCTAATCGAGAATATGTAGGGGCTCTTCCAGGAAATTTTCGTCCAATTATACTTGTTCCAAATCATGAAACAACATTACTTATGAATGTATAATAAACATATCTAAATTCCAAAATAGATTGTTTACTATTAATCACAAAACATTTTTATTTTTATTTTTACCTGCACCTCTGATAGTTAATTATATGTATAGGGTAATACGCATATTTTTTAAATAATTAAATGTGGAACACATTGTGCACTCATATGTAGCTTGCTAAGACAATATTATATGCAATGGGTTCGATCATTTCTAGGATTTGGAAGGGTATACAATATCGAGGATCCAATTTTGCACATCCTTTCCATTCCAAAGTGTTTTTCTTGGGTTTCACTTGAACATACACATGATCTCATACTTGAAACTCTTTATATGTAATTTTCTTGTCGGAATATGCATTATGAATGTCTTGGAAAACTTTTATATTTGTTGAACCTATTTCTTTTAGACTATTCCGATTAATGGGTGTTATGCACCTTCTTCCTTATAAAAATTCAAAAGAACTCATTTTTAGTGACTCATGATAGTTGTTATTATACGTTAATTCCACTAAGTGGAGATATTCCTCCCATTTATTTGGTTGTTGCATCACATACATTCACAACATATCTTCCAACTCTTGATTTACTCACTCAGTTTACCCATTGGTCTATGGATGATAGAAAATGCTAAACTGGACATGAATCCCCAACCCCATAAAGAGTGTTTTCTAGAAGTCTTATGTATATTTCACATCCCTTATAGAAACCATAATATTTTTCAATCCATGCAACCTAAAAATTTCCTACATAAATACATATGAAATTTGTACAGTCTTATATCTAGATTGAATGAGAATGAAATGGGCCACTTTACTCACCTTATTTACTACCACCATACCAGAGTCATTTTGTTTCTTATTTTAAGTAAACATCGTTATAAAATACAAATTAATTACTTCTCGCTTCCATTCGGGGATGGGTAATGGGTGAACCAATCCAGTGGGATGTTGATGTTCAACGTTAAATTGCAGGCATTATAGACATTTAGCTAGATACTCTATAATTTCTCTCCTCATTTTGGGCCAAAAATAATTATTTTTAATGCCAAAGAATAGTTTTTGGTATCTGGGTTGGGAAGCATAAGGTCTCTTATGGGATTCATCTAATATTAACTATCTCATATTTTTCTGGTTGGGAATGTATATTCTTCCCTTAAAAGTTAAAAAATTATCACTATTCATGCCATAATTTGATTGTTGTTCAAAACTGCTCATATGTTTAACTTGCTGCCATAAGAATAAATATTGAAAGTCCTTGCTCACAACTTCTCTAATCAAATATGAAAAAATAAATTCAGCTTGAATATAGGAGATTTCATATATTTGGTGAAACTTTATACTTAGAGCATCCACTACACAGTTCTAATTCCATTTTAAATGCTTAATATCAAAATAAAATTCATGTAATAATGTTTTCCACTTAGCATGTCGTGCATTTAGACTAGGTTTTTTAAATAAGATGGTAAGGCTACTACGATCAGTCATTAACACAAAATTCTCCCCAGGAAGTAGTGCCTCCATAATTTTAAAGGGTGTACAACTGCAATTAGTTCTATACCGTAAGAAAAACATATCTTCTCATGCTATTTTGTCTTCAGGGATTCATATGTGGTTACCTTGCCTTCCTGCATCAATACTCCTCCTACCTCTTCTTGCCAAGCGTCAGTGCAGAAAACAAATTCCTTTTCAGGGTCTACAATTTATAATACTAGGGTTATGGTTAATAAATGTTTAAGCAGCTCAAAACTATGTTGGCTATAACAACCCTGGTAAAAATTCCATGTAATAAAATTAAAAATAGTAACCATGGTAGATGGGACACATATTCCAAGTTGAATGGCGGGGAAAACATCCTAGTGAGGGTGTTCATTTCGATTATTATTGCTAAAGGAAATTGGAAAAGGCAATGGAAAAAGCTTTGGAAAGTATAAATGGCATTTATTGCCATTTATTTATGAAAATAATGGAAAATAGGAGAAAAGGGTAGTGAAAGTTCACAGGTTGCATGTGAGGAGGAAAATGAAGGAAAATAATGGAAAATGATGAAGGTAGAGTCCTCTTCTATAAAAAGGCTTATGAGGATTAGTTGGTAAGTTTTTTTTTAGTGAATTTTTTGGATCTCTCTCTGTCTCACTCACTCTTGGACAGTTAGAGTTTTTGGAGAACTCTGGAATTGGAGTAAGAAACGAAAGAAAGCAAGAAGAAGGAGGAATATGAATCAATCAACTAAAACAAGATTATTTACAGCTATTTATTTGCATGTATTATTTCCTTGCTAGATTGGCATGCATAGTATTGCATGTGGTTCTTTGTTGCCTTGGAATGGAATTTTTTTAGGTGTAACAGTGTATTTGGCCTAGCCTTGATGAGATGGGTTCTCATACTTTAGTTGAGTTGGATTGCTAGATTAGATTCAAAGCTGAGTGAGGTGAATCTCCAAATTGATATAACACATGGCCTAGTAACCCCTGAACCAAAATGTGGGTTGCAGTAAAGCTAGATAGTGTGTTTCCTAGATGGGCCTAGAAATCCTTGCCTGTGAATGGCAGGATATACGATAAATCCTAGATGTGGTTTGCCTTGATTTAGCACCTAGTGATCTGGGATGGATTGCAGTAAAACGTGAGAGGTGGATACTCTCTTTTTTGGCCTAGTAGTATGAGGATGGGATGTACGGTAAAGCCTGTAGAATATGTCGTGGTTTAGGGCCTAGTGATTCGTGAATTGGATTGTGGATTATGGTAAATCTTGAGATATGGATACTCTCCATTTTGGCCTAATAGTCCCAGGATGGGATGTACGGTAAATCTTGGAGAGTATTTCTTGGTTTAGGGCCTAGTGATTCCTAATTTGGACTAAATATTACAGTAAATCCTGAGAGACTAGGAGACAAGAAAATTCCTCAAGGTGTAGGCGGAGTACTCCGGTAGCATTCATGCATGTTTGGTTCCTTTTTGGTTGGTTATGAGTCCCACATTCATGCTTTGAATATGGAACAAGGTTGATTGGCTTAAGAGAGGTTTTTCTTAGTCAATATATGGTCGGGTGGAATGTGGTAGTCCCATCCCCAATTGGTTTCTATATTCATTAATGATAAACTCATTTATTTTGTATTTGATGTATAATTGTTCTAGAAACTATGTGGATTCTATTGTTGTTATATCTATTGTATTTCATTTTTTATTATGTTGGCTATAATCATGTAGTTTATCAATGATTATGTATGGAAATCTCCATGTTTTTACCTGTAAATGAATACACCATGTATCTTTGGTAAAAAAGATTGTATTTCAAATTATGATGTAAGGGACAAATGCTTATTAGTAATTCTCGGATAATTATGAGACCCTTATGTTTAAATTTGTTGTTTTTTCCTGTAGATGAAATTTTTGTGACATGTTTGACGAAATTCCTTTCATAGATAGGAGGGGTCCGGGTGAGTTCTTGATGATTTGATTGCTTTTGTACCTTTTTTTAATGTTATTTATCATCTCCTATAGTTTCATGAATTTTTGGGCAGTGACCTCACCTCTGGGGCTAAAAAGGTGGAAAAAATCCTGAAGTTGTAGGCACATAACTGAACAAACTGGGCCATGGCCACTACCTTGCCTTGGCATGCCCGCGCCTAAGGCTCAAATTGGTCAAAAAGTGAGTCTCCCTCAGGGTTCAAGGGCCTAGAAGGTTGGGTTACCTCCCGAGGATGTTTTTGATGCTGTGTAAGGTGTGTTTGTCTTGTTTCAATCGGTTCCACTTCCTTAAGGTCATATAGGAGGTTGAATATCATATTAGTAGCCTGTCGTCGCATGTTTACCTCGGTTGGAAAGTTACTTCGGTAGATGTTAGGAAGGGGGTGTTAGAAAGTGGTATCAAAGAATGGTTCAATCCTTGGACTCGATGGGAAATGTGTTGGTCATGCTTTTTTGTTGGTTGCATATAGATTGCTCATACCGAGGGTGTATGTGTTTGTTGCATCTGTGTTATGTTAGCCATTTTGGCAGCAATGTCTTTTGATTTTGGGTAGCATCGGATGTTCTCTATGTCTCATATTTTGTGGACAGACTTAGACATGTGTACTCCAAATAAACCAGAAGCCGTTTGGTGAAATTCCACTCAGATTGTATTCTGTAGTAATAATTAATTATTTTTAAAGGGATCCTAAGTATAAATTTAGGAAAATAAAACAATTAAAGTGAATTAATAGAATATGAGTGAAAATGATCTAGAATAAATGGATCAAGTCAAAAGTTAATCTTAGTCGTTGATTAGATATTTAATCTGGGCCGTTGAAGTCTCAATAAGAAGACTATAAGGTTGGATTGAAGGGTCATTTGGAAAATACATTTGGAGACACAAGGCAGTGGTCAAAGATTAATTTCTTTAGTGAGCATTGCTCAGGAAGAAAACTTGATCGATAGAAATTTTGTAAATAGGGGTAATAGTTCTGGTTGGAAGGATTCCTAAGCCAGAGATTACATAGTAGAAGATACAAAGAGAGAACCATAGCAGTAGCGCAGAGCTAGTGATGTAGTGCCTATGGAGTGACTATGTAGAGGCAAAAGGGAAATTGTTTTCATGTTGAGCGGACAATGTTGGGCTAGTTATAGATCCCAGAGATATTTTTCGGAGGACATAAGGCCTCAGTTTCTAGCCATTAGTGAGACTAGTGGAGAGGTAGAAGGGTAGTTGTAGTTGTGATGCAGAGACTGTATGGATGATGTAGTCACTATGCAGAAGTAGCACAGGGTAGTCCAGTCTTAGTGCAGATCAGTGTCGGGTTCTTGTGGACGAGTAAGGTTTTTCTCAAGAGATCTCTTCTGTCAGTTTCTCCGTATGATTTGAAAAATTTATCAGTCATATATTTTTACTCAGAAATATTTACTACATAATATATAAAACCTCAGATTTGTTTCACCATTTTTCCCACATTGGGTTTTTCAGGGGACATTAATCCAAAAATAACTGTGTCGAATGGTTGCCTCATCTATGCTTGTTCAAATTTGGTTCTGCACTTGTATTTCTTTCATAATTTATTAGTGTAGGTTTCACTGTGATGTATTTAGTGTTTGTTGTAGTAATACTACAAATATATTGTTAAGTTCAAATTAACAGTGAGGTGTATATATTCTAGTTTCTGCAATAGGATTCCTGAGTTGAAAGAATTTTCACATGGTATCAGAGCTTCATTAAGCTAAGTGTAGGAGAAGCAAAGAACAGATCCAACAGATTCAACATTGGTAAATCTGGGATCAAAGACTTGCGTAATCAGTAGACTAATCTCCAAGTTGATTGCGTAGTCCAATATATGAGGGCTAGACCAGTAGGAAAATATATCTCTAAGTGACTTGAGAGAAAGGTAGGATTGTTCCAGATTGCTGATTGTTTGAGGTAGATGGTACAACGTAGAAGATCTACGTAGATCAGTAACTGGAGTGATGCAATTGACTGCAAAATAATGATTGCTAGTGTAGAGAATCAGGAAGTGTAGTTGAAACAATTTTTTGGCGATTTCTAAACCAAGTGAGTTTTCTTGTCCAAGAAACTTAGATTCCCTGTGTAGTAGATGAATATTTTGTTGCTTTCTCCATCAAGAGTGTGTAAAGATAGCTACGCATAGGGTGAGAGGAATCATATCGAAAACTTTTGGGTGAGATGGCCACCAGAAGATTACGTGACCAAGATCGGTTGGTGGGTGCCTCCAACTATGTAATTTGGAAGGCAAGGATCTCCTTCCTTCTAGATGAGAATGACCTTAAACACTTTATCGATAACTCTCAAGCTCAACTGGTGGATGCAACACCATTACAGGTGTTAAAGAAGAATATGGTTAAAGCCAAGTGGTTGATCCTTGATGGAGTGAGGGATCACATCGTTTCACACATCTCTAGCAAAGGGACAATGAAGGAGATGTGGGATGGGATGGAGATGCTATATCAGGGGTCTTCCGAGTAGCAGAAGATATTTTGGAGGAGAAAATGTGGATCACCAAGATGCAGAAAGGAGAGCGTATTGATCCATTCCTGTATAGACTTTAGGAAAATCGAGATCAGTTGGTAATCAAAGGAGCAACTCCCATGGCCATAGAGATGGTTAGATTGGCCCTAAAATTAATGTCTAAGGACTATCAAATTTTTGTCCAGAGCATCTTGGGCAGAGATAACTTTCCATACTGGGAATCAATGTTGGCATCTCTTCAGCAAGAAGAGATGTAGATAGACTTACTCAAGTGTCAAATTGAGGTAGGCAGTAGTAGTGGTTCGAAGATCCAGAAGGAGGAGGAAGATAATGCGGCTCTTGCAGCAAAGGGGCAGCCAAAAAAGTGCAGGAGGAAGAAGGATTTTTCAAAGATACAATACTTTCAGTGTGGCGAGATAGGAAATTATGGCACACATTTTCCTCTCAGAAAGAAGGACAAGTATGAGAAGCATTATCCTCATGCTGGAGCAACAAAGATAGAGGAGGAGGAGTTTTCTATGATCACTCATATACCTCTAAGAAGGAAGTGGGCTGATTGGGAGTTGTAGACCCATAGATCTACAATATTGGGCAGGATCCTTTAAGATTCCACCTCTCGGATCATCACCTTGATAAAGGAGCCCAAAACAATAGTATCAAGATGGATGGGTGTGAGTTGGTGCAAAGGAGTGGAGAAGTGATAGTGCAGTAGCTAGCAATGCGAAACTCTGAGCAACACAGATGGACGGAGTGCAAGCAACAACAACACAACAGCTTCAGAGGGAAAACACAGAGGCTAGTATCCATCATATCTTCATCACCGAGATGTAGTATACTTGTCCAATTTTGGATATTTTTCAGTTGCAGAAACCAATTTTGTTGCAGTGTAGTAGCAGTTACCAGTGGTAGAGTCAGTAGTCGCATGGATGCAGAATTCAAAGGGAGTTGCAATACGAATGTAGTGTTGATAGTGGCAATGTTAGAAATAGAAAAAATGCAACATTTACATGAAATTTATGGGTAACAACGTCATACATATGCAACGTAGAGGGAGATGCTTCAGGGTCAGAGCAGTGTGCAGAATGACATATTTTTAGAGCACATTCCTCGCTAAGATGTGCTCTAACTCTCAAATTTTGTGGAGTCTTAGACACATGTACTCCAGATAAACTAGAAAATATTTGGTGAAATTCCACTCGGATTGTATTCTATAGAAATAATTAACTATTTTGAAAGGGACCATAAGTCTAAACCTAGGAAAATAAAATAAATAGAGTGAATTAATAGAATATGAGTGAGAATGATCTAGAATAAATAGATTAAGTCAAAAGATAATCTTAGACTTTAGAGATCTAATCTGGGTAGTTTAAGTATCAACACGAAGAATATAATATTGGCTTGAAGGGTCATTTGGAAAATACATTTGGAGACACAAGGCAAAGATCAAAGATCGATTTCTCTGATCAAGAAGAAAACTTGATTGAGAGATCGTTTGTAGAGTGGGGTAGTAGTTTTGATTGGAAGGATTCCTGAGCTAGAGAGTACATAGTCGCAGAGACAGAGGGGGCCACAGTAGCAATGTAGATCCAGTGACATAGTGCCTATGGAGTCACTACGTAGAGGCTGAAGGGATGTCATTTTTCTGCTAAGGACACAACGTTGGGCCAGTTTCAAATCTCAAAAATATTTTCCAGATGCTAGAAGGCCTAAATTTCCAACTAGAAGTGAGAACAGCGCAAATGAAGAAGGGCAGCCATAGTTGTGACACAAAGACTATGTGGTCGACACAATCACTGCCCAGAAGCATCGCATGGTAGTCAAGTCTTAGTACAGATCAGCATCGGGTTCCCGTGGAGGAGTGAGGATTGTCTCACAATATCTCTTCTATAAGTTTCTTTGTATGATTTGATATACGTTTCAATCATATATTTTTAGTCAGAAATATTTACTACATAGTATATAAACCCTCAGATCTGCTGCACCAGTTTTCCCACATTGTGTTTTTCTGGGGACATTAGTCCAAAAATAACCGTGTCGACTGGTTGTGTGATCTATACTTGTTCGGATTTCTTTCCAATCTTTTATTTATTCCACGTTTTATTACTGTAGGTTTCATTGTGATATATTCAGTTGTTGCCGTAGTAAAACTGCAAATATATTGTTAATTATAAATTACGAGTTAGGTGAATATATTCCAGTTGTTGTAATAGGATTCCTGAGTTGATGGAATTTTCACAGATATAACGATGGGAGGATTGATGATGTTGTTGTCAACATGTTGTCATGAGTCTATGACTGGTTATGCATTGTTCTTACTTATGTATTGTTCGTGAACGCTTTCTTACATATTGCTACATGTTGTGTGTGTGTTTCCTATTTATTCTAGGTCACATATTGGTCATGCTTTTGTATTGTCCGTGTATGATTTATTATGTGATGCTATATGTGGGACATGCATTGGTTGTTCATGATTGGTTATACATGTCAAGTGGGCACATATGGTCAAGTTTGAAATTGGTTAGGTGAAGGTTGTTGTGCATAAGGTCATTGTATGAAATTAGGTCATCATGATGATATTGGTATGTTATGATGCTAGTGTGTTGGCTAAGATAGAGCAGGAAATGCAGACCATCAAAGTGAAGTTGTAAAATTCGACCTCAAGGCAAGAGCATGTCGTCATACAGGTTTGGATGTTGGGCATGTAGGTATGTAGGTTAAGGATTATTATATGCATTATGGTAATGAGTATTCCTCTCATTTTATCGATGTTATGGTTACATTCATTATAGATTGCAGTTGATTAGTGTTGTTATATGTGCATGAGTCAGATAGTCATGAATGATAGCAACTTGTGGTGTTGTGCATTGTTATTGTTGTTTTATGTTAGATAAGTTATATGTCGTTGATGAGCATGTTATGGGTAAACTTTTTTTGATGTATGATAGTTTTCTTGATGATTAGGTTACATGTTGTTGATGACATGATATATAACTTGTTGTTACATGCTAGTTACTTGATGGTAAGGGTTACGACATTCAGGCATGATTCAACCCGATTATGATAGTGTGTTGCATTATGTATATATGCATATGTGATTTTATGCATGAATGAAAACTATTTATGAGTTTAGGGTGTGACCATGTTAGCTACACACTGTTATGGATATCATGACCTTATTTATGATTGGGTTGATATGTTGTGAAGCTATATTGTGCTAATCTAGATTGATTGTGCAGACAAGATAGCCTCCCCTTAGATATGTTAAGGTATGAGATTACTTATGTCATCTACTTATTACTTGAATGTTGATTATTTCATCTATTTGGTGTTTGAGAATTGGTGTCTATTATGTCATCTATTTATTGTTGAATGTTTGATTAATAGCATGATATGAGTATGTTTCTCTAAGCTTGCATGAAGTAATGATTATGTTTTAAGATGATTATACTAACACACATGTGTTGAGATAGTTCATATGTACTTGAGAGAAAGTAGGTGATAGTTGTACTATTATGTATTATGACTCGTGATTGTTAGCTGATTTTTTACTATGACATGGTTTTAGAGTTGGTAAATGTTGATTCCTAATTGATAGATATGTTGTCTTGATCTTTGGTACGTATGGATGACATGTGTGTTCAGTAAAAGTTCAGCGTGCTTGGCCAAATAAGGTAAGGTAATAAACATGTTGTTATGTTTACTTATGCACTGACAGTTATGTGTTTATGGCAATATGATGTAGGGGATTGCATGGAAAAAGTAACTGCTATGAAATCTTTGAAAAGGCTCAGGTTGAGCTTTCCCTAGGAAGCACTAGGAACTATGGGGATTGAGCCATGGTGTTTTTTGTTAGTCTTACACTTTTGGTATCTTTTGATATTTTGTGCTTGATTTGCATTCTTGATTTCATCTAGTGCATGGCAAAGCCACTTTGTTGTGGTGTTGTATTGCTTTTGGTTTGTCATGGTATTTTTCTTGTTTGTTTGTTTTCTTGACTTTTGTTTGAGAGTCATGGGAGTTGGTTTGGGAAATAGGAAAGTTAATGGAGCTTAATGCATGAGTAAGCATAGTGGAAGGTAAGAATATGACAACTGATTGGATTCGTTGAGTCCATTTGTGTAAATGGACGGTGGTAGAACAATAATGAGAAAGGTAACATGAAAGGTAAAGTGAATGTATCTCAGGTGTTACATTCCTTGGCTATGTCGGGGACTGTTGCTCTCAACATTGTGCATGATGTGCAAGAATAAAGGAGGTTCTCTTAACCTAGACCTTATGATATATAGAAATTGTGTTGTGATCATGAATATGTTGAGGTTTGTATATATATTCAAGTATGTATGCATGTATTTCATGTTTTACCGGATCATCATAGATCATGATTGTTTAATGCTATTGAGTATATATATATATATATGTATGTATATATATGTATGTATGTATGTATGTATGTCACTGTATGAAAATGTTTTTGAGGATCATTCTTGTGGAGGAATGATTGCTTATGCAGTTGAATGAAATGAAGAGGTTCTTGTGTTATGATGAATCAAGTGGCAGAGTAGCTTTGAGAGAGATATGAGTTCATTATAAAATGGAAATGATTTGATATTATATGCTTGTAATATGCCTATGTTTATGTTATGTATAGGTAATGCTGAGGGTTACATCAGGGAAGTGAAAATAGTGTGATCTGTGAAATCCTAGGATAATCATTGTTAGTGGAAAGACACTAGAAGCAAGGTTGCTTGTGGGGTAAGTGTGTGGTCTATGGATGTGCATTACTACTATTGTGTATATTTTGTGCATGTTTTATATTTAATGATTGTACCTATGTTGTTGAGTACATGTAACATATGTGGTATTGTGTACATATGATGGTGTATGCATGTTGTATATATTTTTTTGTGTGTATATTTCATACATAGTGCTAGGTATAGATGGTGCTATCTACATGTTGGATATGCGGTGTTTTGTACATATCATACTATGTGCATGTTGGATATGTGGTATTGTGTGCATACGGTGTTGTGGGCATGTTGGATATGTGATGTTGTTTACGCATGATGTTATGCACATGTTTAATATGCAGAGCTATGTACATATGGTGTTGTGTGCATGATGTACATATGGTGCTATGTAGATTTGGTGTTATGTGCTTGATTATTCATATGGTGTTGTGTGCATGTGGTCTTGTTTACATGTCATGCATGTGGCATTGTGTACATGTGGTGTCATGTACATGCCGTGCATGTAGTGTTGTGTACATGTGGTATTGTGTGCATGTCGTACATGTTGTGTTGTGGGTATGTGCTACTATGTATGTGCATGGTGTAGTTGTGGTATTGTGACATGTGTATGTGTTATTTTTTACACTGTATTTCTGTATGTATATGTATTTTATTGTACACTGAGTGTAGGTATATGTATTGTGTTGTGTTGTACACCAGATGTAGGTGTATGTGTTGTGATGTATTATACACTGGTTGTAGGTGTATGTGTTCTACTTTGGGGCTAGGTGTATGTGTTGTATGTCAATGTGGGTGTATGTATTGTGTGGTGTTGTACGCCTTGTGTGGATATACGTGTTGTAAAATATGAGTATTTGTACATGGTTGAGGAGAAGGCACTGGGTTCTTGTCAGATGTGGCAACCAATCCAGTGTGTGTACAAAAAGAAAAAAGGAAAAATTAAGGATTGGTGAAGGATAAGTATCAGTATTTTATTTAATTACTATCATGCATGTGATCTACAATTATGACTTATGATGGTTACATGTGATTTATGATTCTGATCTATGATGGTTTTGTTTTCATCTAACGTAATTTTATATGTTTATACATTATGATTTGGTCAAAGATGCAAGTTTGTCTTGTTGTGACACGAACCGAAGAAAATTTCAATTTATTTGAATCTAATGGAATTTATGTGCTTGGTATAGGAAGCATGTAATTCCCAGTTTGGGATGGTTGAACCTGATTGAAAGAATTAGCAGCAACAACAAAAGGAATTGAAATAGATAGTAGTATGTTGGTAAAGCACTTCAGGAGCAGGGCCATTATGTGACACTAGTACCGAATAGTGTCCATTGATTACCATGATCATGATATGACTGGTATAATGGTTTTTAGGAAGGTATATTCCTTGGTTGTTTGAACTTCTAATGTGAGGAAGCCTTGCCAAGGGATGGATCACCCAAGATAGGGGATGCTGGGTGTTAACACTGGAAAATTGTATAATAGAAAACAACATTAATTAATGTCAGGAAAAAGGATTTACAGGGCTGGAAGACATTACAGAATCTGGAAAGTATTTAAAAATATCTAAGTTCTGAGGAAAATAAAATTTGAACTAGTCCTAAATGCTATTTGCGTGCATAATCCTTCGTGAAGGGCGTCTTCCATGTGCGTTTTTGCCCGATATGCATGAAATCCTGGGAGTGGCGAAATTTAACTATCTGAGACCACATAAAGCAAAGGACAAGTGACCCCTTACTTGGAGTCGCCCAAGGATAGCCACCAACACCTCCTTAGACACTATGTGAGCACACAATGGAATATTTGGAGGACACAAAGGAATCATACCCCTCTCTTGGGTCACCATCCTCCATGTACCAAGAGAGGGAAGGGAGGATTTGAAATCTCCTATATAAGGCCACCATGAGATGAAGAATTTGTGAACACATTGTTATGTTGCCAGAATTTCCCAAGAAATACCAGCAGTGTGTGAGCTGGAGTTCAAGATCGAGGGGACTCAATTGTTGGCCACCCAACAAGTTTAGTCCAACACAGTAGAGAGAGAGGGAGACTACACCGAAGCAAGCTTGGGATAAAAACATCCTTGCATCGGGACCTAGAACCATTGTTTAGGGGCCCTTTGGCAAGAGGGTAAAGTTTCACACTTATTACTACCAACACTTAATAAGAGGGGCCTAGAGCTACCAGTTGTATTATTATTATCGTTTGACTCTTTTCAGAGCTTGTATTTATTTGTTTTAGTTTTTAGTTTATATATGCATGTTATTTCTCTATCTAGTATGCTTATTGATTCTAGCTTGTTCCACTAACTTGCTTGAATCCACTTCTTTTTCTTCCTATTACCAATAACTTAAGTGGGTAGACCACACCCCTTAAGTTGGTGTGATTTCGTACATATGTGCACCAAAAACACCCCAACAGGATTGGCGACTTGGCTAATGTTTATTACCAAGTTTATGTGGTTGTGTCTTTTTTGCAGAGACCTCTGTGTATGCTGTGGAGTGGAGTTGAATTTCCCCTGATTTCTCTTGTAGTTCCTAGTTGATCCCAAGCGAAAGAATAAAGCAGAAGAGCTCCAAAAAAAAATTTGCAGGAATTTGCGCGCGTTTTCGTTTCACAAAGGCACAGGTCACACGTTCAGAGCTGACTCACGCGCAGACAACGCACCTGTTTCAGCCTTTTGCGTGCAAAATACAGAATGAGAAATTTCTCCCAAGTTTTTGTTTTTTCCTACTTGTAAGGTGCTTGGAAGCCCCTAATACACCTATCAGCATTAGTTGTGGTACCCCGTAGCTTGTTAAAGCTCACTCTCAGCTACTTTTTGTAGGCTTAGTGTCAATTTTACTTCAATTTGATTTTTGCAAAGTTCACACATAGTTTAAGTAGGGGGCAAAATAACTTGCATTTCGAAAAAAATTTATGTTTTGCAAATTTTGGTACTTACAAACCTAGATAACTAGCCCAAGTAAGTGGCCCAAGACTACGCATGCATATCTAGCTTTCTTTTTTCTAGTGTAAAAGTTTTAGTTTTGTTCAATTTTTGCACTAGGAATTTCGAGACTAGCATTGAATTGTTTATGTAAGAGCAAGTAATCTCTGCTACCTTTTCACCCTCTGGTGATCCTAGGTAAGCATATGAATGCTCCCTATTCACAATTCACCATCTCCCTATAGTTAGTCACATAAATTAACTAGGAAAAATAGAAAGCGGCCCATTATCTGTACATGTTTCTCATTTGAGCCAAGAATAGTACAACATAGTTTAAATAGGGGATTTTGTAAAGGATCATCGATATCCACACGCTCAAACAATGTCCTTGTCCACTTTGTGCTCACACACACTCACCCACTAAGTGAAGCAAAGAAACCTAAAACTAACTTAACCAAACTCATTAAACTCTCCCCACAGGGGCCACAAAAGAATGTATAGCTTAAGTTAGGATTAAGGGGGTAGGCATCCAATAAGCCACCTTGATCATACTTCATATTGAAACATAGAATTTTTCTATATAGGGAGCTTCAAATACACCTATCAGTCCATGGAAAAGAAAACCCAAGCGCGACAGAGACCCGTTTCAGAGGGGGTTAGGCTTAGGCACAGTGCGGGTAGGTATTAGTCAGGGCTACCTGACTTGGCTGATACTCGGCACTGTTAGCTGACTACCAAGAAGCCCAAGACTCGAACGCTCACGTGGGACGGTGGTTCTTAGTGGCCAAAAACTAAGGCAGCCTTTTCCCTATAAGTGACGGTGCACGCAAGCGCCAGACCCTCTACCCTTATCTTGGTGGATTCTCTTCGGCTAACTGGGGGCATCGCCAGCTCTTATGAGATGTTGTGCTAGCACTCGCAAGAAATATTCTCAAGGCCCAGTTACTTTTGAGTGTGTGAGGATGCATAGGTCTTCTAGGATTTTGAGTATCATATGAAAACAAAGAAAAACCACTTTTTTGATTGCTTGATCACATATATTAAATTAAATGGAAATTTATTTTATTTTTCTCTTTGTTTTATATATGTGACAATAAGTTTTCTTTGATCATAGACTCTATCCTCTCAAATTTTTCAAAACAAAACCTGGTCGACACCTGAATGGTCCCAATGAAACCTCATCGATCCAGGCATCTTTTGGACCTCCCCCCATTACCTGGAGGGGTTCTAGGTCTTTCACCATTCAGGCATCGAAGATGGAATGTTGCCACCATTATTTGTTTTTCCTTTATTGGGGTAGCCATAGTTGGGAACCCTAGTCGATCTCCCAACGCCACACCACACACCACTCATCCCACGACCCCTAGGGGGCAGAGGAGTGCGTCCCATTCGGGAAGCCAACCGAATACATAGTAGGGCACGTCGCACACTAACCCTCTCCCTAACTAGAACTTTGTGTCTTCACACACTATAATGGCGTCAACCTCTCAGTCACCTTTCTTAGCTTCGTTGAATCTTCCCGATTTAACCAACCTGACGAATGACCCCATCACACACAATCCTACATGGCCTCTGATGCCGATGAAGCTCCCTTTGGATATTCCAAAAATGTAAGGCAAGCAAGTAGAAGACCCAGGTAATCATCTCATGACCTTTCACCTGTGGTGCTCATCGAACTGTATCATTGACGACACTATTCGACTGAGATTATCTCAATGCACTCTTACAGGAGTAGCCATGAAGTGGTACACAGAGTAACCCTCAACTTCACATGGAACCTTTAGCGCCCTCGCTATCGCGTTACTAACATATTTTCAATTACCCATTCACCATTATTCTTGAATGGAATTACTGACTCATTTTAGACAAACCCCTGCCGTCCATATCTCGGACCATCTCCATGAATGGAGGCGGCATTGTAGTTTATGTAAAGTTAAACTCGACGATCGGGTTCTCTTAGATTTGTTCTTGAAAACTCTTACGACATAGATTTCAAAGGATGTGCCGCCGCATAATCCCACATCCGAAGAGGACACTATCAGAAAAGCCCAAAAGCTTGAGGTGATTTATACGGAGTCAGGATACATTTATAACATCTTGCCTAACGTCCTGTGCCTGCAAGCTTATCGTGAATTTCCAAGCGCGTCGAACTCTGCAGATGGAATAATTGGGTCATTGACCCAAGGTTACCTATGCAGCAGTATTCAAAACCCCTGTTACACATATAGTTCTACCCATAACGTGCCTCAACCTGGTTTTCAAAGTCATCATATGCCTCAGCAAAATTTGACCAATAGGGCGCCAACGTATCACCAAGGAGGACCTTATCCTCTAGCTCAGGGGAATCAATATGCAAAAAGAAAAACTGACGAAAGAACTCCCCTCCAATAGTCAAGTGCAAACCAGGGACTGCGTTATGCTCAGTCCCCAACACATGGCCCACCTATGCAAAACAATGCGCAGGTGAACTTTGTGCAGCCATCCCAAAACTGACCACACCAATAAAATCAGGAGAACTACCCTCCTAACATGGTGAATAAAAAATCAAAAAACAAGCCAAAAGGGAACCTTGGAAAGGGGGCAGCAACCACCAATGCCCACCACAATCTCAGGCTAGAGGCAACTCCAATCATCTTCAGAACTAGGAGCCGAGCAATGCCCAACGATATAGAAAAATGCCGCCTCTTCGAACAAACCATTCTTGTTCTATATGTTGTGATTACGGTCACTATACTCACCACTGTCTCGATCTCCCTGAGCTAAAGAAGATACAGAGTAACGAAGGAAAAGGAGGAACTTCCCAACAACCAACTGTGATGTAAGAACCTTTCACCCATTAAGGGATGGTAAGCACTTAGCAGCAAAATACAGACGATTCTGGGAAAAGCAGCCATGAAATCTACATGAATGGAGAAGAGATATTTTTCCAAACACGGAATCGCAATTATGACACCCCACCAAACACCAATACGTCAGGGGAAAGTACCAATGCACCGACTGCACCTTTGACCATTTCAAAGATGCATATAGAACCATTTCGAAAGATGGTGAAGGTACCTAATAGGTGAGTAGGAAACTACTCCAAAGCAACCCATAATTATAGTATTATGGACAACTTAGCACAATCTCCCACTGCTATGTCATCTTTGGAAGTATTGCAGTCATGCCCAAAACAACGAAAAGCACTCCTTTCCGCATTAGGCACTATCGACCTTGACGATATAGGCCTGATGGCATTTGACTTAGACAAAGCCACCCCTTAGCTTCCTTCCATGCTTTCCTTCTAGATACCAGTGTCGGTGCAAAATATCACTATTCACCAATGTGTCATAGATTAGGGTGCATCCACGTGCATCATGTCCAAATTTTTTTTGCAGAAGTTAGGTTCTCTCAAACTAAAACCCTCAGTCATTATGCTTTGAGGATATGAAGGTCATCCTTCGACCCCTGTTGGCCTCTACCAAAATGTCCTATCCTGCTTAGCCATAAAGACGGTCCACATAGACATTGAGGTCTTGGATGCTCACTTGGGCTAAAATATACTCCTTGGGCAGAGTTATATGTACGCCATGTCTTCGATAACCTCCTCCGTCTTCCGCATCATGATGATCACCCACAAGGACTACATCATTACTATAGATTAACTGACGCAAAACAAGAAGAAACCCCTAACAAACACTAATGTAATTCTACCCTATGTAGATATAGTCTCGAATGATTTCTCACGGTACCAATAATATGGCCTCGGCCAATTCAAACCATCATCCGTTCTAGGGTCATTCTTAGAAGATCCTCCCATAATCCCTAAGTCATCGCCCTATGTTACAGGGGATTTGGAGTGCATGATGTCCACATCAAGCACCGAAGTTGGTCAGGACATGGGCACAAGAAGTAATGGCACCGATTCGTCAGCCACGACAGCCTCTCTAGCCCACACTGCCTCCAAAACCCCTTTCCTCTTCCCCCCAGTTTGTTTCGTTTCCCAGTAGGTTTTGGCAACACTGGCATTACCCAACATATCGTTGGCAACCCTAGTTTGGTACCTCATTTCCCTTGCAGGAATAGGTGCCACAAACGTTACTGCCACAGGATTGAAGCTCCTTCAGTCCTGAGGAGGCCCCACTCATCCAAGAAACGGTCGAAACCACCCCTGTAAAGGAAATTCCCATTAAAAAACAGGTGATTACGACTAATAAAACTGAGAAGAGAGGAAATAATATGGTGACCCTTGTCGTTCAACGAGAATCACCAGTCTACGCCATATGCGACGTAATAGGTCACCCTACCCATATCTGCCCAAAGCTAGATGATTTAAAACCACTCCTTGGATCTGAGACAGACATCACGACACCGCATTCCCATAAAAAGGAACCTACCACCAAAGGTAAAGGCAAAGAATTGCGTACCAATTACGCATGTGCTCTCTGCAGTAACTACGGGAACTATACCCATCATTGCCCAAAGATCTCATGATACTGAAACACCTTACACGCCATCGAGCGATCCTATCAAGAGGATCCCTCCACCCATGCATCCAGAAATGAACCTCGTACCATCCTGTACTTACAGGGGAACAATGCAGGGTACAATATTGACCCCCAGTCATGCCCATTATACATTGCACGCTATGCGATGAAAGTGGTCACTTCCTTGAAGAGTGCGTAGCCGTGGAACTCATCCACAGATGGTATCCTATAGAAAGGTTTTACTAAGTTGGATTGCAGGAAGAACAATTCACATGTCCGCTATGCACCGACAATCACCTTTTGGAGAATTGTCACTATATCCCCCGATTCTAGCTAGCCCTCACTACCTTACACTCAGCCATAGTCCACCTCTCCCAAGAAGATGACATGTATGCGGAGTTCACAGATAGCTCCACAACCCAGGAAGATGGGATGAGAAGATCCATCATGTTCTTGTATGTCGAAGAACGACCGATCAGGGAACCCATAGTTACCCCTAACCACCATCCATAGAGAAGACCAACATGCATGTTATGCAAAACACCAAATTATGCGGTTGTCCATTGTCCTAATTTAGCAGCATTACAGCGCTGGTTCCCCGTTAGACCTCAAACTGAGCATAACAAAACCCTCATATCAAGGAATTTTTACCTTATAGGTCAGGGAAATCATTATGAGTGACATTGTACTTATGCCTCACAACTTCTTCCCACCATCGACATGATTCATACCATAAAGAAGAGACAAAAAAACCTCCAAGAATGGCATAAAAAGTACATCACCGGGTCAATGTCCACTAGTAGAAAATGATGAAATTAGTGACTAGGTGACTAAAAAAGTTAGTCACCATAGCCACCCCCACAGTGGCGTACCAGGAAAGCTAGGACAACACACAAACCAAGCATGATCCCGATCAAGCCTAGGATAACATGCAGTCTACATGACCTGAACGATCACTGATTCAACGAGTGTAGAGAACTGAAGCACCTCGCAAATAGTTTTTGTATAGTCTCTTCTCTCCCTCAGAAAATTCTCTCTAACCAAGAGAAGATCACTCGTACCTATTTCCGTATTTGTTTACACTTTCACCATACGATTAAATGTGTACACCTCCCCAAGCTAAGAGTGCCAAGAAAAACATTGAGTATACACTCCCCCAAAGAGGTAGATGCACCCAAGCCAAAAATACGGAAATGGAAATAGAAGACAACCTCTTCTACAACAGGCCCTTTCTGAGCATCCACATCAGGAACAACGAGTAGTGTAAAGTCTCACACAATATACTCTGTTGGCATAGTGATACCATGCACTATCTACAAGGACCAAAATCACACACTAGAGGTATGCTCGCTAATGGAAACATTTAGGCACCTCTGTGGCAGACACAATTTCCACCAATCGGAAATTGTCCATCCTAGAGGGGAACTCAACTTTGCGCTCGCGCAGAATCCCATTATGGAGATTCTTTCCCCACCAAACATTGATGACACAATCCACCATATACGATTTGTATCATCACATATCGGAAATAGGATTCCAATCGCCCCCACGTCCCAGGTTTTCCACCCTATTCCTGTCGCAAAATGTCAAGATGCCTTGCGCTTTTGCATTGATTTCCGCAAGATCCCAAATTTGCATACCGCCATTGAACTCCTTGATAATACCCAACCTCTATAATAGTGCCTAGTACAACTAGAGATTGTCAACAAAAATCGACGACAATCACTACAACCTAATGAGGCCCACAAGAAAAGGGTAAAAGCATCATTTGACTCCCACATCACCCCTCGCTCATTAACCAAGGGAGAATTAATCCTCTGCTATGATGTCACAAAAGAAGCCCTAGGTCCAAGAAATTTTGAAACCTTGTGGAAAGGACCCTACATCATTAAACATTTCCTCTGAAAAGGGGCATACATCTTGACGGAACCGGATGGGACCTACCGCAATAACCCCATCAACAACCTTTAACTCAAGAAATTATACCCATAAGGACCAAGACGACCATTCCCTAGAGTGAGCGTACATAACCCCAACCACTTAGTATTTTTGACCAAAAGACTCATTTAAAAAGCGCTCAAAGTGCCACCAAGGATCACCAACCTGAACCCTATTTCAGATTTGCTGATGGAGTATCAAGATGGTCTCAAAGTTTAGTTGTAGCTACCTGGGTCATTTATCACCGTGACCGATCGTCACTCTGCTCAAACAGTGTGTGCATCGGTTCGGTAACAAACAATCAGTCATAATATGATGCCGTCATCAAACTTATGTGTGATGCCCTCGATCAGGGTATACGCCATATACATATCTACCTCGATTCCCAGTTAGTAGTGTCACAGTAAAACCAAACATTTGAGACAAGAGATACACATTTGTTTAGAAAATATTTGCGTGCAAAAATATTAAGCAGACAATTTGACTATATTACATTTACACATGTACCAAGGAGTCAAAAAAAAATAGTTGATCACATAGCTAACAATATCCTAAACTGGAATGCATCTCGAATAAACCATCATACATAAAAAACCAAAAAAAATATAGATATTAGTCAGCATAACACCATACATAAACCGAAACAGGTGACACATCATGTAGAGCCGCAATATATATATATATATATATATGTATGTATGTATGTATTTATGAGTACAAAAATAGTGTCTCTGGACCAACTGCTAGCCCAAAGATACAAAAGTCGTCAAAAATAAGGGAAGCATCCTCATAATGGGTGCTTTCCCTATATACAATTATACTCTAGGGTGGTGCCCCCTCAGGAGGGGCACCTGGACCCACCACTACTCCCAGTTCAACCACTGGAGCTATCGTCACAACCGCGACCGCCACCTGACGTAGAACAGGCCAATAGTCCCTCTCACGGGCCATCACAGTATCCAACCAGACCTCCTCAAATTAATCCATGAAACCCCAAGAAGGCATTACCTGGGTCAAGCGGTCCACTCAACCTCAGAAATCCTCAAGAATAGACACCTGAGCTATCAATTCTACAATACGAGCATCAGCTGTATCTGCACAAGCCACTGTCGCATCGACACAAGCTTGCTCAGCTGCAATCTCTCCAGAAGAAGAGCTGCTGCCCTCCCCTGAAGTGCTAGCACCACCTCCAGGTCCCCCAATAAAACCTCCTCCGTGACCACCCCTAGGTCTTCGTAGAGGATCATGGCCAGCCAACCGAGCCACAGGGCGACCCACCTCACCAACATCTGCAAGAGTAACCAAAATCATGTCAGTGTCACTAGAAAAACACATAAGTACATGTATACTCAAATAAACATAGAAAACATACACAACATACCTTAGGGCCCCCAAGCATAACCAAAAGGGAGACCTATGTCTGGATCCCCTGGGATGTCCATCCCCGCATATGGATATGGTAAGAACATCTATAGGTTGGCCTCGAACTAGGCCTCTATTGTGGCGTTCCAGTAACGCCCCACCATGCCACCACCACGTCGCAGCATCACCGGAGCTCATCTCCTCATACGAGGCTCCCGCAGCCCCATAGGAGGCACCGCCACTACTAGCCTCAGTAGCACTACCCTCTCGTACATAATGTTGCACAAGATACTAGCGTACACAAACGACTTAGATCCATGTTGGACCTTGTTGAGTTGTGACAGGATATTTTCAAAGAAAAAATGGACAAACTCGAAAAAATTCCCAGACCTCAACTGACGCAGCACTCCAACCAGCAGGCCTAACACCTGATGCAGAGCAACCAACCCTGCTAGTCTCATAATCACTGTGAGAGCACATCGCTCTGCCAGATCTATAACTGATGCAATGCTGATGCATTCGTCGGTAAGAGGTGCCTCACCACAATGGTCTCTCCTAAATCTCTCCAAGTCCACTCTCCCGACAAGGAGTGGATATCTTAATGCCTCACCCTGAGGAAGTAACCCGGTCACAAAGTAAACATCCATCTCAGGACGAATGACCAAGTGTGTCCCCCGCAACACAAACATGTTGTGCCTCATGTGCCAATGACAGATCACATAACATAGCAGTTGGTCCTGCGATCGAAGAAGCTCGTTCTCTGCAAACTTTAGGATTCCCCATAGTGCCAGCTGATGGCGTGCCCTAGCATCAACATCTAGCTCAGTACAGAGCTTGAGCCAGTCCTGCTCCCTCCACAATAACCTGTCATCAAAATAGGTACCCATTAGTACAGAAAAAACCCAAAATAGGCAAAAATCCAAAAATATCTTCTGCCTTGGCTGAGGGACAAGCACACTTAGCACGCACTTGTATTTCGCATAGGCATGCTTACGACATGCTAAAAAAGGGGAAATGAGCGCATTAGTGCGCTTATCCCCCAAAAAACGCAGAAGGGGTGTGCCTTTGCCCTAATCACCTACGCATTCTAGGGAAAAAAACGCCTAGAATCCGTACAAACCCAGTCTTTACGAACCCCGGCACCATCAAACTGAAAAAATTTAAGTACAAGACATCATGAAGGCTACCTGGGCATGATCTCGTGAAACCTTGTTGCTTAGGCTGACCGCAACAACAAGAAATGCTACGCAGAGTCCTATGACCTCTCAAAAACTCAACAAGTACAAATGAATTAAATTAGGGCCATATCCACCTATATATCGCCCTTTTCAAAAAATTCAGAGGACAATAACGAGAGATCAGAAGGTCCGTTATCCGAACTATAATTTACGCCACAATCAACATTTCATGATGAACAAAGGCGATGCCACACATTCGCCCTCCCAAAAAAATAATTTTTTAGCGCTGGTAGGTATGCCCTCTCTCATCTTCTTTTTTTAAAGCTCATGACTTTCAATAAAATTTGATAAAGAAGATGCTTTCAATTGAGGTAGTTGTTTTTGCAGGAAAATCTCACAAACCATCCACAACATCATCTCCTGAAAGTTTGAGAGCAGGTATCTTTCTACCCCCAACATGATAGAGTCCCAGTAAACTCTGCATATCCTGACATCATTTCTCCATCAGAAATAAATCATTGGGTCCTCATATCCGACCGTGTTTATCATCACCTCACCCTGCACATTATAAACATCCTCGTTGGTCGGTAGTGCCTCCCCTCCATGTTGGTCGTCACCCATAGTAGACCATATATCACAACAAAAGTGACGCCATGACCATACCACTTCAGTCCGGGAAGCACCTCATGCCCATCCATTCACCATGCATAAGGTCAATTTTACCATATAAGCTAAAACCCCTTCCCGAAATACCAGGTTGTACAAGCAGATTAAAAATGCACCACTGTGCCTCGCATTTGGCCCACCATACCTCCACTAGTATAATCCCATCTGCAATACTTTCTCATCCGCTTCATCAACACCGCACATGAGACCAACCAATGGGACCCCCACCGTCAGCAAAACACCTTCCTCACAACATCAATGAGCAAACACTTTCATGTTTTGGGGTACCCGTCTTTGTGTTTTGTACAAACCAAACACCATTATTTTATTCTTTTGGTAAGTGTACAAAGACCCCAAATGGTGCACTACGTCCTTCACCCTCTCATTTCATCTTTTCTCCCACGGCAGCAGTCCTTGAACACCCTTTTTCAGAGTATTTTAGCCCCACACACTAGACACCTTGACATTCATAGCCAGTTTATACCCACCCTAGAAGTCCTACTGACTTCAGAGATTTCTCTATCAGAAATAACTATGACTGTCGCCAAGCTGCTTAGTATAATCTGAACTTGGGCCACTGAATCCCCATCATCAGTTTTTAGTCACCCCTCACTAACATGCATATGTTAAACCCATCACATCCAAGTCCCTGATCCCTCATATCGGTGACCCGTCGTTTGGTTGAGGCTTCTTTTTTGTCTACTTCGACACTTATTTTCCAAAAAGGAAGCGGTACCTTGGATCACCCCTCCCCATAAAAGGGGCATCCTTGGGTGGCACTATTAGAGACATAATTTTCCACATATGTCATCTATCCTCCTAAAATTTGACTATGACAAAATCTTTCATGTCAAGATGGTATCTATAATATCCCAAATTTGGAACAACTCATGAATCATGCAATAAAAATGCATTTACAGCAACAAATGAAATTAAACAGTGAATTGGACTGTTGGATCCGATATATTAGTCAATATAAAATCTAAATCCAATAATAGAGCTGAAACAAAGCAAACTAGGTGGGTTAAATAGATCTCCCACACCTAGGATTGCCGAAAAGTGCTAAAACCCCAAGACTGCAAAATACTGGAGTTGCTGCATATGTGACTGTGCATTATAAGAGAGGGTTTACACTTAGAAATGAATGAAACAATTAGATATACTCATATATTGATTTAAAATGATGAAGAACAGAGATCTAATCTCCTTGTACAAAATACAAAAGAAACCGGCAAGGGTTTCTTGTCCAACGCTCTGCATACAAGATGGGATATTCAGTAATTTACTGAATCAATACTGCAAAAATGAAGTACATGAGTGTATAGGGCTTAAATATGTCTGATCTGATGTATATCCCTAAAGGGATTCCTCCCATGAAAGAATTAACCTCTCAATCACAAGAAAACACTGTAACGGAGCCACAAAACCATGCACTAAGCACTGCCTCCAAAATAACGCATTCCCTAGCTGGAACAACGCTGGGAATGTATGGGAAATGTGTGGTCTGATACCACAGATATGAAATCAGCTTTGGAGCTCTCCAAACAGGTCCCTCAAGTAAAGGAAACCTTCCTCCAATGAGAAACTAGCTCAGGAACTGGGATTCCAATCCCTTCCACTACTGCACCTAGCGACACTGCACAGTCTTCGGAAAAAAATATGTTGATGAAGTTGGCTAAAGCTTGGCCTGAAAACATGATGTGGAATGATGAATAAAAACTCTCCCAATGAGGCTCCTCAAAGGAAAGAGGTGGCATTCCCGCTCGGGAACACCCGATGCTAAATAGCACTGCAACCCTGCTAAGCAGCAACGGAAGCAAAAGTTTAAGCAGACAAGAATAATAATCTAAAACATGAATAATAATGTTTCCATCCTCTTCCTTATATAAAACATGAGTTTTCTTTCCCTTTTCCCCACTCAATTAGTTCATCTCTATCCAAAGATACATCTCCCTCCAAAACTGCGTTATTCCTCCTTGGATTCCTCCTCCTCCACAACTGTGCTGTTGACTTAGTCAAAGTAGCTTGAATTTATCCCTGTTCACACATGGAGGTGTTTTATTAAGCTAGAAAGAGTGTCTCCTTTCACATTTGGAGTGTTTTTATCCTCCTTAGGAGACTTATGGGCTTTTCTACCCATTTATTCACCGGCTAAAGTTGTTGCTAACTCTAATGCTCCATTTAGCTTTAAGGCTAAAATTTTGGAGCATTATAGTCCTCCCCTCAAAAATATTTTCTTGTCCTCAAGAAAATGTATAAGGAGAGAAAAATTACTCCCCTCCTCCTCATGTGACCTCCCATCAATAGCCTCCATCACTGCATCAAGAGAATCTGCAAATGAACTGTAATCCAGTGTTTCCTCCCAAGTGTGCAAACCAAATGGTCTACATCAATCAAAGGTGAAAAGTGTGAATGGAAAATTTCTTGTTGTATCATGGCCTCCACAAGGTAGGGATGATGATCATCATGGTGAATGAGTGCTTTCCTCACCCATGCTATCATCCAAATGAAGTAAGTCACCCTCCAACATGGTAACTCATGAAAAATCTCCTCCACCTTATGCTCCAGAACTGTAGGTGGGCTGAATAACTAAACATGATAGGCAAGAGGATCTATCCCACACTGTCCTCCTCTCCACTTATGATAAGTGTGGAGGGCATGTTGATCTTGGACTGCAACACAATTTGCCTCAAATGGCAAGAAGAATATTGAGTCTCCAAAGACTCTTCCTCCAATATCATGAGTCATGTCAACCCAAACCATTCCATACAAGATGAATGGCATATCATCACCACATGGCATCCAAATCAGAACATGGCTGAAGGTTATGTGAAAGTTTCGATGATACATATGGTCTCTCTGGTGGATGCAGCGCAGTCCTTTCAACTACGGATTCAAAGCATCAAATGGAAAGTTGTTCTTCAAAGAATTTGCAGCTATGCATGTTAGCTCATCTACTATAAAGTAGTAAGCTGCAATATATACCAGATGTGTACAATCAAAGTAATAAAACACTTGCCCAAAGTCATGTAGATATGGGTTGTCAACATTACAAGATTTGGCCCTAAAGTGACCATGAAACCCACAAATAATCTTGCTCTCATGTGGAGCAATGCACTGTTTACATATGGTGAGAAAGTACAAACACTCAATAGAGTAATCAACAAGCACATAAATGTATTTCTTACCATGCATCATGCGTGAGCTGAAGGTGAGGTCCAAGATTGAGTCTTCCCATGAGGATCCCCTCATAAAAATCTACAAGAGGATAGGGTGCATACTCCTTTTGGAACACTCCATCAATAGAAACATGCTCTCAAGTGACATCATTGTAGGCCTAGTAACAAGGCTCTTGTCACTCCATGACTTCTTCCTTTGACATTTCACATGCCAAAGCATTCCACCATCATGCTGCTATGTGAGAAGATCTTCTTCTAACATGGAAGCCTCTCATAATCCTCCAATGTTGAAGGGTAGTCTCCTTGCACCATGAATGTGCCTTCCTTCTCTCTAGAAATGTCATGAAAAGTATGCGAAGAATTCTGCCCATATTATCCCAAGTGCAACCACAACAACAACAAAATTTGCTACTTCCTTATCTCTCCCTCATACAAGCCATGAAGTAAGATCATGATGGTCAACTTGTATGATGCTCCATATAGACAAGTCTTCTGCTACAATATCATATGGGTGCCATGCCATCCAATTGGTTTTTCTCTCCATGCAAAGCTTCCCTTGAGAAAAAACATATCAGCAATACATGGAAGAAAGGTACAATAAAACAAGTTGCCAAATGACAGCCATAGAGTGAATCATAGTTCCACTCATGGAACCAGTGTAGTGCATCCTTTGCATGCATCAAAATAAGGATTAACAAGTGATTTACCAGCCACTTTTTTGCTGCCACGGTCATCTCATAAGATGAAAACATGAAGTTACAATATGGTGTCAATGGTTCACACCAAGAATCATGTGGCTTCCCCCACAAACCATCAAGAAGATAGCCAGAATCAATGCCACAAGTAGCTGCAAGTACATCATCATACAATATGGAAGAAGAGATAATTCTTCTTGTTACATCATGTTACTCAAACAAGGAAAGGAAGTACAATACAAAATGTGAAATTATACCTCCTCCATCATGTACTTGAGGTCTTGAGCTGAAATGGCTCAACTAGAAATTCTCCCTCACTCCCAATGAGTAGGAAGGTGGCTGTGACATCCTCACTATCACCATCCAAGCTATGCATCTCTCCATATGCTAGAATATGTCAAGTTGAATGCCCTCCCAAGTGAACTCCTCCATCAACTAGAAATATCCATCAAGGTGCATAAAAGAGAAGTCCTCATGTGCTGCATGTAGCAGCTTCTCCTTAAGACTAGAAGATCTAGTCAAGAAGATCCTGCCATAGGAATAGATGACCACATCATCCACCATGTATCTATCATCTGCATCTGGGTCATCAAGAATCATGCATGCACCAAGATCCTTGGAGTACTCTACCAAGAGCTGAGATCTCCAATAAGGATCAATCCTCCTAAGAGACAATGTTGGTGATCTGGCATGTGAAGCTCTCCTCATGCTGCTGCCTACTACTTTGATATCCCCCATGCCAAACTCTTCCTCCAAACTCTTCACCTCTCCAAAATCCAAGAGTGGTGAGCCCAAAGGCAAGATATCTCTCATCAACTATAGATCTGGTGGCCTCCCGGGTGGAATGCCTCCATGAAGTGAGACATCAATGTCAAGAGTAGACTACACAGATGGTTGGGAAACCTTGCCCCTGCTCTCACAATGCAATACATTCTGCCTCCTCTTTGCACTAAATTTTTGAAATAGAGGAGGGTGTGTGCTCCTCATCAACTGATGCTGCTCTTCCTCCCTACCTCCTAATGCTACACAATCATGTTTCTCACTGATTATGCTTGGACCTCAATGTATGAGATCCTGGGGACTTCCTTGAAAATATGCAAGAATCCCTCCTGTTGGAGAATGTGCTCCTCCTCCCTCTGCATGAGGCACTGGTTGTGCTCTAGATGTGACAGCACTTTTGCCCTCTTCTTCTTCATCAATGCATGTAGGCAACATCTCAATGGTTGGATCCTCATGTGAAAAGGAGATCCCCATGCCCTCTTGTTCAAGAATATGAATTGGAGGTCTTGCTTCTGGAAATGTGTAATGCAAGATATCAGCTTCTCCCATGGTTTTTTGAAATGGATTTTCCTCCACCACATGCAAGGGTTTTTTTCTCTCAAGTTTTCCTTGCTCATGTGTCTTAAGAAGTTTTTCACCAAACCTTCCCACCAATGTTTCTATGAATCTTGCATAAGAGAAAGTGTTTGCATTTATTAAAGAACAAGATTCAAAAATCCACCACGCATGAGCCTTACCTCTGAAATGCAACGCTGCAACTCCGATGACTTCATCTTCAAAAATATCGTGCAGCTGCAAATAGGAATCTAGCTCCTTCACCCAGACTCCAGCTGAACATGTAGGTGATCCGGCAAAAGTAGATAGAAGAAATCTACCTGCATCCTGTTGCTTGCTCTTCTCCACCTGGATCTTGCAAAACTCTTGGAAATTAGTATGATCTCTAAACCTCTCAGTTTGAGATTCATACTCATGCAACAAATCACTAAAAGTTCTCCTCTTATGCATTTTTCCTCCTTCCATCCATCTCAAGATAGATCTGGGCACTTGACTGCACTGTGCATCATGGTGTGTAGATGCATGCTAACACTCACCATGTGAAAATCTAGATTCAGCTCTAGATTCAACCTCCTTTGGAGATCCCATCTCCAATCTCATTTTCTTCAACTCTCCTTGAAATCTCTGCATAGATTTTGGAAGGAGCTTTGTAAGCTTGTCTTCCTTTATTCCTTCACATACTAAAGCTTTCTGGATTTTTTCCATCTCTCCTTCCTCTGATAGCTTGATCTCACAGGTTGAGCCAGATATCATGCTTTGATACCATTGTAATATCCAAAATCTTGAACAACTCATGAATCATGCAATAAAAACGCATTTCCAACGAAAAATGAAATTAAACAATGAAATGGAATCTTGGATCCCATATATTAGTCAATATAAAGTCTAAATCCAAGAATAGAGCTGAAACAAAGCAAACTAGGTGGGTTAAACAAATCTCCCACACCTAGGATTTCCAAAAAGTGCTAAAACCCCAAGATTGCAAAATATCAGAGTTGCTGCATATGGGACTACGCAGTCTAAGAGAGGGTTTACACTCAGAAATGAAGGAAACAATTATATCTACTCATATATTGATTTAAAATGCTGAATAACGGAGATCTAATCTCCTTATACAAAATACAAAAGAAACTGACAAGGGTTTCTTGTCCAACACTCTGCATACAAGATGGGATATTCAGTAATTTACTGAATCACCACTGAAAAACTGAAGTACATGAGTGTAGAAGGCTGAAATATGTATGATCTTATGTAGATCTCTCAAGGGATTCCTCCCATGAAAGGATGAACCTCTCAATCATAAGAAAACACTGCAACGGAGCCACCAAACCATGCACTGAGCACTACCTCAAAAATAATGCATTCCCTAGCTAGAATAGTGCCGGGAATGTATAGGAAATGTGTGGTCTGATACCACAGATCTGAAATCAGCTCTGGAGCCCCCCATACTTCCAAGACCTTTGGAATACCAAGACAATTGATAAGGAAGTGGTTTACAATGCATGTTGGAGGTTTCCTCAACACTACTAACATTTATAGCCATGGTTGGTTGGTTGAATTATTTCTTATCTTGCTTCTTCTTCTTCTTCTTCTTCTTCCCTTTCTTCTTCTTCTTAGGCACCTGGTTACTAGTGTCAAGGCTTTTACCAAGCGAAGAGGAAGAAATGGAGGAAGAAATATTAGGCAAAGAAGGTAAAGGGTCAACAGAAGGTGGGTGATGTTGAGATGGTGAACTCTGTTGAAGTGAAGCATCCGGTTGAGGTGGAACAATTGGAGTATTTGGGGCCAATGAAGTTGAAAATAACCATATCGGTAAACCTATTGTAAATCTAGGTAATGAAAAAGTAGCCATATAAGGAGGACCAACATTTCCAAAGCAAGGAAAAGTACTAGGATTCTCGTTAAGAGGGGTTCTTTGGTTGGTAAATTCTAGAACAGTTTCCATTATATTCAACATCAGTGAATTTTGTTAACAATTTAAAACTAAAATTAACAATTCACAATTCATACCTAAAAATTAAAATTCAAAATTCACACCTATGGTCTCTAAAAGTAAAAACAAACAAATTAACATGCGCTCTCAAATCTAGGAGTCAAACCACACACAAATAATAGATTCCTGCACTAAAAACACTAGTTGGTGATGAAATCCAACATCGTAGAATTTCAATGTAGAAATGGCGGTTGGAACAGTTACCCCGACAACCTGCTTAATGAAACAGATTGGCACAAGTTTCTTCACAAAACCATCCCGAGTGAAGAGAACCCCCCAGAGAGTCTAAGTGAGTATAGTCAACGTTTGCCCCAGGTACAGTGAGATCTTTCCTTCACCGTCACCTTAGGAAATAATCTTAATTTTATGGACACTAAGGTTACCAATAGCAAAAAATACAATTGGGGGAACAGTCTACGATCCGATTCTACGCGCAAGGGAAGAGTAACAAATCTCAATCCCCTTGAAGGCTCCTCAACATGTTCTATCTGAGGTTTACCAACAAGTGACCCCAAGCTCCTCGACAATGGTTAATCCAAGGTTTACCATTTGTAATGCGCCCAGATATTCTATCTTCCCCAATGAAATAGAATTGATTTTCTCAAAGGTTCAGACATGATCTCGTGATTAACTCCTTTAAGAGAAGCTTCCCAGAACGTACCAGTTACAATTGGATTTATTTCCTACTGCAAGATTTATCTACTTGTTTGTTTTAGTTGCTTTGGAAAGTTAACTAGAACCTATTCCAAAGCACTAATCCTGAGCTAGATTGGTGGAAAGAGCCCTAAAAATGTAAAAATTACTAAATTAATTTTAATTAAGCACTTTGTTATTTAGGCTGTTATTACTCAAAGGGTAAATGGATATGAAACCAATGATGTTATGACCCGACCCAAAACTAAATGCAATCAAATATGATAATGTAATATTTTCAATTCGATGAATCCTAACTAAAGAAAGGAGAAAGTTTCCATTCACTTCCAACAATGAAAAAAATTTATCACTAAGAGAAAATATAACAAATTCTCTAATGCACTAATTTCATCAAGAAAAACTAATGCAAATCAATTCCAAAATATATTTTTTAATTTTTGTGTTTTTAAAACAAGCATAAAAACATCTAAATTCAAATCAAAGAAAACTGATCTAAATCTATGATTGATTTTTCAGAATGTAAACTATGCAGTTGTAATCTATGCACAATTCACTCATATTCTAAAAATGAGAATTCTAATTATGCAAATGTGATCTATGGAAGATAATTCTCAAACACAAGATGATTCTAATGTAATCTAAGAACCAGTCAAGTGAAAGTAAAGAAAAATGGGTGAGAGTTCCAAAGATCAAAAAATAAAAACGCTCAAAGGCGATTAAAACTCATACATAAGATCGATCTTGCGGACAAGATTGATCTCCCTAGTACCAAAAGGTAATCTCGCAACAAACAGCCAAATAAACCTATATTTCTCTAGACATATGCGATTTACAAAAGAATACTATAAAGGTGTTAAGGTCTTACTGTAGATCCAATGATTGTTCGAAGTTGTTGTCCCTCGGTCACTTGAAGGAGTTATCTTTATAAACCTGCAGTGACAAGCAAGAAAACATTAAATAGCACCTGTATAGTAAATATTATAAATCATGCCTATCATGGTGATCAATGAATCCATGAAATAAACAGTTAATTAACAACTTATTGAGAAAAATGAATTCATTTGTATTAACTTTGAATAAAGAAAACCTTACAACATTAGCCTTGATGTTGAATACGCCTTCCCGGGGTCCGAAGCAGGAATATCCTCTACTCTGACAAGCGTTGCACTCTTCCAACTGAGACAGATAGAGGTATGTGATCTTTCCTCACAAAATCTCAGTTAAATGAGTCTGAATCCCAATAACACTTTACCTCAAATAATCCTAAAGCTTGAACCCCCTTTGAGGCTACCTAATGCCTCTTTTTATAGTGCAAAAGAGGAGGTTTCAGTTCCAACTATGAAGGGATAGAATCCTCCTTCAAAGGGATAAGCTCCTCACATCAAGGGGTTAGCTCCTTAAGGTAAGGGATACATGAACCTCAAAAGAGCAGTTCTGCCACCGCAAGATTCCTTCTAGAGGCTTCTAGAATTTACTGAAAGTGAGCTTTTCGAGTTTACTTGCACCTTTTTAATCTTTTACAGGGGTCCACACCCATAAAAAAGAGAAAGTGAGTTCAAGTACGCAGGATTCATGAACATTAGGTGCGGGACTGCAGGCAAGACAAAGAGAAAGTGCGATACCAGAGTTAAAGAGATTTTTAAGAACTTTTCTCTTATTTTCAATGCTTGACATGAGGAGCTGATGTGTTAGACTTGCAAAGGAGGAAGTATGAGTGATAATGAGCTCATACAAATATCAAAATGTCAAGATGACAATTTTCAGTGTAACAACGTGCCTTTTTTCCCGATATGCGCGCAATCCTGGGAGTGGAGAAATGTCACTATCCGGGACCACTTAAAGAAAAGGACAAGTGACCCCTTACCTGGAGCCGCCTAAGGACAGCCACCAACACCTCCTTAGACACTATGTGAGCACACAATGGAATATTTGGAGCACACAAAGGAATCATACCCCTCTCTTGGGTCACCATCCTTCATGTACCAACAGAGGGAAGGGAGGATTTTAAATCTCCTATATAAGGCCACCATGAGATGGAGAATTTTTGAACACATTTTTATGTTGGCCGGAATTGCCCAAGAAATACCAGCAGTGTGTGAGTTGGAGCTAAATATAGAGGGGACTCAATTGTTGGCCACCCAAAAAGTTCGGTCCAACACAATAGGGAGAGAGGGAGACTGCACCGAGGCAAGCTTGGGATAAAAACATCCTTGCCTCGGGACCTAGAACCATTGTCTAGGGTCCCTTTGGAAAGAGGGTAAAGTTTCACTCTTATTACTACCAGTGCTCAATAAGAGGGGCCTAGAGCCACCATTCATATTATTGTTGTCTTTTGACTCTTTTCAGAGCTCGTGTTTATTTTTTTTAGTTTTTAGTTTATATATGCATGATATTTCTCTATCTAGTATGCTTATTGATTATAGCTTGTTCCACTAACTTGCTTGACTCCACTTATTTTTCTTCCTATTACCAATAACTTAAGTTCGTAGACCACACCCCTTAAGTTGGTGTGATTTCATACATACGTGCACCAAACACACCCCAACACCGGGTAACTTAGAAGGTGAGTGATTGCACAAAAGGGGATTACCGGATTTCCCAAGGGACAACGTAGCAGAGAAGGGAAGGTCGGGGATGGATTTGTTTTAGTAATTTGCATTGCCATATGGAATCATATGCACATTGGGAGTTTTCTCTCAAACCATGAGCCTATAAATGTTCACTGAGATGAAAAGTGGCACATGACTGTAGCACTAGACCTTAGATGCAGCTTTGACTATGACAGTGGATTTTGGACTTCCTAGGAAAGAAGTGAATCCTAGTACTACTTTGAGGGTGGAGGTGTGAGCCTCTGGATTACCTTAATGTTGATACAGGCATTGTATCCTTTTGTTTGTTGGTTGAGAAAATCTGTATATGTGTATACTATTGTAAATAGTGTAATGAGCTATGTTATAAAGCTCCAGTACATGGTATGATTGTCATGATGATTTTTTATTTTCACGAGGTTATTCATCGTAAATAATGCAACGATATGTGTCATAAATCTCCATAGGTAGTATGTTTTATTTTCATCAGTTTGTTGGTTTGTAGGCGTCATTGAACACCGAGGACAATGTTTCCCCAAGGGGTAGGTTTCTGTAACAAACCCACTAAAAATTCCATGTAATAAAAGTAAAAATAATAACCAAGGTTGGTGGGAAATGTATTCCAAGCTTTATGGTGGGAAAAACATCCTAGTGAGGGTGTTAATTTCGGTTATTATGGCTAAAGGAAATTGGAAAAGGCAATGGAAAAGGCTTTGGATAGGCAAAGTGGCATTTATTTACGAAAATAATGGAAAATAGGAGAAAATAGAGGTGAAAGGTCATAGGTTGCATGTGAGGAGGAAAATGAAGGAAAATAATGGAAAATGAATAAAAAGTAGACCTATTCTATAAATAGGCATTCGAGAATTAGTTGGTAAGTTTTTTGGTCAGTGCATTTTTTGGAGCTCTCTCATTATTCTCTCTCTCTCTCTCTCTCTCTCTCTCACACACACTCTTGGACACTTCGAACTTTTGGAGCACTTTGGAATTTGATTAAGAAAGGTAGGAAAGCATGAAGCAAGAGGAAGAAAGCAAGGAGGAACATGAATCAAGCATCTACACAAGATTCCTTGCATGTATTTATTTTCATGTATGATTTCCTTGATGGATTTGGCATGCAGAAAATTGCATGTGGTTCTTTGTTTTCTTGGCATGGGTTTTTTCGAGGTGTGACAATGTATTCAAACTAGCCTTTCTATTTTCAGATAGCCATAATAAGATGGGTTCTCATACTCTGATTAAGATGGATTATCGGGCTCGATTCGAAGATGAGTGAGGTGGATCTCTAAATTGATATAATACATGGCCTAGTAACCCCTAAAATGGACTATGGCTTGAGGTAAAGATGGATATTGAGTTTCCTTGGTGGCCCTAGTAATCCCTTCTTGTGAATGGTGGTATTTGCAGTAAATTCTAGAGGTGGTTTTCCTTGGTTTAAGGCCTAGTCATCTGGGATGGATTGTGGTAAAGCATGAGAGGTGGATACTCTCCATTTTGGCCTAGTAGTCTCTCGGTGGGATGTACGGTACAACATGGAGAGTATGTCTCCATTTTGGGCCTAGTGATCCCTGAGACATCAAAAATTCCTCATGGTGTAGACATTGAACTCTGGTAGCATTCATGCTTGTTGGGTTCTTTTTTGGTAGGTTATGGGTCCCACATTCATCCTTGGAATATGGCACGGGGGTGGTTGGCTAAAGAGAGATTTGGCTCTATCAATATATGCCCAGGTGGAATGTGGTAGTCCCATACCCAGTTGGTTTCTATATTCATTAATGATAAATTCATTCCTTTGGTATTTTATGTATAATTTTGTTGGTTGTGGAGCCAAATTATGATCCTGATTTAGAGGTATTTGTTTCAGCAGGATGTATAACCCAAGAATATTGTACAACCCTCCATGCAGGGGGGCGGTGGGGTGCGGGAGGGACTTGTCCCCCCCGTGGGGGTTTGGTCGGAGGGGGTGGGGGGTGATATTTCCTGGATGGGGACTGTGAGGGTCAGCGGTCCCCCGACAGGGCTTTAGGGTCAGTGTCCCTAAAGCTAAAAGTAAATGTAATATTTCCTTGTAAAATATTGTAATTTCATTTTCAATCTGGGACGTTCATTTGGCGGATAATCTGATGGTAGAATTTATGTTTAATTTATGGTTATTTCCGTATAAGGAAACCCCTTGGTTCATATGAGGGAATTTTATTGCGTATGCGTGTGGTGTGTGTATTTTGAGTGAGAAATAGAAAGGGGGGCTGTGTGAGAGAGTAGAGGATATTAAAATGGACCTACTTTAGGTTGGGTCTCTTCATTTTGATAGATAATATAAAGGAAGGACTGGTTGTTTCTTCATGGATGTAGCCCAACTTGGGTGAACCACATATATCTATGTCTCTTGTGTTTTATATATTTTCTATTTTTTTATTTCCACATATTTTTATGTGTTCCATTGCTCTCTAATATATAATTTTCTAACCAATTTTACTGGTTATTATGTGGATTCTATTGATGTTATATCTATTGTATTTATGTTGTTATTATGTTTATTATAAGATTGTAATTTATCAGTGATGATGTATGGCGCTCTCTATTTTTTTACCTGTAAATTAATACACCATGTAGCTTTGGTCAAATATATTGTATTGCAATTAATGATGTAAGGGAGCAATGCTTCTTAGCGATTTTCAGATAAATATAAGACCCCTATGTTTAAATCTGTTGTTTATACTTGTAGATAAAATTTTTGTGACATGTTTGACGAAATTCCTGTCATGGCTAGGAGGGGTACAGGTGAGTTCCTCATGATGTGATTGCTTCTATACATTTGTTTTAATTTTATTTATCATCTCCTATAGTTTCATGAAGTTCTTGGATGTGACCTCAGCACTAGGGCTAAAAAGGTGCAATAAATCTCAGAGTTGCAAGCACATAACTAACCAAACCGGGCCCTGGCTGCTACCTTGCCTTGGCATCCCCGCGACTATAGGATTTATGCCATTACCTTGCCTTGGAATTCCCACAGATAAGGCTAAAAATTGTCAAAAAATTAGTCTCCCTCTAGGTTCAGGGTCCTGGAAGGTTGGGTTACCTCTTGAAGATGTTTTTGATGTTGTGTAAGGGGTGTTTGTCTTGTTTCCATTGGTTCCACTTCCTTAAGGTCATATAGGAGGTTGAATCTCATATTAGTAGCCTCTCATTGCATGTTTACCCCGATTCTCTAGTTACTTGGGTAGATGTTGGGAAGGGGGTGTTACAGAGTGGTATCAGAGCATGGATCAACCCTTGGACTAGATAGGCAGTGTGTTAGTCATGCTTTTCTGTTGGTTGCATATGTTTTTCTCATACCTAGAGTGTCTATTTTTTTTTCATTTGCATTGTGTTAGCCATGATGGCATTGGTATCACCATGGGAGGATTGATGACGTTGTTTTCAACATGTTGTCATGAGTGTATGACTGATTATGTGTTGTTATTTCTTATGTATTGTATTTGAGCATTTGCATACATGTTCCTACATGTTGTGCATGCATTGCATGTTTATGCTAGGTCACACATTGGTCATGCATTTGTATTTTTCGTGTAGTATTTCTTATGTGATGCTATATGTGGGACATGTATTGGTCATTCATGATTGGTTATACATGTCAAATGGGTGCATATGGTCAAGTTTGCAATTGGTTTGGCGAAGGTTGTTGTCCATAAGGTCATTGTATAAAATTAGGTCATCATGATGATATTGGCATGTTATGATGCTAATGTGTTGGATAAGATAGAGTAGGAGATGCAGACCATCAAAGTGAAGTTGCAGCATTGAACCTTGATGCAAGAACATGTCATCATACATGTTTGGATGTTGGGCATGTATGTATGTAGGTTAAGGATTGTTATATGTGTTATGGTTATGAGTATTCCTTTCTTTATATCGATTTTATGGTTACATACATTATATATTCTAGTTGATTGGTGCGGTTATATGTACATGTGTCGGATAGTCATGAATGATAGCAACCTATGGTGGTATGCATTGTTGTTGTTGTTTTATGTTAGATAACTTCTATTTTGTTGATAAGAATGTCATGGGTTAACTTGTTGTTGATGTAGGATAGTTAGCTTTATGATTAGGTTACGTGTTGTTGATGATAATGATATATAACTTGTTGTTACATGCTAGTGAGTTGATGGTAGGGTTATGACATTCATGCATGATTCGACCTGATTATGATAGTGTGTTGCATTATGTCTAGACTGAATATGCATATGTGACTGTATACATGAATGACATTTGTTTATGAGTTTAGGGTGTGAACATGTTAGCTAGGCACTGTTATGGATATCATGAACTTATTTATGATTGGTTTGATATGTTGTGAAGTTATATTGTGCTAATATAGATTGATTGTGCAGTCTAGATAGCCTCCCTTGAGATACGTTAATGTATGAGCTTGCTTATGTCGTCTCCTTAGTACTTGAATGTTGATTATGTCATCTATTTGGTCATTGAGAGTTGGTTTGTATTATGTCGTCTATTTATTATTGAATGTTTGATTAATCACATGATATGAGTGGAGGTGTGACACTTTGGATTCCCTTGTTGTTGATACAGGTGTCGTATCCTTTTATTTGCTGGTTGAAAAAATACGTAAATGTGTATACTATTGTAAATATCGTAATGAGTTGTGTTATAAAGCTCTAGTGCATGGTATGATTGTCATGGTGATTTTTATTTTGAGTAGGTTATTCATTATAAATAATGTAGAGAGTTGTGTTATAACATAGGTAGTATGTTTTATTTTCAACAATGTTCAGGTTTGTAGGTGTCATTGAACATTAAGGACGGTGTTCCCCCAAGGGGAGGGTTCTATAATAACCCTGGTAAAAATTCCATGTAATAAAAGTAAAAATAATAACCACGGTTGATGGGACACACATTCCAAGCTGAATCGTGGGAAAAGCATCCTAGTGAGGATGTTCATTTTGATTATTATGGCTAAAGGAAATTGGCAAAGGCAATGGCAAAGGCTTTGGAAAGGAAAGATGGCATTTATTGGCATTTATTTATGAAAATAATATAAATGGGAAAAAAGGGAGGTGAAAGGTCACATATTCCATTTGAGGAAGAAAATGAAGGAAAATAATGGAAAATGAATAAAATAGAGGCCTCTCCTATAAAAATGCTTCTGAGGATCAATAATAAGTTTTTTTGCCAGTGCATTTTTTGTAGATCTCTCATTATTCTCTCCCTCTCTCTCTCTCTCTCACTCTTGGACACTTGGAGTTTTTGAATCACTTTGGAATTGCAGTAAGAAAGGAAAGAAAGCAAGAAGCAGGAGGAGGAACGCAAGGAGGAATAAGAATCAAGCATATACACATGATTCTTTGCAGGTATTGATTTGCATGTATGATTTCCTTGCTATATTTGGCAAGCATGTTATTGAATGTGGTTCTTTTCTGTCTTGGCATGAGTTTTTTCCAGGTTTGAAAATGTATCCAGCCTAGCCTTTCCATTTCCCAATAGCCTTGATGAGATGGGTTCTCATACTTCAGTTGAGCTGGATTTTTGAATTAGATTCAAAGCTAAGTGAGGTGGATCTCTAAATTGATATAACACATGGCCTAATAACCCTTGAACTGGACTATGGGTTGCGGTAAATCCAGATAGTGTGTTGCCTCGGTGGGCCTAGGAATCCTTGCTTGTGAAAGGAGAGATATATGGTAAAGCCTAGAGGTGGTTTGCCTCGGTTTAGGGTCTAGTGATCCATGATAGATTGTGGTAAACCTTGAGAGTTGGATACTCTCCCTTTTGTCCTAGTAGTCTCGGGATAGGATGTACGTAAAGCTTGGAGAGTATGTCTCAGTTTAGAGCCTAGTGATCCCTGATTGAGACTGTGGATTACGGTAAAGCCTGGGAGACTAGGATATAGGAAAATTCCTCATGGTGTAGGTGGACAAATCTGGTAGCATTCTTGCTTTTTTGGTTCCTTTTCGGTTGGTTATGAGTCCCACATTCATGCTTGGAATATGGCACAAGGGTGATTGGATGAAGAAATTTGGCTCAACCAATATATGGTCAAGTGGAAATTGTACTTGAAATTAATTCGTTTGGTATTTGATGTATAATTGTACTGGTTATTATGTGGATTATATTGTTTTTAACACTGTTACTGATGAAATAGGTAACCTGACCTCAAAACAGGAACTCTAGCCCAAAAAGACTCAAAAAACATGAAAAAACACCCCCCCCAAAAAAAGTGTGTATTCCAGAACGCACTTGTTTTTTTTTAAGGTCAAATTTCAAAATTTTATAAAATTATGCTAAAGACAAAATTGTTTCGTGAAAAAAGGATTGAAAAAAAACCCTCAAAACAAAACCAGTTGCTGCTGGAATAACAAAAAAAAAATTGTGTCATACTTTTGACATTTTTAAAAATAGAAGTAACATTTTTAAATTTTTAAAATTCAAACATTAAAAAAAACCTAAAATTTAAGAAAAAAAATAAATCTAAAAAATAAAAACATTTAAAAACTTAAAATTTAAAAATATATAGACATAAAAAAATTAAAAAAATTAAAAAAAATTAATTAATTGAAACATTAAAAAAAAACCTAAAATTTAAGAAGAAATAAAAAAATAAAAAAAGTAAAGATTAAAATTTAAAAATATATAAAAATAAAAAAATAAAAATAAAAACAAAATAAAAATATTGAATTTAAAAAAAAAACAAGTAAAAAAAGGAAGGAAATTATAAAAAATAAAATATAGAAATTAAATTTAAAAAAGAAAAAAAATGTTTATTAAATTAAAAACAAAAAAATTAAATTTTAAAACAAAAAATTAAATTTAAAGAAATATATTAATTTTAATAAATTTTAAATCTTTTTCGCAGCCCACTTATTCTTGTCCTTCCCTTTATTCAAAACTACATCTTTCTTTATCATAATTAAAATATATATAAAATATTTTATACTTTTGTAATTAACATATATAAAATTTAAATATTCAAAACCATCTTCTTAAGATAAATATATATACAAAACAATGTCAAGATTTGATTTTAATATTTATAAAAAACAATGTCAAGATTTGATTTTAATATATTTAAAAAACAATGTCGAGATTTGATTTTTTTTCCTAGTTCTTTGCTTTTTAAACTAATAAAAAAACATTATTTAAAACTAATAAAAAACATTCTAAGATTTTATTTCCGAGTTCTCTCAGCATTTTAGCTTCATCTTTTTAAACTATTAAAGAAAAAATCGAAAATTTTCTAAAATAGCAATTAGTTTCCATTTCAGGTATTGGAAATCCGTTTCCATTTCGTGCTAATTTCCAATTTGTTTCTAATCTTGCAGCGAGTTTCCATTTTCATTAGAAAATCTGTTTCATAAATTATAAAACATAAGGTATTGGCAATCCGTTTCTATTTCTTGCTAATCTTGCCATGAGTTTCCATTTTCGTTAAAAAAATCTGTTTCATAAATTATAAAACTTAAACCATGAATTTCGGGTTGCATACGGTGAAACGAATCGAATTTTTAAAGAACTATTCGATTTTCGAATTGAATTCATGAATCTCTGTATTTTTTCGTTGATTCTGGCGAATTTGGTAACTATGCTTCCAGGGAGCCATTAGCAGTTACTTCATTACATAGAGACGGGGCAGGAGCAGCCAGCGCTTGTGCGGCGGAAGAGGGATGCTCAATATTCTTCTTTAGCAGAATAACAGATGCATTTAATTGCTTCGATTCGGCTAAAGGATTGCTGACAAATTCGAATGCACAAGATGTGGTAGCCATCGCATCCGGGACATTCCAGGACGCAAGAATAAACAATAAATCGACAGTGGCAGGATTGAGGATGGCATTGACTCTATGAACGGTAATGCAGTTGTTGTAATAGAGAACAGGAAGGAGATGGCCGCATTGTCAACCATGACTAAGTCATCCTCGTCCGAGTCCGAAAGAGCTGGATTAAGATCAAGGCCGATTCCGGGAATCGGAGATCAGGGAAGGAGACAACCGCATTGTCAACCATGACTAAGTCATCCTCCTCCGAGTCTGAGTCAGAAAGAGTTGGGTTAAGATCAAGGCCGATTCCCGGAATCAGCCTCGACCATCTATGACCGAATTTTTTTTAATTTTTTTTAATTTGATTTTATTTTAATTTTTTTTTTTTTTTTTAATAATTTTTTTAAATTGATTTTTAATTTTTATTTATTTTTTATTTTTAATATTATATTTTTAATTTGATTTTTATTTTTAATTTTCTTTTAATTTTTAATTTTATTTTAAAAGATTTAATTTTTTTTTTTTTTAATTCAATTTTTTTTTTTTTTTAAATTTAATTTTTTTTTTTATTTTTTTGGTTTTGTTTTTTTAGTTTTTAATATTTTTTTTTAATTTGTTTTTTTTTTTAATTTTTTTTAAAACTTTTTTGTATTTCAAAAAAATTTAAATTATTTTTATTTTAAATTTAAGTGGTTTTTATTTTTTTTTATTTTATATTTAATTTGTTTTAATTTTTTTTGTTTTCTAATTTTCTTTTTATATTTAATATTTTAGATTAATTATTTTTTTAAATTTAAAATTTAAAATTTATTTATTAAATTTATTAAATTTTAATTTAATTTTAATTTATTTTTTAAAACTTTTAATTTATTTAATTTTTCATTTTTAAAATTTATAAATAGTTTCATTTAAAAAAAAAAACACTAAATTTATGTTATTTTTTTTTTAATTATTTGCACGTGGTTTTTTCATTTTTTTTTTGTTTTTTAATGATAGTTTTTTTTATTTTAATTTCCTTTTTCAATTTTAAATTTTGTTTTTTTTAATTTGATTTTTTTTTGTTAATTTTAAAATTTGTGTTTTTTCTTTTCTTATTATTATTATTATTTTTTAATTTTTTTTTTTTTTTAGTTTTTTAATCTAAATTTTAATTATTTTTAGTTATTTTATTTTAATTATTTTTTTTAATTATATGGTTTTTTTTAATAATTTAGAAAAAAAAAATTGTTTTTTATGTTTTTTTTTTTTGGGTTCAATTTTTGTTTTTTTCTTGTTTTTTTTCAAATTTTGTCATTTGTTTTGATATAATTTTCGAATATATATATATATATATATATATATATATATATTTATTTATTTTTGTTTAATTTTTTTTTTTACAAGTTTATTTTGTTTTTTTTTACATTTTTATTCGTTTTTTTATTGTTTATATATATATATATATATATATATATATATAAATATATATATATATATATTTTATCTAAGTTTTGTGTTTTATTACCAACATGAAAATCACCACTCTAAAAAAAAAAGGTTGATGCTGCATCAATACGTTTCAAAATTAGCATGAAAATCACCGCTCTAAAAAAAAAAAAATTGATGTTGCATCAATACATTTCAAAATTAGCATGAAAATCACTAACATTTTAAAACAAATATTCATACTTCATAAATAAAAATATTAGAGTGTCAAAAATGTGCACAAAAAAAAGGGTGATTTTGCATCACCACTTTTCAAAATCGGGTGCTTTTTATGCTACCAAAAAAAAGTAGGTAACAGTGCGGTTACCTATTTCATCGGTAACATTGTTTTTTTATATCTATTGTATTTATGTTTTTATTATGCTGGTTATAAGGATGTAATTTATCAGTGATGATGTATGGCTCTCTCCACGTTTTTACTTGTAAATGAATACACTGTGTATATTTGGTCAAATAGATTGTATTGTAGCTTATGATGTAAGGGAAAAATTCTTCTTAGCAATTCTCAGATAAGTATGAGACCCCTATGATTAAAAGTGTTTTTTATACCTGTAGAGGTAATGTTTGTGACATGTTTGACGAAGTTCCTATCATGGCTAGGAGGGATCCAGGTGAGTTCTAGATGATGTGATTGCTTCCATACCTTTGTTTTAATGTCACTAGTACAAAATGGCTAATTAGTTACTAAAAAAATGACTAAAATTTGCATATAAACAACTATTTTTCAGTCGGTGACCAATAGTAGCTAATTTACAGTATCTTATAACGCAACCAACTTTTGGTCATTTTTAGCTTAGTCATTAATTGGTTATCTCAATTTTGTTGTCTAGTTGTATATTTGGTCATTAATTTGGTTATTAATTTAGTCATTGACTTAGCCATTAATTTAGTCATTGATTTTATCATTAATTTAGTCATTGATTTGGTCATTGCTTTAATCATTGATTTAATCTTTGATTTAGTCATTAATTGTCACAATTAATGACCAAATATACAACAAAATAGATTACTATATGATCACCCGATAAAACCAATTAATGACCAAATAAATATGACCAAAATGTTGGTCGTGTTATAAGATACTGTAAATTAGATACTAATAGTCATATATATGCAATTTTTAGTCATCATTTGAAACCAATTAATGACCGAATAAATATGACTAAATTTTAGTCATGTTATAAGATACTGTAAATTAGCTACTAGTAATCGTATATATGCAAAATTTAGTTGTCATTTGTAGTCACAAATTTATCATTTGCAGTAGTCATTTATTCATTATATAAACAATCAATTTAGTAGTTTATATTCATTTCATTTACTTTCATTAATAATAATTATAAATAACTAATTTATTCATATATTTATTTTATTTGTGTTCGTCATTAATCAATATAAACTACTAATTTAGTAGTTTTAAATTGATTTTGTGTTAATTATTAATCAACATAAATTAATTTGTATGATTTAAAAAATGTCATACAATGTGCATGTTCATCTAATAGAAAAACACAATGTCGCATATTTTAATTACAATACTAAACAATATCAAGTGAAACTATAAATAATCTCAACCACATAAATTACATTATATGAAATGTTAAAGTATTACAATATGCATGATTTTCCATTGATTGGACTACAATTTACACATGAAATGGTGTTTCATCACTTCAAAACATTATCATTGTGTTTTCAAGGCATTGTAGGTGAATTCACCAACTCTGAAGACTTGACCATCAGTCATAATATGTGTGACTTATGCTGGATATTGGCTCTAAGAATATCACCAGACCAATTCTCCTCTCTCTCTTTTCGTATTTGTTGCTCCAATGTTATTGCTCCCCTCTTTTTTCAATTCATGCTTCTTACCATCAATATTAAGTTCATTTTCTAAAAATAAAAGAAGATACAATGAGTGTAAAACATGAAAGACAATGAACACTAGAATATAAAATAAATTAGACTATAAATAGTTTATATGACATATACCTCAACATCAGCAATGTCAAAGCCATTTTTCCCCATACAAGTAAGAAACTCGAACAAATTTTCTTCAATGGGGCAATAACTGTTACTATAATGTGGCCAGATAACCTGTATAAACAAAGCAAATAAAATATCACCATATATAGAAAAGAACACCTTAGTAACTTAATATTCAACTTTCAAGGAAAGCTTAAGAACAATCATGTCAACTAAGTTATACGCTAAAAAGCTCGAGTTGTAGATAACTTGTGAAAACAAATAATATGAGGTGTGATGTTTAATCCTTGTCGTTTTATTCACAACAACATTTCATTTTCTAACACATGAACTTAGTCAAGTATATAAACAACATGGACTCAAATAACAACATGAGAGTAACTTTTTCTGATAGTCATGAAAATATTTTAACACAAAATAGCTATAAGGACTCCAATCAATATAGTGTAATACTAATTTCATCTGCAAGATTTGGTTGTTGTTTAAATGGAAATGGTACTAAGTATTTTCAATTTCATAGTTAAAAGACAAAACAAAATCAAAAGAAACATCCAAAATACAATCAAACAATCAAGAGAGGATGTCATGGAATGGAAATTGCAATTAAAAAATAAAAATAAAAAAAATATTTACCTGTCCACCGATGTTGTGTGTAGCACTCCTAAGACATTCGCTTGCCCAAAATAACCATGAGGTGAAATCATCAAAACATTAAAAACCACAGGAATTCCCACTAGAAACATTTCCAAAGTTGGTGGCTTAGGTGTCTAAGTGATCTCTAACAACGAATGAACCATGTCCAAGACGTGATATGCATCGTCTCCCCGTCATTTTTCCAATCACATTTCCTGTACCCTACCCACAGCAAAGTCAAGTAACAATCAAACAAAGACATTGAAATTTGTTTTTATCTTTCTTTTCTATAAAATTTGAATCTGATTTGTTTCATGAAGATATTAATTCATATTTAAAGCCTTCCTGACATATGAGAAAGTATCAATCAAATAGGACATCAAAAAAATCGACCTCAATGAGGTCCTCAAACAATTTCTACAATATCAATATTTTTCTTGTTGTGATATCTTGGGTAGAAAAAATAACATATCTACAATAGAAAAATGCATATATTACTTATGGTCAAACTTTATATATGGTGTATCCTTAAGCAGTTTTTTAAGATGTTCCTCCGCCTTTACCAAAGTGAGTTGTAGTTTGGTTAAACTATGTATCCTTTCATTCAGCATCAATTTCTGCAAGATAAATGTCACACATTATCCTTTCCCATTTTTCAACACGCTACATATGATAAATTGAAAGTCGCATAAAACCAAGAGCAAACCCTTTTCTAACCAAAACAAACAAAGAAACAAATAGTCTCTAATAAAACGTCATTATATTATTAGAAAATGAAAAGAGAGTGGACCATTTTTGTTGTTTGACTTTGCATATTTTTGTTATGAAAGTGCTCGAGCTTCAAGAACCAAAAAATGTGAGGGAAGTCGTAAATGTGAAAAAAAATTATGTTGACCTAATTTGTAGGCTTCTTCAAAATGATGTGAATGATGCCATTTTCGGATGTGGTAAATCTCATAATAAGAAATGGCATGTATTCTAATAAATTACATTGCAATAACTACCATGGGCTTCCATAGGTTATAGGTCCTCAGTATGTTAATATTGATGATGAAAGAGAGATGGCAATGATAAGTATGGGTGGTCCTAGTTTGTATGGTGGATATCTTCAAACCAAGGTCGTCATCTCAATGAACCTAGATTCTGACATGGTAAACTTGGATCTGGTCTTCACCCATTTTCATTCCATCATACTTTGTCAAGACTCAAGAGGACATAATGGTCCTTCAGTTTATAATAGGGTTTCTTTTGAGGTTATAAATAAATCTTATCCAAATCAAATGGATTTTTGGGCTCCAAGAGATATGGATAATTTAAATGATAACAATTATATGTTTTTTTTCCCAAGATTCAAATGTAGGGATACATTTTGTGGATTTTACTAATAAATAGAATGAGAGAAATAATCCATGAGGAGAATCTATTGGTCATTGTGATTAGTGAAATACTCGGAGATAATAAGACTATGTAGGTTCAAATCAAAGATGGTGTTGATTCTTGTAGCTCCTCAGTTGTTGGTAGTTTTTAAGGTAAGAACTTCAATTCTTCAAGGGTGGGGTCGTTCAACATAATTGCGTCTACCTTGGTCATATCACCCAAAAGAAAAACATAATCAACAAAGAGTAAATATGTCAAGTTTAGGGAAAATCCTATTTGTATAGTTTCCAAGCTTATGGTTATTTTTTACTCTGTTATAACTCTGTTGAGACCACCTACTCTACTGTAAAAAATGGCAGATGAGCCATTAGTCATACCTACCCATGGTCTCTTGTAGACATGATAGAAGAATAGGTTGAGCCATTAATTATAATTGCACATATATTGAGGAAAGACAATTCATTATCTAATTAACCAATTGCACATTGAACCCTATATGGATGAGTAGCCTAAATAAAGCCAGTTTTCTCTATCATATGCGTTGGAAAGACAAACTAACATTGCTTGTAAATTTTTGGTTTCATGTTATAAATTCCTTCTTGGGCAACTCCTATTTTGTAATGGATTTGTTTCCCAGGAAGGATGCAAAATTGTTCTAATGACATGGAATCAGCTTAGTGGATTTTGACCCTACATGACTAAGGAACTCAGGAGCCTTGGGCACATCAATGGTAGCATCCTCCAATGAAAATAGTACAGTGTCCAACCTAGAAACATCAAAATTATATATAGTTATAATTCATAATCGCAAATGACCATAGACTGTAGCAGTGCTTAAATAAATTAAAACTTGAATAAGAACAAACATAAAATTTCACATTACCCTTCAGTAAGATGTCCTTAATTTAGAAAGAAAGGCTAAAACTTGCATTAATGTGTATGTAGGTTCCCCATAAGATCAATTTCAACATCTTTCTTGAAAAAAGAATCTAATATCCAAAGCGAAACCATAGTTGAATGGAACAATGGCGCTTTAAGTCATCTACACAAAAATTTGCCTCCTTCAAATCTCTCACATTGGATGGTATGTCATGAAAAATTAAGAAAAAGTCAGGGAAACTTGTCGACTTCTCTAAAAGACATAATGAAAATGCATAAAAGCTTTGTAAATGAATCCATGTGTAATATTATTTGATTTCCATTTCAGCATTTTTCCTAAGTTGAACCTCAATGAGTTGTGAACTCAAAGTTATTTGAGAAGAATGTTCTTACGATTGAAATTTAGCATTTGTAGTCTTCCCACCTCTATCACCAGATGAGTATGAATTCTTAAAGCCTCTTATGTCATTATCCAAAACATTTCTTTCCTGGACACATGATTTTGCAAATAAAGGCTTTTCTACAGCATAAGTCATTGTTAAAATGGCATCTCTCATACTCACTGGCATACGGTTAGAACTGCAACCTAAAAGCGGACCTACACCTATTCGTATATTACTCAAGATGTGAATGGTGGAATATCTGCTAAAGCACTGTTAGCATATGGCAGAGGCTGAGCCCTCCCTCTCATTCCCTTGCCAAGACCTCCCTTAGGACCAAGAGTCAAGTGGCCATCATCAGAAGCTCTGTGTGTTGAAGGGCTTGGCATAGACTGATTTTCAAATTGAGCCCTATCCACAATCCGAGCATCTTGACTGGTGAATCCACGATCACGTGGTCCCATATGGGGTTGTGGCCGTTTAATCCCACCCATATGTGGAAGTGAACCCGCCTGTGCACCTGCCATGTAAGGTGGCATCGCAGGTCCTCTCACACCATGATCAAGTGGTGTCACAAGTCTCTGACTCGAATGTCCCATATTGGTACCTCAAGAGCAGCCTCCCTGTCCATGTAGTTCTTGCACAACATCCTGATGCACTTCCTCTATTTTATTGGGGCCCTCAACTTTCTTCCTTTGTTTTAATCCATTCCTCCTCAGATCAATCAGATCCTTCAACATGAACCTCAGCCTAGAGGGAAGCCCTTGGTTATTGGACAGTTTTGTCATCCTATCAAAGTAAGCATCAATATGTTCCTTGGCCTTTGAATGGTCAATAGTATGATCAATAGTGCTCATTATTTTGCACAAAGCTTCAACATTTTCCTCCTATGGATGCTTAAATTTACTAGTTAATTTCTTGATGCATGCATGCATAATTCTTTTGGTCAGCATACTTTCCTTATAAAGCTCACTAAAAACCTTATATTTCCTAGCATTCATCGTTGTGTTGTAGCCTTCTTCTCACGTCTCTGCTGAAAGGATTTTTTCACCATGCCCTTTTGCTTTCTCAGCCTCAGCCTCTTCTCTTTCATCTTTTTCAAATTCTTCTTGACATTTGTTCAAAAGAACTCACTTGAAAACAACCTTCTCATTATCTTCATAAAATTATGGTATTCCTGCAGTAAGCTGAAAACTGAATTTTCCATACATTTCACAAAAAGCCAGCTCCATCAAGGCTTTGTCAAATATTTGAGATACTATACCATGAATACATGATGTAAAGTCAATGTTCACTTCTTTGACCTGTTCAAAAAGTTTCTCAAAGTTTTGGGGTGTCAATTTATTAAGGACGGATTTAATTTGTCTTTGTTTCAACTGATCCTCATCAGAAACCTTTCCCACTTCATATCGATTCTCTAATATATGAATTGTGGGCAGCGAAGGTTGTGGAGGAGGAATCAGACCCTTCTATGAACCAAAAGCACACTACCACCTATTAGCATCAGAATCATTTCTCACTACTCCAACTTGTGGAAGTGGTGCTTGTACATAAGGCCCTCCAGGAGGGATGAAATTCATACTCATTTGTGTTGCACATGTATTTCTTGCAAAGCCAGTATTATAACCTTGGCCAATTTTAAACACAACAGAGGAACCACTAAAATCCACATCCATCCACATATCACAACCATTAGTAAGAGCATCCACTGGCTTGGCCCATCTATCATCATCCAAACTGGCCATATTGCTCCCACGAAGTTCAAGAAGATAATTCCCACTTAGTTTTCTGTCAAGTCCTCTTGCAGTGCTTGCTAATGCATCAGCCTCTCCTACATTACTTGCAAGTGCTTGGGAATTTCCAAGTAATTCAATAATGACTATAAAAATTTCAAAATGATTTGGTAGCTCTTTGCACTAATCCTTGATTGTCAACAAAAAATCATTGGAGTACTTTCTGTCTCCTGAACATTTAGTAACTAAAATAGCTACTTGATTCATAGGATTTGAAAGCTTGACTGCATCTTCCTAGTCATCCATTTCTTTTAGGACTTGCTTCTCAGGCTCTTTTGAAGAAGTCTTACTCTTGACAACACCGATTATTATTTTGGATGGTTCTAGAAGGTTCACATCTTCCTCCTGATGGTCAAGGTTGTCATTGATGTCAATATGACATTAATCAAGATGTCAATATTCTTGAGATGTTTGGTTCAAGATGATGATGTCATTCCATCAATGAAGATGTCAAATCATGAAGAAGTCAAACCACTAATGAAAGAAGCCCTAAGAAGTCTTTGATCTAACGTTGCATGCACTTGATCTAGATCTTAACCCTTGATATTATGTGATGATGTCATACTCTTTGATACTTGATGATGACATATGATGATCATGGTTGGAGATCATTTAAGGGTTGGAAAACTATTTTGTATTTCTCCTAATAATGTTGCACTATAACATATCACTTGTTAGGTCCCTATATTACTAGTATAGTCCCTTATTGTTGTTAGTGTAACCCACTTATTGTTATTGTTGTACCCCTGTAACCCCCATATTGTTATTATTGTGCCCTGCTAATATTATTGTCAAGTCGGCTAGGATTACATCAGGCCCACTAGGATTATATCATGGCCCCATGGACTCCTATATATAGAAGTGAGTTTTGTTCATTTGTATCATCCAAGAATTGTTCATTTATGTAATGTATCGGAGGTTGCCTCGAAGTGGCTTATTTCTAAGGCGTTTATATCTCTTTTCTTCTATTTTGAGTCAAGCTTGTCAAACATCACCTATCACTTCACCATTATGTGATGACATGGGTGATGCACTCATTGTTGGACATTATCATGATGACGTGGATGTCCTACATGTCCTATGATGATAAAGAAGCCAAATAATGGAGAAGCCAAACAAAGAATCCATACTGTCCTGATCATTTTCTGCGCTAAATAATTCAAGGGCAGTCACAAAGAAAAAAAAAATTCACCATCTTAGAGGCAACCTTTAAAAATGGATCCTATACCATCTTGTAGAGTATATTTTTCCCTTTATAACGAGCCCTTAGTTTCCCTGAAACACCAAATATTTTGGGAGATATTGATTTTTTAAGCTAAGGAAATTAGCTCTAGCATTGAGCCGACCTAAGCCGACTTGTGTAGGCTTAACATGTCGTCCAAGAGATGTGTCTCTTCATCAAATGTCAAACTAGTATAAATAGAAATCCATACTCTTCATTTTATCCATTATTTTCAGTCAATATTTCAGAGAAGAATCACAAAATGTGAACTAAGGCCAAGGAGGACAATTAAGGATGCATTTGGGCAAATATATTTATACGTTTTTCAAACTTGGACTTGCTGATCTAGAATTGCAATAATATATGTGAAAACTCAAAATATTGAGGACAACAGTCAAACAGAACTCAGATTATCTATGCTACAGCAAACTGTGGAGAAAAAAAAAAGACACACTTCAGATTGCTGGTTTTGGGAATATCTCTGAAATGCATACAACGTTGTGATTTTCAGATCTGTGTAAGCCACAAGAAGAGCCACACTAGGCCTGTGTAGGCTGCAGGAAGAGATGCAGTATAAGTTTGTGTTAGGATGTAGTTAAAGGCATGTTCATGCATGTTTGAGACAATGTTTAAAGGACTGTTGTGAGCCTTATTTAGGAACAAAAAAATTCAGATCTATAGGAGAGCTTTAGAACTGAGTCCTGTGGAAAATAATATAATCTGTTATGACAGACTTGTTATGGCATATTTGAGCACGTTTTAGGCCTAAGTTTTTTGGAGCAGGTTGCAACAATTTTGGCATTCCTTAAGCACACACAGTTACATATTTTGGGAGCCTTTGTGAAGCAGTCCTTGATATTGGAGAATAATCGTTGACCCTTATTGAAGGAGGCTTCTTGAAGATTTTCCATGTTTATATAGGTCGCTTACTAAGGCAAACATCCTTGTGGTATTTTTGAAGATCTATTGAAGACTTGAAGAAGAAAAATTTTGGAGGCATTCTTGGAGACCTGATGTATTGCTAAAGCCCTCGTGGAGTAACAGTCCCATGCTCAGGATGGAGAACATTTCTAAGATCTTGCTTCTCTCCAATTACAAAATTAACAAAATTATTGTTGCAGCTTTGTCTAGCATTATCACTTCTTGATTCAGATTGTTTATTATTCACATTTCTAATTTTTGAATGGCTAGACCACTATCACCTCCAAAAAGTCCCTTTTGGGGTTGTAGAAACTAAATATAAGGGAAAGGATTGTGTCAAAACTCTTTTAGCATCCAAGTACAATGAATTCATAATAGTAGCAAAGATAGTGATCTAACCATCAATTGAAGAAACATTTACATTGTTGTCATAGAAACTATACTCTCCTAGTGAACCCAACCATGCCCTGACTTCAGTTTGGGTGGAGAATGTCGAGCAATTAAACCTGGTCATAATCACAGCCTAGAAGAAAGAGGTAATTGATGTGACTATCATAGCAAGATACTAGAGCTTATGGTGTTTGAAGGTAAACACCACCCTGATGAGCAAAGACAAGAACCTTTGATCAAGGTATCTACGAACAAAAAAATTTAGGCCTATAATTCTTGAAGAGGAAAATGCATCCTATGTCATTGTGTTCACTAAATTTGAAATTTAAAACTTGAATTTAGACATACCTTAAAGTTGCAAGAAAACTTTGTCAACCATTTATACAAACTCGTCATGTCTTAAAGGGATCAACAATGGTCGCTACTTAATGCAAGCCAATGAATGATTATATAAGTCTAACATTACAGTTAAATTCAAAGATAAACATGAACCAAGTGACTTATATTCTATCTACACAAAAATATTGTAAGAAACAGAGCAATGAAAGAAGTGCATTGCTTCAAGTTTCAACAGACCTTGGATATTCCTCACATGGAACTTTAGGACTATATTATCGAGGAGGAGTGGATCTTTGGAGGCCATGTCTTGCTTGGTCGATTGAAGACCCTAACAGACTCTTGAAAGAAAATGAATTTTTACTTTTGAAGACCAACCACACCATTACTTGGTTCTTGTAATCACCCAATTCTTCTTATAAAGCTACAAGGCAATTCCATCTTTCCTAGCATATGCTAAATTTATTGAATGATTTGGATGATTGATAGTGTGAGAAAAGGTCCTGAATGTAGAGGAGGAATATCAGCAGGAGGGTAGGAAACAACTTTCTACCACTCTTGCAATCACCCTAGAAGACTTAGCACGTGATGACATGGGTATCATGCCATGCCTTTTTTCTACACTGGAAAATGGAAATTCAACCAACATATGACAAAATCCTGAGCGCAGATGGAGACAATGGACCAAACCGTAGTTCTAGTTTTCCTAAGAATGAGATTAATAAGACACTCATTAATGAAGGGAAATCCTGAAGATCCCTTAAGATTCAAGAGACCAACACTCCTATCTGTGATTTTGACTATGGTAGAAACTTTGGCACCCATAATTATGTGCATCTCCAATCAACATTGCCTATTAAACAGAAGAGTGGAAGGTCTGATATTTTTTCCTTTGACAGTCATCCTACATATGACATGGACTCTGATGAGGAATAAAAGAAGTCTTATCATATCATCAAGCCGTTTTGTGAACCATATGAGAGAAAGGTAGAAAGGTCCATTCCATTTGTTGAAGGAATCCTTATTGAAGATGAATAGTCTTGTCATATTGAAAGAACAAACCAATATCTAGGAAAACAAGAGGACTTATGCAAACCCATAATTGATTAACTACACAGTGAGCAAAATCATTTCCAGGTTTGCCTCTTATTGTTCATAGGTATGATAAATTATCTTCAAAGGAGTTTCTTCTCCTAACTATAAATTATATTCGGGTATCTTTAATTTCTCATATAAAACAGCTCCCTGTCTGCAAAAATGGTGTTCATGGCCAACATACAATTGTTCCTATGTTTGATCCATAAACGTTGGAACTTACAAACTTGAGGATAACGATGGATATGTGGTTTGAAGAATTCAAGTATTAGCTCCCCTCAAATTTCCTTGAATAATGTCTTCCACAACATGATGCTATATTTATCAATACCCTACATGTCCAAGAGCATTCCCATCTTGAATATGGGATCCTAAAGCTCGCTAGAAAGATCCCAGCAAAATGCCCTGATCTAAGCCTAATTTATTTGAATGTTTCATTCATGAAGATGGGGTCACAACAAAATTACTAAGAGAAAGGCTTGCAACAAATTTATGGATGATTTGATTATCTATGCTACAACAAACTATTGAGAAAAAAAAAGACACACTTCAGATCGCTGGTTTTGGGCATATCTCTGAAATGCCTACAACATTGTGATTTTCAGATCTACGTAAGCCACAAGAAGAGCCACACTAGGCCTGTGTACGCTGAAGGAAGGGATGCAGTATAAGTTTGTATTAGGTTGCAGTTAAAGGCATGTTCATGCATGTTTGAGACAATGTTTAAAGGACTATTTTGATCCTTACTTACGAACAAAAAAATCCAGATCTGTAGGAGAGCTTCAGAATTGATTCCTGTGGAAAATAATCTAATCTGTTACGATAGCCTTGTTATGGCATATTTGAGCACATTTCAGGTCTAAGTTTTTTGGAGTAGATTGCAACATTTTTGGGAGCAGTCCTTAAGCACACACAGTTACATATTTTTGGGAGCCTTTGTGAAGCAGTCTTTGAGATTGGAGAATAATCATTTACCCTTATTGAAGATTTTCCAAGTTTATATAGGTCGCTTACTAAGGCAGACATCCTTGTGGTATTGTTGAAGATCTATTAAAGACTGGAAGAAGAAAATTTTGGAGGCATTCTTAGATACCGGATGTATTTCTAAAGCCCTCATGGAGTAACAGTCCCATGCTCAGGATGAAGAAAATTTCCAAGATCTTGCTTCTCTCCAATTACAGAATTAACAAAATTATTGCTGCAACTTTGTCTAGCATTATCACTTGTTGATTTAGATTTTTTATTCTTCACATTTCTAAGTTTTGAATGGCTAGACCACTGTCACCTCCAAAAAGTCCCTTTAGGGGTTGTGGAAACTAAAGATAAGGGAAAGGATTGTGTCAAAACTCTTTTAGCATCCAAGTAAAATGAATTCATAATAGTAGCAAAGACAATGATCTAACCATCAATTGAAGAAACATTGACATTGTTGTCATAGAAACTATACTCCCCTGGTGAACCCAACCACACCCTGACTTCAGTTTGGGTGGAGAATTTCGAGCAATTAAGCCTGGTCATAATCACAACCTAGAAGAAAGAGGTAATCGATGTGACTATCACAGCAAGATACTAGAGCTTATGGTGTATGAAGGTAACCACCGCCCCGATGAGCAAAGACAAGAACCTTTGATCAAGGTATTTAAGAAGACAAAAATTTAGGCCTATAATTCTTGAAGAGGAAAATTCATCCTATGTCATTGTGTTCACTAAATTTGAAATTTAAAACTTGAATTTAGGCATACCTTAAAGCTGCAAGAAAACTTTGTCAACCGTTTATACAAACTCTTCATGTCTTAAAAGGATCAACAATGGTCGCTATTTAATGCAAGCAAATGAATGATTATATAAGTCTAAAATTACAGTTAAATTCAAAGAAAAACATGAACCAAGTGACTCAGATTCTATCTACACAAAAATATTGTAAGAAATAGAGCAATGAAAGAAGTGCATTGCTTCAAGTTTCAACAGACCTTGGATATTCCTCACATGGAACTTTAGGACTATATTATCGAGGAGGAGTGGATCTTTGGATTCCATGTCTTGCTTGGTCAATTGAAAACCCTAACAGACTCTTGAAAGAAAATGATTTTTAATTTTTAAGACCAACCACACCATTACTCGGTTCTTGTAATCACCCAATTCTTCTTATAAAGATACAAGGCAATTCCATCTTTCCAAGCATATGCTAAATTTATTGAATGATCAAGAAATTTTTGACTTATGAAATATGACATTCCAATAATAATGGATCAGTTTACCTGGATTTTAGGAAATGGTAAAATATTAATATTTGGAAGTATAACATCATGGGTCACCAGCTGCTTAACTGTCAAGGATCTCACTCCTTTAAAGATATGATTGGACAGTAAGGAGAAAATTCCCTCTTTGAAATTTCTTCATGGGACAGAGCTTTAGGATTATTGAGAGGGTCGGATTTTGGGGCTCCACCTTCAGACTTGTTCCATTTGGGGGCCTCAATGGAACAAAAATTGCATGGCTGTGCCCTTAAGAACCTATAGGAATCATACTATAGTGGGTGGGGTTTAGCTGAGTATCCAGTTAAGCAGAGTTATGCCCAACAACTTTCTTGCTGTTCACTTCCCCACAAAGCCTCAATCTGGAGCAAAATATGGCATTCAGATTCCTTGCCAAAGATTAATATTTTCTATTGGACCCTATCTTATGAGGAGGGATCTGTGGGCCACCGTGCTCTTTGCCTTTAGTTTGGAATCTCCTCATTGCCTGTTTTTAGATTTCCATTTCACTATGGCGGCTTGGTTAGTGGTGGTAAATGGCCTTGAGAGTCGGTTCAAGTAGTCAAATTCACTGAAGCAACTAATTTGGACATGTCATAGTCATTACATAAGGTCCTTTCATTGCAAGGCTCTTTTGAAAGGGTCTAGTTTGCATTGTCTAAATTAGTATGTTGGAAATATGGCTAGCAAAAAATCGTGCCATCTTCCAAATAGATGATGAGTGAAATGGAGATAATGGAAATTAAAGCTAAAGCACTGCTATATAAACATCTTAATTCAAAAGGGATTAAATTCATTCCAGATCAAGATCTAGACAAGTAAGAACTTCAATTGCTAGATCAATTTAATTTTAAATATTCTTGTTCTTCTTCCCGACCTGGGGACCTAGGTAAGTATGTCCACAACCATGTTGGCAGCTTCATATAACTCCACAATTATTTCATGAGTGGAGTCAGACTCAAAAAGCCTTCATTTTTTGTTTTGATGGTGCCTTGAAACGAAACCCTGAACTGGCAGGAGTCAATGGGGTTATCATTAGTCTAAGATGGAAGATAGCATATCCATATGGTGTTGCATATATCGACATTGGGATATAGGAAACTCGGTCCTCCTCAAGACAAGAGAATTCCCTATTTTATGTAATAGTTCTCACAATTAATATACAAATGAATTATATCAAAGCTAATCATCTCAATATACTTGATGGCCTTCTTATGTGTAAGGGAAATCTGATCCTAGTTGAACCTTCAATTCATTTACTAGTAATACACAATATTATTACACCAAATTCTACAACATACCTTATCTAGAATATGGTAGAAAACATACACAAGAATGATGCATACAACCCTTGATTACAGCATTGGTGTTTATAACGAGGCATTTCAGCTCAAAAATCTCCTTTTCCACCCTCAACTAAACTCTTTTCACATGAATATGTTGTTACTAGCAGCCTAAGAGAAGGGAATTCTGACCAAACCAGGTTACACAGTGTTCCAGGTAATTGTCGTGCAATCAATACCATTGAAATGTCATTGGAGAGCACATATATAGAGCAATAAAATTATATCCATGGACCATACAAATAAGGCATTAATTAATATATTTTAAGCACATGCTAAGAGTCCTTCACAACATCTAAGCAATCATTGCTTCTTTCTACAGTAAATATCTACTGGATAAACAGAACATTGAATAAGAGTCTAAAATAAATGAAAAGTAATATGCATAACTAAAACAAAAAGGCCATAACCCTAAAACAACAAACCTTTGGAAGGTGTTACACAACATTCTACAAAAATCACTGAATGCCCTTCCTTAGGAATTGATACACATTGAGAAACAATAGACAACAAACAACAACCATGTACCATAACAGGTAGTTTTAATGTATAAAATCGGGCAGAAACATAATCTGGTGAAAGGCATAGGCCCGAAGTAATATGGATGACAAAGGAAATTAACATCTTCAAAGCACGTGCTCAAATTCCTATGCAATTTCTAGGCAAGCCTCACTGCACTCTACATCAATTATCTCCCAAATGACATGAACATGGAATAAGAGTCCCACAAGATTATGAAAAGTGATATGCATGACCGAACAAGAGTATACCATTAAAAAGCAAACCTTCAAGCAATCTACAACACGCTACAAACATTGTTAAATTTCCTACCTTGGTAATTTATATGGATTCATTAACAACCCAAATCAATGGCTTGAAATGGATAAAATGACCAAACAAAGCAACAAGTCCTAAAAGGATAGGTATTTAGAATCTTCTTGTATGAAAACAATGTGGCACTTCCACACTAAAACACACATTTGGGAAAAGCCCAAAGAAACAACAAAAAATAGTGTGGGGTGATGAAATGAAAAAAATATTAATGGACTTGCAATTTCTCTACAAAATTTTCCAGATTTCTAATTTATGGAAGTTTTCTGCCTTCAGTACTGAAGCAAAACAATAAAGAATATTTCACTAATTGCAGATGAGTAAATTATAACAGTATCCAACTTGCATAATTAGCTAGACCGTCTACATAATTAGCAAGAAAATTTTATAAGGTAAACCATCTGGAATGCTTTAGCAACAGTTGGTCATTAGCTCTGCTATAGAATGGTCAAAAGCACTTTGGTTTTGTCCCTGCTTATATATACAGTCTGTTCCTTGTATACTTCTCCTAACAAATTATTGCCTCAACAATTTGAACATAACATGTCTTATACCTCAATATTCTTGATATGAAGAGTGCCACTTACTGCCAAGTGTTGTGCCTGAAGATGCCTTTGAGAGATCTCAAGTCTTCCCTTTCCTTTGTCTGAAAATATCATACCATAGGAAATGAAGAAACCTTGACTCACAGTCAATTCCCTTTCAATTACTTGCATATATCTTTAGTCTACTCAAGTCTGCTTCTTTATAGACTTTTGTCAGCCCTTTGAATAGACCCTTGATCAGACCTCAGAAAGGTTTAGATATACTTCAGATTTCCTTCTTCATGGATCTTTTTGTCACTGATTTGGAGATGTCTCCTTTCTGCCCTTTCCTTCTGTCACTGATATATCTTTGATTGCAATCTTTGATAATGTCACTGATGTCTTCAGTGTTTGACATTTTTTATATAGCACAAGGCTCAGATTGTACTCCCCTTAAGATGATTCAAACAAGCTTCTTAAGTTAACACACTGTTATTCAATGACTGAAGTGGTTCAGAAAAAATCTTTTGAAAACTGACTCAGAAACCCTTAGACAAGCCCTGACCAAGGTGCTTCTTGCCCTTCAAAAAAAAATTTCAGATGCCAACAAAATAAGCATCAGGAAAACAATGAAAAAGCCTCAGACACCCTTGGATTAGGGTTCAAAATTGTAGTAAAAATTTCCTCAGAAAAATTTCTTGAAAACTTCTGACAAACCTGTGAAGAACCCTCCCCAAGACAACGTGAAAATTAACTTCAAGTTCACAGAAGTGCTACCTTGTCTGCATGGATATATTTTTGCTTCAGTGGTTGAAATTTGATCTTAGAGCTACCTCAGGAAGAGGGCCAAACTTACCTCATTAATAGAGCAAAATAGCCTCAGATAAAAATCTGTTGAGCAGGCCGAATGGATGCTACAGGTAGCCGCAGATATCCTTGGCAAGGGAGGCTAAAAATAATCATAGAACTGTGCCTCAGATGGTGCCCTCAGGCAGGCTGAAATGGGCATCAGGAAACCAGATCTGAGCCTCAGAAAAGACCAACGAGAAGTGCCTTAGACAAGTCAGACATAGCCTTAGGAAAAGCGAAAAGTTTGCCTCAGAACGAATCAGATTTGGCCTTCTAAATGCCAATGGACAGTCACAAAAGAAGGCTTTCAACACAGACCTAAAAGGCTCCAATGTGTTTTAACTTTAATTGCTTGCAGGCTATGAATCTTGTGTGTATACAACATCTAGGTAAAGTCCTAGATCTACTATTTCTTGTTATTTACCCATATTTTAAGTTCTATTTGTTGTTCCTTCTACTCTTTTTTTTTTCTGTTCGAGTATCGGTTTAAAATGTTAGTTTGGATATATCATGACTAAAACAATCTATAAACATAATTATATTGATGTGGGCTTCTTCTAGAATACTGTGTAGTATTGTTGTGGTGTCTAGTTGTTGTTCCTTCTGCTTTTTTATTTTATTTTTCTGTTTGAGTGTCGGTTTAAAATGTTAGTTTGGACATCTCCTGACTAAAACAATATATAAACATAATTATATTGATGTGGGATTCTTCTGGAATATTGTTTAGTATCATTGTGGTTTATGTGTAGTAAAGTTAGCTTGCCTAGCCACCCTGCAAGGCCAGATCACTGATGATCCTACATTTTTCTCTTATATTCTTCTTCATAGATACAATTTAGGGAATGATTCATGGAGGTCTATGGGCTCTTAGTCATTTACCTAAGATGTCCAAATCTCAAAAGTTGTGCACATTAAATGTTTCTACTTTGAAAACTGAATATTAGCAGGTTTTTTATTCTTGTAGTTCTCATTGGCTAATCATATGGACTAGAAATGACTACAAGTCTCATTACATTGGAGGTTGGGTTTAGGATCTATGCTATCGTAAAAAATGCGATCAAAATCCAATCGCCTTTATATCTAATTTTCTGGAACTTTATGATTGATATACCTCCTGTTACTGAATTTGAAGAACCCTAACAGGCGGTAAGGATTGTATCTCCATTTGCCTAGGCCAGCTTATAATCTGTCACTGTGCTTGCCTATAGGGAGGTCATATGAGACATGAAATTGTGATCATCAGTTGAAAAACACCACTGTGTGCTGCGTGCTAACTACATGTGGGTCGATTTCATGCCCATTTGGGTAAAGAGCACGACAATCATTGTCCTACATCCATTTACCCCTTCTGACTGTCCAGACAAAGAGACCAATCACCCTTGAATGTTTTTAGAGTAGTGATTTTTCTGTCTGTAGAACAAGAAGTTCTTGTAATTTATGAGTAAATGATAACGTCACTGACTTGTTTGATTTTGATTGTGCAGAAATGGCATAGTGAATACAACCAGTACCCCATCCTCATCTAGTGTAGACTGCATTGCTTCTTTTTCATTGCTAATTGGAAGGGTAGCAACATTATTTCTGGTTCACCTGTTGACACAACTCAAATGGCTATGAATCCATTCATGACCTGAAAGCTCTTTCTGGTGCATGAAATTTTCTCTCTGGTTCATGCGCTTAACATCGATAGATTACTTCTAGACTACGGCAAAGTATTTTTGTTATGTAAATTTGGTGTCTGAGAAAAGAAGTAGATGGGCAAGATCTTCAACATTGATTCTTTTTTGTGAAGGCAACGAATTGCTTGAACTTTGCCTCTATTGAGGTTGGATTTGTTACACAATTTCTAAGCCAAAAGTGAATAACTTGAGCCTCAACTTTGAAAATAAGAGAAGAATAATTTCATCTTGTAGCAAAAGAATTTTCACCCACATTTAACATTATTTGCATTTATAATGGACTCCCAGCCACACACTTTATCTAATGAAACTGTGCTTGTTGTAACACCATTTCTGCTATGTGAATGTGTTAGTTAAGGAAAAATACGTATGATTCATCAGCATACTGACATCTGAAAACAAACCAAAAGCAAATGAACAAGGAAATGAGACTTACCTTTCGCAACACTGTGCAATCCTTGCTCTGTCAGGCCAGTCGAGTACCCTCCCATATTTTTCATCCAAAAACTTCAATAGATTGTCATTGGGTGCAAAATCATACACAAGAAAGCACTCGCCTCCGCCTATGGAACAAAAAAAACCTCTAAACCTCACCACGCGAAAGAGTGTTGAGATCCTCTTGGAATTATAATTCCTCCGTCGTGCAACTCATCTTATTGATGCTTTTGACGACTAAAAAAGACATATCTCTCAATAACCCCCTTGTAATTAGCACAGTAGTTGTTTTTCCTCAACAAAATCTTTTCAAAGAAATACTGTGTTGCAGATTCAATCTCCTCAAGCTTAAATCTAAAGCTCTGGAAGCATTCACAACTTGTTCCTTCATCTGCCAAAGGATTCCAACCATTTGAGTACTCTAAACTAATCAATAGTGAAATATTTCCTTCCAAAATCCTTAGTTATTGATACTTAGTCTATTTTCGGTTGTCTCCTAAGCACTGCTAATCTTCTGTTTTCTTCTTCGAAATAATGAGAATGTGAAAACAACAATTTGTTAAAATTGGCAACTAGGGCCAAATTATACTTAGATCTGCTTAGTTGATTAAGATGATCATTCCATTGAGTCCCTCTTTTAGAGATGACCAAAATCGACCTAAAGATCACCAAATTTGGATAAGAAAAAATATTTATTTATTTAAAAGAAATTCCACAAGACATAACCTTATTAAGGCGGGAAAATTGAAAATTTGAAATTCGAATTTTGCCGCAAGTGTTAAGATTGGCTTCACATTTGTAAGGACAAATTGTTATATATATAGGGATCGCTCATCTTCATTAGAGATCATCTTAAAATAGTGCATTCAACTCTTGGGTTATTCTTTCTGAGGCAGCCACAGCTTGGAGAAGCAAGGAGGACGTGATGTATTGATCTTCCATAGGTTCAAGTAGGAGCAGGCAACTAGCCGCAGGTTTGAGGGCAAGTTCTGGGTGATGTTTCGTCATGGTTTTTGGGTGTAAATGTCTTCAAGAGAAGGTTGCATTATTTTTTTGGAGCCACATATCAGGACATTGGTTTAAAGGTGAGTTTTGGGGTTTATGTGTTCACGCTTTTTATTCTGGTTTGGGCCATAGGAAATGCTGCTACAACAGCTAGTATGAAAGCATGTTTTGAAGGGACGCATGACCTAATCTGAGTCCTTTAACCTAGCTGCATTCAAGGAGAGAGGGCATTAATGTAAAAAGAGAGTTTAACCCTCGTTTGTGAGCATAGTATTATTACTGGTAGCATAGGACTGTTGTTGGATGCCTTGAAAATGAACCACAAGTCTTGGATCATTGTGGGACATCTTGTAAAGGACAGCAAAGGGTACAATTCATTGGAATAAGGTTACTCGGTGACTATTAGGAACCCTAACCAAGTAATAAGCTTCAGGACTGTTTTTAACAGTAATTTAGCAAGTCTATTTTGACTCGTATTATTGTACTCTCTCTGCTGAACATTGGATATTGATAATAAGAAGAATTGATCAAGGGTTTTCCTTGTCTTGGGGTTTTTCCCTGGCTTGTGCCATATCTTTGTGTTATTTTGTCTTGGCTTGTCTTCTTCATTTAACATTTATGTTCTTTCTTCAGTTACTATCAGTAAGATGATAATTCATGTGTGGATTAATAAATGGGTTATAAGGAACATTGAAGTAACTGTATTATGCAAAGAAAATGTTAATCAGAATTAACATGGGATCAGATCCAAGTGAGGAAAAGCCCAAGACTAGAGTGAATGTGATAAAAATCACTGAAATAAGTTTGTTGTCAAAGTATCCATGATCTCCTCCCTCTCTGAAGTTTGAACAAAATGAGGTGGACTATGAGTGCAGACTGCCTAATTGATTTACAATAGAAGGAAGGATGGATCTCTAGCAGTTGCTAAGTTATTCATCTGTAATGATCTTTCAGGGTCGAGATTCCAGGACTGTTTTAGGGCCACTTAATTTGGAAAATATGCAAGTTAGATGAATTATGGAACAACGTTAAGGTTTCTCGACACCTATGTCTCATACCTCTCTCTCCTAAAGGTATAAGATTCATGCCATATGTTTCTACTCTACTCTCGTAAAATGGTATGCTCCTCCATCATGGTATATACCTCAAATCGCATCTCAACAATATTGACACTTCATCATTGGACGTTTGTTATCTGTTGAAGAACATCACCTGAATTAGTGCTCAAAGTGCCAAACTTTTCCAATGTATGCTTAAAGTCTTTTCCCAAAATTTTGGAAGAAAAAAAAAACTATTTATTCCTGTTGTGGCCCTTGTACAATCTTGAATATCTATGTGGAGTCCTGAATAAAATTCGTGGGAGCTTGCAACAGTCACAACCTTGCTGATATTCAAAACAACAAGCTCCAAGATGTGTACAAGGTCATGACATTCTTCCAAAGTTATCAAATTAAAGTCACAGTTTATATCTTTAGAAATCTCAACGTAATTCAGAGATCATATCTTGAAACTTTTTGGAGCTTACATGCATAGTGCCTGTTCAAAGGTCGTTTATGTTTTTTTTATTTCAGTCGATCTTGAAAGATTCCCGTGGCCTACTTGATCTTCATCTATGTTATGCATAACTCTGTGGCAATTCTTGAAAGGTTAAATTCTAAAGCAATTCGTATCACTTGAGTATCGTTGTGATATATAATTGGGTTGGTATATCTCGTCTAGAATAATTCAGTTATGAGCTTGAACTTGAGGTAGCAATTTCCTAGGCTAATACACTGAGTCTCCAAATTTGTAGACATATTGTATGCTCATTCGAAAATTTCTGTGGGGCACTTTAGGCTGAATCTTGAAGAATTATTGTCTGAGGGTTAATGTTTTGGTGATTTTAAAGGACATCCATCCATCCTTCAATAACTGATTTGTGCATCAGATATGAAGCATGCATTTCATTAAGGCAGAGTCTTCAATATTATTTTAGACAAATCTGATGTATCTAGTGAACAAAATTGCACAAATTTAAGGCTGAAAATTCAGTGATCGGATCTTAAACTCACTAAGATGAAGCCCCTTCCTCAGAAGCTTATACGACAGATTTGCAATTCTGTAAGGATGTGCATTTAAGGTATGATAGTACATTTACTGAAGAAACATTTAGGGTGATCTTCTAAGCCAATCATTCATGTCAAATCCAGATTTGATTGAGATTTCCCAAGGTTCAAAATTTGAATATTGATTGTATGTTGATCTAGAGCATATCAAAGGTACTAAATTTACAGTCAATATACATAGTTGAAGGTTGGTTTGAGGTCTTTAAGGCTTGTCTTCAAGGTCATCTATATCAAGCGTGTAAAATTCTGAAGTACACCTCTTACAGAAAGAAAATTCAAAGCAAATCACTCTAAGGCAGTTTTGATGTGAATCACTTGGCACCTCCATATAGTCAGGGATATCAATAAATTTGAAGTACAACAATGTATTCATCCTAAGAAGCATCACCAGTAGTAGCATTTTTTGAAATGGGAAAAAGTTCTGGTCCAAGTTTGAGAACTGTGGTAAAGGTAGAATGGTTCGAGAATTTTATGTTCTAATACAAATTCTAGCGTGTTACTATTATATCGTGTGTGCCACTACAATGACACAACAGGATCATTAAAAAAATTGATAGGATTTGCACTTTAGAGATCAGACTAGCTTGAATTATGTAATGGCATAGAAGGTTTTCTTGGATGAGGATGGTGCAAGTCCCTTGGTATCTTCATTCAGTCAGTAATACTTATGAAATCAGTAATATGGTTCTATTGATATACTGTTGTTGAGGTATGTCAGTTAAATGGGCAGAACATGTGAGAGAGTTTACTTGTGCATTACTGAAGTTTGGTAATTGAAATTTTGTTGATATAGTTGCAACATGATAATGTCTCATCTTAAAGATGAGGAGAAGATTGAAAAAGGTTGAATGTTCATTTGAAGTAAGTCTTCAGAGGGAGCTATGGAATCCCTGGCAGAATGGCTTGTCAACTCTTCTTGCCTATCGATTTTTACAATAGAAATACCATGACATAATACGTTGATCTGCAAAAGCTGGATGACTATGACTGAATGACCTTGATTAATACCAGGTTGCAGATAGCCCAATGGTTATGTTTTGGGTGAAGTTGCTTTTCTGATCTTCAGAGGGAGCTATGGTAGGCTTACAGCTATTGATGATTTTTTTCCACAGATAAAGATCCTCTCAATGTGAGAGGGGTTGTCTTAACCTTGCTGCACTTCTTCCTAAATCTTAAAATTCTAATAAAATGGACAAGTTGCTGATTTGAATACATACAACTTGTGAAGGTTGTAATGCTCAATAAGATATCCATGTTAACCGTGATCTGTAGTACTCTGCCAAAGTTGTTGGATTGGCATAATGATAAATGGAAAGAGAACTTCTATATCCTATATCTCTTGGGATCCACCTTTATTTCATGAATGAATGAAGGACTAAATTTTGGGAGCACCGCTGAGGCTGAACGAATGAAGTAGCTAGCATGGCCTATTATGAAGACATTTGAGTCATGTGAGCATGTGTTGGAATGTGTCGCTTAACATCAGGTTCCAATTTATTTGATATGGCACAGTGGGGAGCAATCTAGCTCCAGCATTATAGGTTGGATGTACAGGTTACCAACATCCCCTCAAAACCCCTTGGTAATGACAGATTTAAATTCCTTCATAGAGAGAGGTTGGGTGTCTTGGAAAGACCCTAATATGAGGGTCTTGATTGAACATTGAGCTCTGGGAGCTCCTCAGGGCCTGGGGTACTTCTTTGAGCTATAAATGACCCTAAGGTGAGTGGTTCACCTTCCCTTATAGGTGCACGGTGTACAGGGTGAGTGGTTCACCTTTCCCTGTGATAGCTAACATGTGTGTAGGATAAGTGGTTCACCTTCCCCTACATTTGCAAACACGTGTGTAGGGTGAGTGGTTCACCTTTCCCTACGTATTATGAAGTATGCATAAGATGATTGGTTCACCTTCCCCTACGGCATATGAGTAGAATGAGTGGTTCACCTTCTCCCGTGGGTACCCTAGTGAGAGATGCATTCAGGCATCTGGTTGTGAAAATGTCAATGGGACTTGGTTCATCATTTTCCCCACATGTAGGATGCTCATTCCCTACGATTTATGGTTGAAATATCGATGGGATGTGGTCCATCATTTCCCCCGTGTAGGATCCTTCCTACTATTGATGGTTTGCATGCATGTAGGACGTGGTTCTTCCTTTCCATACTCTCAGTGTTTTACATGCATGTAGGAGGTGGATTATCCTTTCCCTACATGTGATTTTGATGTGTGTTTGTAGAATGTGGTTTCTCCTTTCCCTACATGTAATTATGAGCAAGATGTGATATGGTGTTTCTACATCATCTTACCCATGAAGTCTGGGACTCATGGGAAGTACCTCTAACCTAGCCAATGAGTTGGGAAATGAGGATAGATACCATAGCACTACTGATGGATGCATTGTGCATTGCCATACTCTCTATGCTAGGATTCTTGGTGTTTATCTACTTGATCTGGGATCAATTGAGGTTCTACCTCCGAACTGAATTTTTTCAGTGAAGAGTGGCAAGGTCTTGTGAATCACTATTAATAAAATCTTCTTTATTATTCACATCAGTGCTCAGTAGAGCAAAGAAAAGAAGACATATATGGTTCATTATGGTTCATAATGGCAGGATGGCATGATGATCTATGACAGTAGATGGACTGGCAGGTGGAATTCTCCCTAGTTAAGAGGGAGTGTTAAAATTGGCAACTAGGGCCAAATTCTACTCAGATCTACTCAGTTGATGGAGATGATCATTCCATTGAATCCCTCTTTTTGAGAGGACCAAAATCGACCTAAAATCACAAAATTTGGATGAGAAAATTATTTATTTATTTCAAAAGAAATTTCACAAGACATAACCTTATTAAGGCAGGGAAACTGAAAATTTGAAATTCAAATTTTGCCTCCAAGTGTTAAGGTCGACTTCACCTCCATAAGGAAAAATTGTTATATATATAGGGATCCCTCATCTTCATTAGAGATCATCCTAAAAGAGTGCATTCAACTCTTGGGTAATTCTTTCTGAGGCAACCACAGCGTGGAGAAGCAAGGATGACGTGTTGCATTGATCTCCCATAGGTTCGAGTAGGAGCAGGCACCTAGCTGCAGGTTTGAGGGAAATTTTGCGTGATGTTTCGTCATGGTTTTTTGGTGTGAATCTCTTCAAGAGAAAGTCGCATTATCTGTGTGGAACCACAAATCAGGACACTGGTTTAAAGGTGAATTTTGGGGTTTATTTGTTCATGATTTGTATTCTAGTTCAGGCCACAGGAAATGTTGCTACAACAGCTAGTATGAAAGCATGTGTGGAAGGGACACATGACCTAATCTAAGTCCTTTACCCTAGCTTCATTCAAGAAGAGAGGGATGCAGTGTAAACAAAGAGTTTAACCCTCGTTTGTGAGCATCTTCTATTATTGTTAGCATAGGACTGTCGTTGGATGCCTTGAAAAGGAACCGCAAGTCCCGTAGCATTGTTGGACGTCTTGTAAAGGACAACAAAGGGTAAATTTCATTGGAAGAAGGTTACTCAATGATTGTTAGGAACCCTAACCAGGTAGTAAGCTTTAGGATTGTTTTGAACACTAATTTAGCAAGTCTATTTTGACTCATATTATTGTATTCTCTCTTTGTTGAACATTGAATATTGAAAATAAGAAGAAGTGATCAAGGGTTTTCCCCGTCTTGAGGTTTTTCCCTGGCTTGTGCCATATCTTTGTGTTATTTTGTCTTGTTTTGTCTTCTACAGTTAAAATTTGTGTTCTTTCTTCAGTTTTAGTCAATAAGATGATATTTCATGTGTGGATTAATAAATGGTCTTATAAGGAACATTGAAGTAATTGTATTATGAAAAGAACATGTTAATCGAAATTAACACAATCACACCCACAAGAATGGCAATGCTTGGGGTTTTAAAGGTTTTAGAGCAATTTTGTCAACTTCTTGAGAAATCTGTAGATTCTAAGTGGGTCTCTATATTCCAATTTCCTTGCTACAGTAGAGAAGTTAGGTCAACAATCTTCCCAGCTTTAATATTTTGATTTTTTTACTCAGCTCGTTAAGTCAAATTTAATATTTTAGTTTTTAAGAGTTGAGTTAGGTACTGTAGTGTCCAAGGTTCATCAAAAGTATGCTACCTATTGTACCATGCTTTTTCAGTTGCCTTTGTGTGCATTTCCAAATTGTCTGCTAAGGAGTCGTGGAGGGTGTGAAGTTGTTTCACCAAAAACTATGTTGTCGGCCATGAAATTGTCAGCGCATCTACCTGCACTACTACACAATTGTTTCCTGAATAGTTTCATGGAGAAAGAATTTACTCAGTGTAAAACTAACTGTGTGACCCCCTTTTTTAGTCATTGCATTTATTGGAAGGGGCGAGATCCCCTAATGCTTAAAATGAGATTGAATGGCTTTCATTACGTTTCCATCTAAGGGAAAATCTTTTGTGTCAACTGTGTATTGAAATGAGGAAAGCCAGTCTCTTTTCTCCCTCGTCAAAGAGAGATCTGCTTTTGTCAAAAACATGAAGTTTTGTCTTTAGTTCATTTCTAACCCTAGATATATTTTTGCTTTCCTCTCCCAAAATTAGGTGCCACTGATGGGACCACTAGTTCTATCCCTTCATAATCAATGACATATAGGTTGTTGAGTGAGCGCTTCCCAATTCATTGATATGTTCTCGATTTGATTCCCCATGTAGCAACCCCCTGCGACAATTGATGACCTTTTCTCATGTCATCTTGAATCCAGCAACCCCCTGTGGCAATTGATGGCCTTAATTGTTTGAGGCATAACTTTGTTTGAGTCACTCGAGCGAATACTTCTGCTCTATCGCCTTTGGCAATGGGTTGAAACAACTCGGCTCATGCTGAGTCAATCCCTAACAAAAGTGATAAGCGATTTTCCAATTTATTAACATATAGAATTGTTTTGCTCTGTATTTTAACTTTTTCTAAAATTAATATTTATTCAACTTCTTTGAATTTATTTTGTAAATCGCTATCAGCTCTTCATGAAATCTCAACTTTTTTTGTTTAAAGGTATGGCTTAATCGACTTCTTCAAAAATCCATTACATTTTTTTCAAGTTTTTACTCTCAGAAATACATATAATTAGTTTGTTTGAGGATGCTTCGGATAGAAATTTGGTATATATGGTTTTAAATTTTGAGAGGCTTATTTTTGTCTGAAATTTACTATAATAATGACATTAAATTGATTTTTCAACTCATTTTTGAGGTTGATACATTCTTACTTAGATTAAGTCTTCACTGTAGAACTTAACATGCAAGCGATTTTCATTTGTCCAAATTCCTATGGATTTTTCCCATTTGTCTATAATAATTGATCTTTATCGAGGAGCTATAGCTTTTAATCATGATGATAGGAGGATCACCCCTCGTCCCTATGAGAGATGGATTTCATGATATTTTAAAATCATTATTGGGTGGTAGGATTTTTACTTGTGTTTTATAATTATACGCTACAGCTTTATGAGGCAGCTTCACCTTGTGCTTTTGTCTTTTTACCGGGTAATACCATCGCCACACATTGTACTTTTGTCTTGCAGAAGAAAATATGAGTTTGTTAATTTATTTGGAGGAGACCTGAGAGCTGATTTTACAACCTTTAAAGCTCCCACATCATTTTTATCATAATAAGAGTTATTTTTAATTTAGATGGTTTACCTGTCTTTTAATAGTGCCCATCCATGATAGAAATCGTTACTTCTCGTTTAATGGCAAGGAGTAGGAGAACCCATCCATTTCAAAAAGTTTATGGGGAGGCTTTGACATTTGTTATGGATGTTTCTTTTAGTGGCCTAAGTATTGCAATCATAAAGATGTATATCTATTTTTGACCTTATGCGATTTTTGGTGTATTGGATAACTTTTAGTGAATTTCCAATTCTTTTTTTAGATAGGGATATGAGATAGGCATATAACGTGGCACCTTGCAAGTAATTTGTGTCTATTATTATACAAAATGATGGAAGGAAAATACTTGAGTTGGAGCTTTCATGCATTTCACGTGTTCATTGAGTGCTACATTCATTACCATACTTGGATAATCCACCTCGCTTACTAGTACAACCTTTGAATGAACCCATGTCTAACAATGATTTGCGTTAATGAATATGTAAGGGCTCAAAATCCATTTCATTCATACACTCTCAAGAATTCTAAATGAAAATGCCTCAAAAGCAGGCCATCATCTGGCAAAAAGTCCCTTGGAAGTTAGTCGTATCCTTGCTGCAACTTCTTCAAAAGTAAAACAAGATGATCTCATGGTGTCAACTATGGAGGATGAAGACAACGCTCCTTTTAGAGTAGAAAAATGTCACTTGAATCATGATAACCACTGTGAATATATCAAATCTCATCGTTGCCAGTGAAATTTTGGAGGGTTTATCGGGTATATAGAGTTTTTCTATTGCGCATGTGAAGGATGGGCAATTATCAGGTACATAGTGTTGGTTGTGTGGCTTTTGGCATTGTTTTCTATGCGCCCCTACGCAGTTACTAGCACGGGGAGAATAAAAAAAAATTGATTTTCGATACATAGTGTTGGTTGTGTGGCTTTTGGCATTGTTATCTATGTGCCCCTACGTGGTTACTAGCACGAGGAGAATAAAAAAAATTGATTTCCAATACATAGTGTTGGTTGTGTGGCTTTTGGCATTGCTATCTATGCACCCCTATGCAGTTACTAGCACAGGGATAATAAAACAAATTGACTTCCGGTACTCTAGAGAGAAGGAAGTTGCGAGAATTGGAAGGAAAGGGAGATTTGGAAGGTCCAAACAAAATAGCTGGTTGTATACTAAGCATTAACCCAAAGCTGGAATGTGGCTAGTGGGAAAGTGACCTTTATCTTCCTCTCCACCCAGCCCATACTCCCAAAGGGAAAGTAACATTCTTGCCCAGTTCAGCTATTAAAGAAAAAGCTTATTGCCGAACTCAACCCTTACTGAAAATAGGCCTCATCACTGAAGTGGGGGATCCATACACCATACTTAATATTGCCCATTATTAGAAGGACCTCCTTCAGGCAGACTCACGTTAAAATAGGCTTTGGTGAAGTAGGTAGGATCCTTTCAGACTAGACTCAGGTTAGGCAACAGGACCCCAAGGCAGTCTTCATTAAGGCATGTTTTTTGTGAAACAGGTCATGACACTGGATAGTCATTCTTATTAATGATATAACAACAAGATTACCCCCACCCCATCGTGAAAATTTTCGATTGCTGCACCGAAAGAATGCATGCACCAGCCAAATAGCAAGCAACATGAGGTAAGGATATCAATAATTGAATAATGATAAATGGAAGCTCATACTAATGAATCTTACTTGTTGATTAAATAGAACAGGTGTGTGTTGGTTTAGTTTTTCTTGATCATCTATTTCAATATTGTCGAATTGTATTCATGCCCTGATAATTGTGTTCATGCCCAAAGTATTAAATTGGCACAATTGTGTTCATGCCCAGAGTATTAAATTGTGCCAATTCAACCATATGTCCTCCATTTAAAATCAAATATATGTTCTGTAACTTATATGTAATATTTGTTAAACTTAGAATTTAATCTTTTTTATCATGGCATTGTTGAAATTTCCAGAAATAGAAAATATGTATACTCAAATATATTCATATTTTAAAAACTGTGATAATAAATGTGATTTGGATTCCATTTGTTGCCCATTTTCACTTAGCCGCAATTAATCTTTCCATTTTTGGAGGTCTGAACCATTTTACAGACTATAGTGATGTTCTAATAAGGGCTTATACATGGGTACAACAAACATTTAAATGATAGTACATACCTAAAAGCAATTTTTGCTTCAGATGTTCTGTGCTCCACATGATTCAAAAGCTTCAAAGTAAGCTGCTACAGGGACTGAAGAATTCAATGTCACTGAGTCCATGTTGGATGCAGCAGTATGGGAGAAGCTTAGTGCTTCCTTATCTGAGAATACATCCTCTACGAGAATATATCCTGTATAGTAAGCAAAGGTCAAGATAGCAGAAGGCTCTGGCTTGTGGAAAACTAATTAGGAAGCATTCATGACATTCACAACAAGCAACAAGGAGCAATACAAAGAGATAGACCATCACAACCAAGATATCCATAGCCTACAACAACAACAATAAATGAGGCAGTATAAGTCAATCAATGGCAGTAGATGTAGATGGTAAGCGATGCTAGTAGATGAATACAATCAAGTGGTGACAGTACATGCAGATAGCCACAGTTTTGTCTTGACGAGTGGTCAAGTGGTGCCAGTGCATTAGTTTTGTCTTGACGGGTGGTCAAGCAGTGCCTATGCATGCAGATATTTGGTTCTACTTCGTTATTTTTCCTCATTCACATTAATGCCTTGACCTAATTCTACCATTATTACTAATTTCGTCACTAGTTAGAGAAGCCACATCAATGTAGAACGATCCATTCATCAATGCATCCGAGCACCGAGACTGCTATGAGAGAAATTCTAAGAGCATGGATGACACTGATCAAAAGTTATGAGAGGCTTTCCAAGACAAATTTAGAACATGAATACCTAATAAGCATGGAGTTAGGTTTGAGCCCTAAGTTTCACCAGCTCCAAACAGAAAATCCACTTCAGGAGTGTCTTTCTCTTCTACTTTGTTGCTAGGAACAGGTTACATATCTGATTTGTCATTTCTCTTAACATAACAAGATGCAAACATTTGGCATATTACAATAATTGTGTGCAGAAGTATGGAATTTTAACATAACTAGCTGCAAAAGCTTTGGAAACCTAGGAAAGGAAAGACATTTTCCATGTTAATGCTCTTGAAATTCTTTTCATATATCCATGTTTTTGCAGATGGATATCTTAAAAAAAAATTCAACAACAATAACATGGAAAATGTCTTGTGTTCTTGGGGGGTTGGGGTGCTGGGAAATTTTTCCTCTGATAGTGTAAAATAATTTTGCTATGATGAATTGGTACATTATGAGGAAAATTCACTTTATAACTCTAGCTCAGGGATTCACCATATAAAACTTGGTACATTATGATTAAGAAATTTATCTAAACATAACCAGCAGTATAACTTCTAAGGTAATCCCCACTGACTATTATGATGGGAAAAATTCAGATTGCATAACATAACAGACTACTGATTCAAAAAGTTATTGAAATTTATATGGGCATCTATCCAGGCCAGTTCAAAATGGGATTTGAACCGACATTCAAAAAGCAAAAAAATTGGGTTCTTGCATACTTACTTGTTTCAGAGGGATTTTTCAGTCAGCACGGTAATTGGGCTCTTTAGCAGGAATTGATGGAATGAAATCCAACAGTGGTCCTGATGGAACTGCTCCATTCTATGTCTATTTCCTACCACAGCTTTTCGTTACGAATCCACTGGAAAGTAGTGCGTCTTCTTCCCATGATTTTTTTATGCATTTGAATCAAGAAATAAGAAATATTGGAACTGAATATAAACAAAATCTTCACTTCGGGGCAATCCGACTTGATTATAAATTTGTGATAATCGAATCCTACTACCTCTTCGTCCATGTTTTATGGATTGTTGTTCAGGGCAAATGGGGGCTCTCTTGGCTCTAAATTTGGCGGGAGAAGCTCCAAGGCAGTCCTAGACCGTGGTGGTCGCCGAGGAGAATATGGAGAAAAAATTGACAGTAAGAGCAATCGAGGAATTTGTTGCAGTGTATATCTTCTTCCCGCGCAGTGTGCTCTCTTTTGTATATTTGCTTCCCGCTCAATGTGCCCTCCTCTTTGTGTTTGTATATTTTCTTCCCGCGCATTGTGATCTTTCATGTGGGCTAGAATTGAGTGGGTTTACAGAGTTGTAATGAGACCATTTTTGAGAAGTTTAGTGTAAAAACTATGTTTCATTGATACATTGGTACATGGGTTTAAATATTTATTTTATATTTTTAAATATATAATTTAATTTCTCATTTAAAAAAAATTTATATATAAAAAAGATAAATATTTTTAAATTTATGGTTGTGATGAATTAATAAATTAAGATAATGATAAGTATCTTGCGTTTAAATATTTAATTTATATTTTTAAATATATAATTTAATTTTTTATTGTAAAAAAAATTGTATATAAAAAAGATAAGTATTTCTAAATTTATAATTGTGATGAATTAAAAGGTTAAAATAATAGTAGGTATCTTGGGTTTAAATAGTTAGTTTATATTTTTAAATATGTGATTTAATTTTTTATTGTAAAAAAATTATATATAAAAAAGATAAGTATTTCTAAATTTATAATTGTGATGAATTAATAAGTTAAAATAATGATAGTTTTAATTGTGATCTAATGTGGGTGTGTATAGGAAATTTCAAGAGAAATTAATATTTATTTATAGCTCTCTTGGTGTCATAAAGATGACAAATTCTTTCAACCCATAATATTTTAGAAGTTTTCCAATGCTTTATTAGTCTCTATAAAGGGAAGGCTCTAGTAATCAATTTGTATGTTGACAACTATTAGTTTAGTATTGACTTGAAATGTTCAACTTTGAAAAATAAATATTTATTTTTCAATATTATTAGGAAAATTTTCAAACATTTGATTGGACGGTAATTTGGCCTTATTACAGCCTTTAGAGAAGATAATTTTATGTGGATTCACTCACATATTTTATGCCATAATTTATGGATATGGTTGAAATATAACTATTGTGTTATTTTTAGATATTTTTGTAGTGATTTTTCAATCTTAAGCTTTGAAGTAAGTAAAAAACATATTTACCATCATTTACTTCCCATCATTTAAGAAATTATATGCATAAAAAATGGATAGGAATAAGATGTAACTAAACATATTTACTAAGACTTATCAATACTTGTGTAGGGGTAAAATTGTAAATGTGTAGACTTACTAGTGGTTGCTAACCACCAAAATTTATGCAAGTCCATGTGTTTGAGGAGCATACAGAGGAGATGGCAACAATGGACCAAATGCACTATTTACAATGCCAAGTCCGGAAGAGACTGGTAGTGGTTTGGCGAGGCCAAAATGATCAACTCACTCATGAGAATGTAAAAAATATGGACACTTGGTTGGCGCACTTTGCAGGGCACGTTCAATGTGACTTTTCTCCTCCACCACCTCCAGGAACAGCCCCGGACAACCCTGCATCCATCATGTCGTATGACTAGTATGCTATCTAGTGTTCTTTATGTTTTATATGTGTTTAGGTGCCTCTGGCCCAACCGTTTATGGAGAATGTCCCTAGTCACTCTTTTGTATTTTTGTCATCTGGTGCAAATTTTGGTCAACAAACCTGGTCGGGGTGAGACCACCTGTTTTGTAAGCTGCATTATGTACTTCTTTTTTCCTACATGAATAGAACATTGACTTACAAAAAAACAAAGGTTCATACAACATTAAAAAAAATTAATTAAGGTTCATACCTAAATTAATAAAGGTTCATACTTACTTACTAAATAGGTCTATAAATATATATTTTAGGTTTATCTATTTAGTATTTATCTAATGCAAATATGATGATTTAATACTAGATTTAAATGAGCTCACACTTTTAACATAAATCAATGAAATTTAAAAATTAAACTAATTTATGGCCAAAGATTACAGATAAATATAAATATTAATTTGGCTATCTAAATATTATCTTTAGTAAAATTATAATGAAGGCATTAGTGTCAAGTAGATAGATGATACATGCAATTATGTTAATTGTAGATGAATCCATTTGTAGTGTTAAACTTTAGAGACAAAGGGGTATTCATAATTTTAACACTGTAAATTCAGAGACCCCTTTGTCTCTAAATTTCAACACTGCAAATGGATTCAGAGACCCCTGTAGTGAAATGTAACACTTCGGTATCAAAATTGCAATTTTCTATTTATAGAGTGACACAACTAAAAATTACTCACATAAATGACTAATTCATATACTTGTTGTACTTGTTATTTGGTCGTGTTTTTATTCTTGGACTATAATATTCATTTACATTAATCATTATTAATTTTGTCACTTATTATCTAGTCATATATTTTAATCCTAGACTAAATTATTCATTTAAGTTAGTCACTTTTAGTTTAGTCACTTATTATCTAGTCATATATTTTATCCCTAAATTAAATTAGTCATTTAAGTTAGTCGCTTTTAGTTTAGTCACTTATTATCTAGTCGTATATTTTATTCCTAGACTAAATTAGTCATTTAAGTTAGTCATTTTTAGTTTGGTCACTTAAAATTGCTCAAATTTAGTAGTAATTCACTTAAAATAATTGTGGTGACTAACTTTTTTAGTCACCTAGTCATTAATTTCATCATTTTTTACTAGTGTGTTATTTATCATCTCCTATAGTTTCATGAAGTTATGGGCAGTGACCTAGCCTCTGTGGCTAAAAATGTGGCATAAATCTTGGAGTTGAAGGAAAAAAAATAACCAAACTGGGCTCTCGCCACTACCTTGCCTTGGCATGCCCATGGCTAAGGCTCAAATTGGTCAAAAAGTCATTCTCTCTCAGGGTTCAGAGGCATGGAGGGTTGGGTTACCTCTTGAGGATGTTTTTGATGATGTGTAAGGTGTGCTTGCCTTATTCTATCAGTGCCACTTCCTAAGGTCATCTAGGAGGTTGAATCTCATATTAGCAGCCTATCGTTGCATGTTTACCCTCGTTGGCTAGTTACTTGGGTCGATGTTGGGAAGGGGGTATTACACTAGAAACCAATAGTCCACTTGAAATGTTTCCCTTTTTTCTGCAAGGAAGTGATAGATAAGCTATTATAGAAAATCATTCAATAAAAAAATTATAGTGTTATTGCCTAAATCTACCTCAGGCTGAAGGAAGGCAGAGTCTAGGGTAACATCAAACCATGCTTAATCTGGTAGCTAGCCCTACCAGATCGGGAGAGGGCTCTCTCCTTGTCAATCTCGCAAAAAAATGATCAGTGAGGCTTGAGATGACTTTGAATAAAGGCTGATTTTAGGCTAGGTATATATGTAAAAGAGTTTGATTTTATTTTGAGGGTGTTTTTTGGATCAAAGGGAAAGGCAGATTTTGGGTCTGGGGAATGATGCTCAATTTTGCAGAGATCTGAATGGGGAAAGGTAGGTAAATGATTTGACACTTCAATTTTTAATGGAATGGAGAGCTTAGATAGGTGAGGAGTTGAAGAGGGCAAGAAAACTTCAGGGTTCCTCTTCAAACAGTTGAAAACATGGAAAATTAAACAAATCCTAGGTACAACACTGCAAATTTTAATGGATTCTACCTTTATCCTTATTTGTTTAAAATAAGAAGAAATAAGAGGGAAAATTGTATACATAGCACATCAATAGACTTACATTAATAGAGAGAATCACATTATCAAAGCAAAGTACCACAATAATCCCATAGAGTGTTGCAAACCCTGGTCTATTCCTTTGCCAAACTGAAGAAAAGATGTACAATGATGTTCAAAGCAATCCCAAATGTCCAAAATTTTGCCAAAATCCAACCTCTACACTATGAAATTCATAAAATATATACATTTTCTCATCCTTGTACTAAGGAAATTGAGCTCAACCATTTTCTTAAAAATAGAATCAGTTACATTAAACTTGGGCTGAATTTCTGAAAATAGGTATTGAATATGAACTCGTATCTCCTAAACCATAGCAACTATTAAAAAAATGAAAGAGGTTTTTGTAGATAAGGTCATGTTGGAGAAAACCTCTCTCAAATTTTGGAATTTGTTTCCAGTTGCTCGCAATCTGTTCCACAAAATCATCTCTAAAACAGAAAATCATTAAAAATTTAAATCTGTGAAAATGAGTTGTAAAGATCTAGTCACATATCCCAATTCATGACACCTGTGAATAAAATTGAAATATTTTTTTGTTATATGGCTTGTGGTTAACAAAAACCTCCTTGGGTTTTGCAAAATTACTTTCCATCTGTTGTAAAATGGCTCCGCACTAAAATGACTAAAACAGTAAAAAATATGAAAAATTTTCTTTGTTTTAATGTAGGCTCTAAGTATCACTATATATCTCCCACATAGTAGCACCTGTGCATAAACTGAAGGATATTTTTGTTATTTGGTATGTGATGAACAAAAAAATCTTTCACTTTTGAAAAATTCCTTACCATTATTTCAGAAACTGATTTTGTACTAAACTTGTCATTGTGTGTAGCAACTGACCTCAAAACATGCATAACCAAGAATCACTCATTCATTTCAATCATATATTCTAATCTGGGAGCCAGTTACAGGTGTGTGATATACCATTGGAAATATTTTTCCAAGCTTCTTCTGATGGACACACTTGTGACATGTTTTGTGCTTAACATCATGTGAAAAACATCTAACAAAACCAGACATAGTAAGAGCTCATGTTGATCTCTGGTGATAGGCTGCGAAGATTGGAACTAACAGATAGTATCCTTCCAAACCCATGAAGGATCGGATATTGGTGACATTAGAAAGGACTAACCATTCCATACTATTTTTAATCTTCTCCAGATCTATGACTATTCCCTCTACAGATATTACATGTCCTAAATACTTCATCTGATTGTTAAAGAAATCCCACAAAATATACTTGGCATATAGTTGGTGTTCTCGTAGTGTTTGTAAAACTACTTGCAAATGATTCTTATGTTCTTCAATATTCTTAGAGTATATAAGAATGTCATCAATAAAAATTAGGACAGATTTATCAAGGTAAGGGTGAAACAATTTATTCATGAGACTCATGAATGTCACTAGAGAATTGGTAAGGCCAAATGGAAAAAATAAAAAATCATGGTGGGCATAATGGGTTCTGAAATTTTTTTTAGGAATGTCTTCCTCCCTTAACCTTATTTGACGATACCTAAATCATAGGTCTATCTTAGAGAACATTGTAGCTCCTTTGACCTAGGTAAAAAAATATTATATTCTTGGTAAGGGGTATTTATTTTTAATAGTCAATTTGATACCCCGTCTATATTCAATACATAATCTCAGAGTGCCATCCTTCTTTTTGATAAACAAGATAGGTGCTCCCCATAGAGACACGCTTAGGCGAATATAAACTTTGTCAAGTAATTCTTGTAGCTCCATCTTAAGCTCAGTTAATTCATGAATACTCATTCTGTACGGATTCTTTGACACAGGTGTAGCCCCTGGGGTTGGGTCTATCATAAAATAAATATTCCACTTGGGAGGTAACCCACAAATTTCCTCTGGAAACACATCTGTGAAGTCCTAGATAATTGGTATACTTTCAAAGGAAGCAAACTTATCTTTCGAGTTAGTAAAACCCACGTTTATTGCGTATATTTGGAACCCTTTTCTAATACACTTGCCTAACTGAAAGGCAATAATTTCTCGCAACTACATTGTCCTTCTTACCCTTGAATTTATTGCTTGACTCCCTCCTCATTAAGGTAACTAATAATATTTTCCTTGCAATTTACAATCAACCAATATCTTTCCAGCCAGTTCATCCCAATTAAAGTATCATAAGCCCCTAGAGGTAACACATTTATATTTACACTAATTAATTGACATGGTATCTAAATAGGGCAGTTATCTATTTTAGTTGTTACCCTTCTTTTTTCCTAGTGGCTAGCTATAAAAACCAGGAATTTTAAATTTACATGTTTGTAGATGACACAATTCCATAAATTTAGGACTCACATAACTTAAGTTGGATCTTGTATCTATCAAAATTGACACAATATGGCTATGCATCTTACATTCAAATTTGATCATCGTGGGTTGATATTCAACTTCATGATCCTCCAAAACAACATTAATCTTAGGTATGCTACTCGCCACGTCACCTAATATAGAAGCATCTTAAAGATTAACAACTTGTTCTATTCTAGTATGGTGAGGGAAGTTCTCGTAATAATGAGTCTCCCCATAGCCCCAACACTGGAGTGGGGGTTTCTGTGATTGAATGAATTTTGATTTTCTGGAAACCTCCACTTATTTAATCTCAGTTTGTGGTTTGAATTTCTGCTGGTTCCCCCCCAAGAATTTTGTTATGTTTATTCTTATGGAAACTCTTGGCATTTCCACTTTTCACATTCTTCATATTCTGAAATATTTTATGTACCTTTTTATTATTCTAACCCTTAATTCCTTCTCCTTTCTATTTTGTATGTTTATAACATATTTGTTCCTCCTAATCACCTCGTCCATGGTTTTGGGATTATCAAACTCTAAACGTTCCTTCATTAATGCTGGAAATATGCTCATGAACCATTATACCTTTTCTTTATCCTACAAAATATAAGGTACATATCTCAACAAAGATGTGAATTTGGTCACAAATTCATCCATGGAAAATTTTCCTCTCTGGATCCCATGAAATTCCTTTTCCTTATCATCATAAAAATATTTCGTCAAGTATTTTCTTTAATGTACTTCTTGAAATCTTCCCATGTCACTACCTGCTCATCTATTGCATGTAAAAAATTAACCTCTTCCTACCACAATGTGTTCTTCCCTTGAAGTTCATAGATAACTAACCTTGCTTTCAGATTCTCATCATATTTGTAAATTTGAAAGTATTTCTTAATGTTAATAAACCATGCTTCAACAATCTCTTCCATTTCTCCATCGAAGATTGGGGGTTTAATCTTATTGAACTCTCCTTTTAGTTATATTTTCCGTTTCTTATTTTTTCTGATGACCTTACACATTGTCAAGATTCTTCCTCATTTCTACCTTTATCCCCTTTCAACTATTGAGTGTGACATCCTTAAGGTTATATTTTCTTCTCATCCCTATCCTCATTACGAGAGCTACGTATAGAGGTTCTATGATTCTATCGATCATAAAGACTTTTCAGAATCCTCTATTGATCTTGCATTGATCTCTCATTGTCTTCTTGCATACTAGCCATCTCAGTTCTTAACTATTGTACAATTTCCAACAACATGGCAGTGATATTTTTGGGGTCTCTCTCCAATTGGACCCACATCTCTCGACTGACCCCAGAACCTGGTATGCAAACATACCCGACAACTGGCCTTGTTGGTTGTGTACCTCGAACTCATCTCCACATTATGCTCCCTCTGTGATCACAATATATACATGTTCATTAATCAATTACCCCAATAGGCCACAGTACTATAACGTGGCTCTGATACCACTTGTAACACCCCAACTCCACAATTATTATTCGAACCTTATATAAGATAACGAGGTAAATTTTTCTATATAAATAACATAGATTATACCAATTATTCCAAATCGGGTTTGAATATAAGTGTCAGTTTTCACCCCTCCCATCATTCATAAAACTAAGTTAACAATTAACTCATAAGAGTTCGAGGGAATCTCTGGAGGCCATCCTTTCTACTAGATTTCATGAGCTCCTTTTTTATTTTATTTAACATTAGGGTTCATCCATGTCGCCCACTTTATGATCAAACGATGAAGATGACGGGGTATGGAACCGTTCCTACCCTAGGCCTCCGTCGATAGTCTCATTCTGCTCCTCCATTGATGCTGCCATAATCCCATGTTTGGGAACTCTTTTCTTTGGCATGAATGTCCTCTCCCATAATTTGAATGCTCACAGTGATAATTACCTTTAATCTTCTGAATCCTTTGGTGTTATACTCACATTTATACATTTTCCTAGTTTCTTCTATGACATAGTTTAGGAACATAGGCAGTCGACAATTTCTTCCCCAATCCATTTTACCCCGATGAGTGATTTTGGTTGCCATGATTTTGGTTTCCATTTTCTCAGCTACACAAATTATGTTGGAAATTACTCCCAACCACCGCCTTGAATAAACTGGCAGCAGCCATACTTGAGTTAAATGTTTTTGCAAGTGACAAATGGAGCTTTTAGAGAAGGAAAAACTCAAATTTGCAGGCCTATTTACTTATGCAACTTCCATAATGTTCAAAAATTATGTCTGCCCATGTCTCTTTAGTAAAACCTTTCCCGCCATATCACCTACCTTCTTGAACGCACTATGCACCCCGCAAGGTTTAGCCTTTCCGCACAACTCAATTGCAGAATCCTAAAAAATTTGCGATGCAATATGGTGGGACCCCTTTTTAATATATATTCCATATGAACCTTTTTTTTTCTACTTTAACTTTACCTTTTTCCTTTTCGCATTGCCCATCATGTAGCTCGTCACACATCGTGCTTCACAAATGTTAGTTCTTACCCTTCTTGATCTGCCTCAAACCTTGTGATGGTGCAATGTGATATCGCCATTGCACAACACAATCGGCGATCATTTTATTTAAAGTTAACACATCGCAGTCGTTTTTTGAAAGTTGTGATGCGATATCACCTTCGCATATCGCAATTGCCAGATTATATGTTTTCCATTAAATTTACCGCGGGTTAAGTGTTGTAAGTTGTGATGAGATATCGCCATTGCATATCACAATTGCAAGCTCAGGAGGATAGTGCCCAGGTAAGTGTTGATATTTCCAAAATTTGATTCACGAAATGGGCATGGATGGGATGTGGTTTCAAGGCCGAAACCTAAAGGATTTCAAGTCCGTGCTTTTAAGTTTCCTACGATGTTTCATGAAGAAATATAAAACATAGAAGAAGGATATTTTATGGTTACATGTCTGTTTGAGCATTTAATTAGCATTAAACTTTCAATCTCCACCTTTTTTGTATTTAAAATTATGTATTTGATATGAATAAGGATATAAATGAAAAAAAACTCAACTCTCTTGTTTTTTGTTTGTGTGTCTGGCTCTGTAAATTAATTTTTGTGTTTCCACATAACTATGTAAACTGGGTATTGAGGGAAAAGAATTTCCCCTGTTTCTTTTGAGCTTCTCATCTTCATTTTTTTCCAACATGGTATCAGAGCAGGTTTAATCTCTCAATGAAATAAAGTGTTCTTTACTAAGGAGTTGAAATTTGTTTTGAGAAAAAAATTCTCCAGCAGTGAGAAGGTTTTTTGTTTCAGCAAGCACAAACTTGACTAATCCAAAAATACCACATTTTAATGGAAAAAATTACGACTATTGGGCTATTAAAATGAAGGCTTTGTTTTCCTCACAAGATAGTTGGGAACTGGTGGAGAATGGTTTCGAAGAACCAACAGATGCAACAGCATACAATGCTTTGACACAAGCAAAAAGAGATTTGTTGAGGGACAAGAATAAGGACTCCAAAGCCCTCTTCTATATTTTCCAAACAGTGCATGAAAGTATTTTCCCAAGGGTTGCAGTATCAACGAAGTCCAAGAAAGAATTGGATACCCTCTAGACAGCTTACTAAGGCATGGCAAAGGTGAACACAACAAAACTACAAATGATGAGAAGATATTTTGAAACATTATGCATGAAAGAGTATGAGAATATAGACTCATTATTTACACATGTGATTGGGTTGGTTACCCAAATCAGGTCTCATGGTGAAACACTTGAGGAAAGGAGAATATTTGAGAAAGTTTTAATAATTTTTCCATCAAGGTTTGATGCCGTAGTTGTGGCCATAGAAGAGACAAAGGATCTCTCACATTTTTCAGTGGATGAGATTCATGCATCACTGATGTCTCATGAGCACAGATTGAACGAAGCAACAAACTCCTCATTGGAGCACGCATTCAAGACAAAAGTGTCTTTTGGTCAAGGTAGAGGTCGAGGAAGATCAAACTACAAAGGAAGAGGAAGAATCGCACACAGAGGTGGAAGAATCAGCCCTTCAAGCTAAAGTGGAAGGGGCAGCAATCAAAATCCAAGTCAAGGCTCAAGGGAGAATCAAGCACAAGGTCATAGGTATGATAAATCTCAAGTTCAATGTCATTATTTTAAGAATTATGGTCATTATGCAAATGAATGTATAAATAAGAAATATGACACAAGTAGCAAACCAATTGTAAATTTCACAAAGGAAAACCAGAACCATGATAGCATATTTTAAGCTTGTAATGTAGCACAAGAAAAACAAGGAGATGTATGATTCTTAGATTTAGGGTGTAGCAACCACATGACTGGAAACATAGCAATGTTTTCCAATCTAGATGAAAGTGGTGGGGACACGAGGGTGGCGAATTAAACTTAAACTTTAGAACTATAATCAACACACCTTATAAAAAAAATATTATTGAAGAATAAAATGGCTCAAGTCCACCCTTTTCACAATCCACTTAGCCCCATATGATCATGGGTCCAGAATTGTGGTCTTAACTTCACACGTTTAAATGTATCAAACTTAGGGTTTGTCCCTCATTTCACATTTTCTTCGCAATGGTTTTGTTGGAGAGGAAACTCGATAAGGGCTTTGACCCTGTTGTCTCCTGCAACCCTGCACAACCTTTGAGTTTATGAACTGGGTTTTCAACCCTGCTATGGATACCAGAAACTCAAGTCAATTGTCGACGCCGCCTACAACCCAGCACAACCTCTGAGTTTATGAACTGGGCTTTCAACCCTGTTATGGACGCCAACAACTTGAGTCAATGTCAATTGTGTGCATCAGCCTGCTTGGTAATGCTGGGGATTTTCGTTACTGTTTACTTTCCTCTTCCTTTTATTTTGTCTGATGTCTTTAGAAACCTCTTCTTGGCTTAGAAATTATTCTGAGTGCAACCAATAGGTATTGGCTTTATCTCTGGGGCAGCTTGACCTCTATATCACAAGGTAAGTTTTCGTTCCAATTTTTGTTCATGATTTTCTTCGCTTCCTTTCTAATCCTTTGGCGCATTGGTTAGCAGGTGTCATATTCTATGGTTTGCGAAAATGGTTCTTCCATTTGTAGTCGCATTGTCTCTTTGTGAGTCTTCGTCACTTTAGGTAAGTCGTTTTCATAAGGATTATTATCAGTTCTTCTTTCAACTTCTTCTATTTTTTTAACATGTTGCCCTCTGAATTTTTGTGTGTTTGATTGTGGTTTTAGGTGCTAACCTGATGTTGTATTCTTCTGTCATTGCGGTCCAGAATATCCCTTGTGTAACAGGGTAGGACCCTTCCTATGTGCGCCTGTATTTTTTCTTTAATTAGCTAGGAATTCACAAACCCTCAAAGGGGGTTTTGAAATTTTGTGGTTATCGTGGAATGTAATGTCTAGCTTATTCTTTATGGTCTACTCTATAATCGTTGATTGGTATCATTGTCGTGTTGTTGATATGTTTCAGTTTTTGAGCAGGGTATAAACCCTAACTTTTGTATAGTTTTTAAAAACACTTACTGGGTTCCATCTTTGATACTGTCTTTAATTGATGTAGGTTATTACAATTTTATTGTTCGTTTTGTGAATTTCATTTGAAGACTTTTTGAAATGTAAGCTTGTTCGATTATGAATTTCATTTGTATACTTTTGGGGTAAATAAATGAATAAACAAAAATAAAATATGTTCTCAAATTCCTTTTAGATATACCTGTATTTCTCTATTTCAAGCGTATGAATTTGTCCTTCTTGAATGTTTTTGGGTTCTGCAATTCCTTTTATTTGACATAGGAAAACCTTCGACACAGTTCAATACTCAGTTAAATTCAAAATGCAAAAAAATAATTGTTCCTTAAATGAGAAATTCAATAATATTTTCCTTGTTTTTCACAAACACAAATTCACTCTCCTAATACAAGTATTCTCTCTACAGATGGCAGACCCTCTTTTGGTGGGTTTTGGGTTGGTTTATACCTTTCCCGAATACCCCATGTAATTAAGAAACTACCATTCAGTTTCAAATTGTTTATTAAAACTAATTCTTGTGTCTTAAATAATTAACCCTAACTACTCTTTTAATCTGAAAATTACAATAGCTATGTTAATCTAATTTGAATTTAAAGAAAAAAAAAACTAAATAAAAAATCATTTTTTTCCCAACAGAAAGTAGCCAGCTCCGGCTGTGGCTCTTTAGTTGGATGCTCCTACATCAAAAAGTGTAAAATCTGAAGTGACATTGGTGACTAATAGCAAGGTCGTTGTCATGGGAAAAGGAAGAGTAGACATACTAACAAATAAGTGAGAGAAGAAGTTCATCCCAGATGTTTATTATGTCTCTAGTTTGAAACATAACCTCTTAAGCATTGGACAGTTCATGAAAAAGGGCTACAATGTATTTTTTAAAGATGATGTGTGCACAATCTTGGATAAGCCTCCAAGTAGATAGCTCATTGCAAAAGTTCATATGATAAACAACATAATTTTTACTCTCAATATAAGATCAGACTTGAAGGAAGAACGTGTTATAGCAGCTGTCACATAAGAAAAATTTCAAGAATAAGTAAAAGATGAGAATTGGTTATGGCATTTGAGATTTGGTCATATCAACTTCAGAGGTTTGAATTTGTTGCATAGGAAAGCTATGGTGAAATTATTTCCACTCATAGAAAAACCAGATGGCCTATGTGAAGGTTTCATCTTGGGCAAACAACACACAAAATCATTTCCAACAAGAAATTCAATAAGGGAAAAAACACCTTTGGATATTGTCCACTCAGATTTATGTGGACCAATGCTAACACCATCATTTTGTGGCAGCCACTATATTTTTACATTCATAGATGACTACACAAGGAAGACATGGGTCTATTTTCTAAAACAGAAAAGTGAAGTGTTTAACCGCTTCCACCACTACAAAGCTCTTGTTGAGAAGCAAAGTGGACACTACATAAAAGTTTTGAGGACTGATAGAGGTGGTGAATATATCTCAAATGACTTCCTACGTTTTTGTAGGGAGCATGGAATTCACAAGCAGTTTATAGTAAGGTATACACCTCAGAAAAATGGTGTTTCAGAAAGGAAGAATAGGACCATCATGGAAATTGAAAGGAGAATGTTGAAGGCAAAGCATTTGCCAAATGATTATTGTGCTGAAGCTGTTGCTTGTGTAGTGTGTATCATTAATAGATGTCCAACCAAAAGTGTCATCAATAGAGTTCCTAAAGAAGCATGGAGTGGAAGAAAGCAATTTGTCACTCACATCAGAGTGTTCGGATGTGTGGCATATGCACATGTCTCGGATGAGTTGAGGAAGAAGTTGGACAACAAGGGGGAGAAATGTATATTTCTTGGATACACTGATGAATCCAAGTCATACAATCTCTACAACCCATTAACCAAGAAGGTAATAATCAACAAAGATGTTTAGCTCATAGAAGAGGAAGCACGGGATGGAAGTTTAGCGAAGAAAGTCAATGTGAAGACATGTATGTCACATGAAGACAAAAATGAATTGACTACAGCAAGTAATTCCTCAACAATAACTCCTCCTCCACCCACACAAGCTCAACAAAGTACACCGCAAGCAAGTAATAGGATAGGCTTGCACAATTAGGTAAGTGCTTCTCCAAGCACACCACAAAGATCCACAACTCCATCTACTTCAAGATCAACACCAAGCTCATCTTCATCAAGTATAAGAAGACCAAAATTTAGAAATTTAAGTGAAATTTATGAGCAAGAAGAAGTTGATAATAGTGTTGGTCTGAATTCTTTATTTGCATTATTTTTTCATGTAGATGACCTAACAGAATTTGAAGATGCAATCAAAGAAGAGAAATGGGTTGAGGAAATGAATGAAGAAATAGGAGCAATAGAAAGGAATGACACATGGGAGTTAATAGACCTTCCGCAAGGAAAATAAGTCATTGGAGTGAAATGGGTCTATAAGACCAAGAGCAACATTGAAGGCAAGATATAATGGCATAAAGCAAGGCTATTTGTCAAAGGCTACAAGTAGCAGCATGGAAGAGATTATGAGGAAACCTTTGCGACAGTCGCAAGGATGGAGATAGTGTGTACAGTGTTGTCAATAGCAGCACAACAAAAATGGAAAGTGTATCAAATGGACGTGAAGTCAGCATTCTTGAATGGAGTGCTGAAAGAGGAGGTGTATGTTGAATAACCTCCTGGCTATGAGGTAGAATACCAAGAACACAAGGTGTGTAAGTTGCGGAAATCCCTTTATGGGTTGAAGCAAGCACCGCATGCATGGTACAATAGGATAGATACTTACCTGATGAAAAATGGGTTCGAAAAATGTGATGGTGAACCTACTCTCTACATCAAAGAAAATGAGGATAATATTATTATTGTTGTTTTGTATGTAGATGATTTGATTTTTACAAACACGGTTGATTCTCTCATCATTGATTTCAAAGCAATCATGAAAAGTGAGTTTGAAATGAATCACTTGGGGTTGTTGAGATAATTTTTGGGGATAGAAGTGAAGCAAACAGAAAATGGAATTTTTATCTCTCAAGCAAAGGATGTTGCAGAGATTTTAGAAAGGTTCAATAAGTAGAATAGAAAGCCAACACCAACTCCAACAGTCATGGGGTTGAAGTTGAGCAAGGAAGATTGCAGCAGCAATGTCAATATGACATTATGCAAAATCATAGTGGGCAACCTAATCTACTTGAACGCAACTAGGCCTGATATAATGTATGCAGTTATTTTGGTGTCAAGGTTCATGGAGACACCCAAGGAGACACATTGGCAAGAAACCAAAATAATTTTAAAGTATGTTAATGGGACGAAGGAGTATGGTGTTCTATACTCCGAAATTGATGATTTTAGGTTGATTAGTTACAGTAGAAGTGATTGGGTTGGAAGTATTGATGACAGAAAGAGCACATCAGGATATGTTTTTCATTCGGGTTTGGGAGCCATTTCATGGGCTTCCAAGAAGCATTTGATAGTTTCATTGTCAACAACAGAAGTTGAGTATGTCGCCACAACAGCAACAACGTGTCAAGTATTTTGAATGAGAAGGATGTTGTGGGATTTATGTCATGAACAAGACAGAGCAACCAAAATATTCTGTGATAACATTTCGGCAATTACACTATCAAAGAATTTTGTTTCCCACAAAAGGACAAAGCACATTGACGCTAAATATCATTTCATAAGGGAATTAGTTAACAATGGTGAGACTGTGTTACATCATTGCAGGTCAAAGGAACAATTTGCAAACATCTTCACAAAGCCGTTGGCACAGAAATTTTTTTTTTATCTCAGAGAATGTTTGGGAATGTTCAATGGCGGTAGTTGTGATTAAGGGGGAGTTTTTGAAATTACTCCCAATCACCGCCTTGAATAAACTGGCAGCAAACATACTTGAGTTAAATATTTTTGCAAATGGCGAATGGAGTAGGCAGAGAAGGACAAGCTCAAATCCGCAAGCCTATTTACTTACGCAACTTCCATAATGTTCAGAAATGATGTCCGCCCATCTCTCTGTATTAAAACATTTCCTGCTATATCACCTACCTTCTTGACCGCACTGCACACCCCGCAAGGTTTAACCTTTCCGCACAACTCAATTGCCAAATCCGACAAACTTTGCGATGTGATATGGTGGGACCCCTTTTTAATATATATTCCATACGAACCTTTGTTTTTCCACTTTACCTTTACCTTTTTCGTTTTCGCATTGCCCACCGTTTAGCAGGTCGCACATCGCGCTTCGCAACCTTTAGTTCTTACTTTTCTTGCTCAGGATCAAACCTTATTGCACATCGCGATGAGCGATCATTTTGTTTGAAGTTAACACATCGTAGTTGTTTGTTGAAAGTTGTGATGCGATATCGCCATCGCATATCACAATTGCCAGATTAAATGTTTTCCGTTAAAGTTGCCGCGAGTTAAGTGTTGTAAGTTGCGATGTGATATCACCATCGCATATCGCAATTGCAAGCTCAGGAGAATAGTGCCCAGGTATGTGTTGACATCGTCGAAATGGAATTTGCGAAATGGGTGCAGATGTGATGTGGTTTCAAGGCTGAAACCTAAAGGATTTCAATTCCAATCTTTTAAGTTTTGTATGTTGTTTCATGAAGAAATAGCATAACACGGCAGAAGGACGTTTTATGGTTACGTGTTGGTTTGAGCATTGAATTAGCATTAAAATTTCAGGCTCGGCCATTTTTGTATTTAAAATGATGTGTTTCATATGAATAAAGATATGAATGAAAAAAACTCAACTCTCTTGTTTTTTTTTTTTTGTCTCTGTGTGGCTCTCTAAATTAATTTTTGAGTTTCCACATAAGTGTGCAGACTATGTATTGAGGGAAAAGCATTTCTCCTATTTCTTTTGAGCTTCTCGTATTTTTTTTTTCCAATAAATTATTTTACCTTCAACCACTGTATTAGGGTTGTTTTGTTTTCAAACCCTAATACAGTGGTTGCAACTATTATTGTCAGTGACACCTTTCACATTCTGCTGGTTTTCTCTTTGGAAAGCGTTTTATTTTAAGGTAATTATGTTTTCAACCTTTCTTTCCTCAAATTGACGGACATTTTTTGTAATTACTTATATTCACATAGTTGTTTAACCCAAGATTTTTGCGCTTTCACTATTTATCTTGCAAGTGAGTCTTTTAACAACATTTTTGTTTTTCTAGCTGGCAAGAGGGTTACGACTCAGGATATGGCTCATACTTCGGCTTATACTTCCACTATGCCAAGTCTTTATGGAATCTTACCTTGTTATATGGCTATCTTTGAGGTTTAATAGTCAAGCTAGGGTTTTAACAGACTCTCTAGATTATGCAAGGAATAATAAATTCATATTAAGTTTTGTAATTAAATTTCTGTTTAATACAGGGTATTTTTAAAAAACTATTACCTTCATGGGTTTAACTTAATACAATTTTTACTGTTCATGTCTCGTACTAAGGGGAAAATAGTTTCTGCAGAAGTTTCGAACTTGATTTATCTTTTATCATTAATGTTAAATACTTTTACTTGTGAATTCAACATTATGGTCTCTTTTCGGTATTATTCGAACTTGATTTACCTTTTATCATTAATGTTACAATACTTTTACTTGTGAATTCAACACTATGGTCTCTTTTCGGTATTATCTAATGTACAGATATTTGTATATTATATAACTGAAATGGGTGGTCGACTTTTAGGATTGTATTTTCATGCTCAAATTTGTAACCATCAACTTGATTATTGTTGTTATTATATGTGCTACCAGTTTCTTGGGTTTAGTTATAGCGTATTGTTTTTTTCTAAAATGTTACTGTTCGGGTTATGGGTTACCATGACATGCCCTATTTGCTTGTCTTGGTACTAAGTCTTCAACAGGAACAAATGACTGTTTCTCTAATGGACCATGTGGCTTGTCAGAGAGTCTAACCTTTTTCTGCTACTGGGTTTTCACGTGAAACTGTTTGCAACCGTGTATAAAACTTTCCTTTCCTCCATAAAACATTATTTTCTCCTTGGGTCTCTTTTTATCTTGGAAGAACAGAATATATGTAAATAATATTATGGTTATTCTTGTATTTGAGCTGGAAACAAATTTCTTGCACCAGACTATATTTATTAGTGTACAAAATGATTAACATAGTTCAGTATAGTTTAGTTTTTATATAATGGTTAGGCTTACTTTCTACATACATTAAAACACTAGATTATATCAGTTCAAAATATACATCTTCACCTACTTCATTTTTTTTTTACATTAACTCACAAAAAGAAACATCGAAGTGAAATATAGGAAATCCTTTCATCTTTTAATAAAATTCCAGAATTTCTTTCGAGATTAATATTAATAGCGAGTTAAACAAACTTTGTTAAAACTGAGTTACTATTTTTTTTTTTTTCAACTATACTCTGTCAGGGAAACAATAGAAAGACTCTTGATTCACCTTACATTGAGACTGGAAATTACGTCTCGGTTTCCCCGAGCTTCCTTAGTTTCTAGAGAAGTTTTAGACATCAACCTTTCTTTTACCTCTGGACCTTTAGTCTAGCCCAGAAAATTATTTCTCGAGTTCCATTGGCTTCCCCCGAACCTCCTTAGTTTCGAGAGAGAACTTTTAGACATCAACCTTTCTGTGACCTCTGGACCTTTAATCCAGCCCATAAAATTATGTCATAGAGTTCCATTGGCTTTTCACCAGCGCAGTGCATTTACCACCCTGTGTCTTGTCCAGGTCCTCTGTGTTTCGTTGCCTCTCCTTCCAAACGTTACATACTTTATTTTAAGTTTTTCCAAGGAAGGGAGTAACTCTCTAACTATTTGGAAACTCATGATTCCCTTTTCTTGGAAAGGAGTAATTGTCTAATTACTTGGAAACACCTTATTCTGGGAAGAGTAAATATCTAATTACTTGGAAACTCGGGATTCCTTTTTCTTGGAGTCTTTCTTTTCATTCCTTTGACTTAGCATAACTCTTTTTTTTTTTTAAAGAAACATAACAAAGAAAGTTTTCTAACATCTTTTACCAATTTCTATTGAATTCAAATCTAACGAGTCTGTATGGTAAAGTAAATGAAAGTTATCTACATGCCCCCAGGGTGTTACAACAACGAATTGAAAATATAAAATGTTCAGATAAATCAAATTGTGATATTGAAAAAAAAACATCAACTTTGGATGTAATAAGAAAATACCAATTCCTTTCTAATGAATTTTGGATTTCTTATTAATGTATTCCATATAAATTCCATATATAGAGGTAGTTGTGAATTAATCTCATTGGATTTCTTATTAATGTATTCCATATAAGTTCCATATATAGAGGTAGTTGTGAATTAATCTCATTGAAATATTTGTCGATTGAAATTTGATAATTAAAATTTTATGAAGTTTTTAATTTTAAATATAAAATGAAAAAATAAAATAATAAAAATAAATTAAATTATAAAATAAGAAAATCGGTAAACATTTGGCATGAGTGTTATTATTTTATTTTATTTTTGAAAAATAATGAGAATTATTAAAACAACTACCACAATGCTTATTAACGTTGAATCATACATAACTACCCAATGAAAAGTTAATTTATATAATAATATTTTATAATATTTATAGTCTTAAAAAAATGATGAGTTCCAAGTGCAAAGTATTAACTGAATTTGGAATTAAAATAGAAAAATATTAAGGAAATTAAAAAAAAAAATGGATTATAACCTTAAGTATATAATTTAATAAAATTTTTTTGATTATAATAATAATTATTATTATCCAATTTTAAAGTTGCGGCTAAGCAAGACACCAAATTGGTGTATGAGGCCTTTTTGTTTGTGAGACAAGAGACTCACCTCTTAAGTTTAAGAAAACATAAATACTTTACCATTAGGAGAAAACACATACTCTTAACCATTAGGCCTACTCAAACTATATTAAGTATACAACTTAATAATATAAAATATATAATTTAATAATATAAAATAAAATTTTAATAATATTCTAAATAAGAATTTTAAAGAACTAATTTATTATTATCTGGAGAAAAAAAAATTTGCAAACTTACATTAATGTACCTATAAAATTATTGATATAATTCAACATTATTCATTATATACATTACATAAGTAATAAAATGAAATCCGATTCTACATTAAAGAAACGGGTGATTCAGCTAATAGCTCAACATCAAATTATTTAATCATTTAAACATGGGTTGATAATGTTGGATTTAAAATGAACGTCATATATTTGAAAATTTCTCCCAGAAGCCAAAAGGTCTGAAATTTAATTAATTATGATCACAATAATTAAAATACAACCTACATTTTCGATATGGACTGATTGCGAAGTCTGAACAGATTCGTCTTTTGCACTCATTGTCTTTAATGATAACGATAGTACTAATAAATTTCTGGATACCTTTGAATTTTGGACTCTACCAAATGCCAAGAGCGGGAAAAAAATTGCGACATGGTTCCGTACACTTAGCTATGCCTTTTTATTAGGTTAATGGATGAATTTGGGATCCATGTTGTTGAGTTGTTGTTATAAAAGTATTTGGATTTATAAAAGTAATTTGATAAGATAATTTTTATATTTTTATTTGTTTTATTTTGTGATTTCAAAAATTATAATTAGAGGTATTTAATTTTGGAATTGTGTTGTATTATTTTTTTGTGATTGTTTTTTTTTTCAAAAAGAAATTGAAAACATAAATATTAATTTATTTGAATTTTTAAAGTCAAATTAGTTGTTACAGCTAGTTTAGTTATTTCTACATTTACTTGAATTTTGATCTCTCACCTAGCCTTAATGATGAACCTCACTAGTTGATTGGAAAAACGTCAACCATACTCATTTTAATGTGATTATTACCCAAAAAATTCCATATAAAACTAAAAATATTTATTTTAAAATTTATCAAATTATTTATTTTTATTAAATATATTGTAAATAGAAAATAATATATTTAATTATTATAATAAAATATTTTATATATAATTTATGGTGGCTAGTTTAATTAATAATCTTATTACCAAGTACTATATAAACCATCAATAGTGAAATTCAAAATTCACATTCTCTATACATAATATCTATATATATAATGTATAGATGTATATATAACCACTCTAAATAATTTTATTTTAATATATACTCCAATATTATAAATTTCAAAAGAGTTGTTAGAGTGGTAGGTGTTTTGAATCCGTTTGAAAATCCAGGTTAGAAAGCAGTGCAGATTGATTGCGATTGAGTGTTTATGACTTTATATGACAAAATTGATGATATGTGAAAATAGAAATCATATTTGAGTTTCGGGAAGAAGGTTATTTACATTAATATTATTGATTAAGATAAGGGTTTTTTTTTAAATCTTAAAATTTTGCAAGGGTATATACAACAGCCGGCAAGCCATATATACCAGTAACTTATGACTTCGCAAAGATCGAGGCATCCAAAGATCATCCAGATTCCAAACTCCAACGAGACATCTATCCCTCTAACTTAAGATAAGGGTTTTTGATGGATGTAAGGATCTCATCCAAATGGCTTTTATAAAGTCATCCCTCCCGCTCCTCACTCAGTCACCCTACGTCGTCGTCATGTAAAGTGCAAATGCTATACACCTTAAAGTGAAAATGCTAGTATATGTGTGGAGCCATGATTTAGAATGTCTTTTTCAAAGATCAGTTACATTGTATTCATAAAATGTGTGAAATCTTTACTATTTTTTCTGAGTATAAAATGTAAATAATAAATGTGAAAGAAAGAAAGTAGTTTTAATGTTAATTAGGTTAAAAAAAGTTTATGGGATTGATTGTTTTTTTATTTTATTTTTTTTGTGTGGAGGTTTATAATAAATGTTCCCAAAAAGTAGCTGTTAAAATATCTGCATAATTTTTTTTTGTTGTCTTTGAAGGTCTGACATTTTAAAATGTAATGTTTTTCTGTTTCCAATTTTTAGGAAGAGAAAAAAATACTCATTTTCATGAAACTGTTTCCAATTTCCTGTTTAAGTAAAATATATATGTAAAACTGAGCCCCAAATTTTAGGCCTTACTGAAACATCCCGCTCTCCCGCTCTCGAGTCAAATATTTTTGTCAATCAAGCCTCAGCCCAATAAATTTATGTTTGAAACTTTCTTTATGAAATGTAGGTCACACGCCCTTCTGCCTATAAATATTAGACCTATCAACATTTGCTTTCCAGAGGTTAAAATTTTTCTGCACCATTTTGTAAGCCCCATTTCGGGTTCTTTAGCTGATTCTCTATCAATTCAAAGGTGCAAGATGAATAGGGTTTTGATTGTTGGAGGCACCGGATACATTGGGAAATACATGGCAAAAGCCAGTGTTTCACAGGGCTATCCAACATATGTTCTTGTCCGTCCTGCTACAGCTGTTGCCCCTGATTCCTTCAAGGCAAAATTACTCCAGCAATTCAAAGATATTGGCATTCGTATTCTTCAAGTAAGTGAATATTAAACCGTTATTATATCCTTCGTTTCTTGTCATATTTGGATTAAAATTGTATTTATTATGAGCAACAGAAGAAGGTTAATGGATTTGCGATTTGGTAAGCAGGGATCTTTAGATGATCACAACAGCCTTGTGGATGCAATCAAGCAAGTAGACATAGTGATATCTGCAATTGCCATTCCTCAGCATTTGGATCAGTTTAATATCATAAGGGCCATTAAAGATGTTGGAATTGAAAATATACAGGTATACACACCACTATTGTTTAATTTCTCTAAGATAAACAACTCTTAAAATATGTACCTCGCTAGTAGGGATTGTGTGCCTTCATATTTAAATGCTTCTAAACCTTTAATCGATTAGGGATTTCAATTAGATTTTTTTATATCTATATTGATTCGTGTGAATGGGTTTTTTTATGTTTTTTAAAGCAGAGGTTCGTACCCTCAGAGTTTGGCAACGAGGTCGACACAGTACAAGCACTCCCTCCCTTTCAAAGAGTGTGTGACAATAAAAGGAAGATTCGCAGGGCCATTGAAGAGGCAGGCATTCCATTCACCTTCTTTTCTGCAAATACGTATGCCATGTATTTTATTGATTATTTCTTTCATCCCCGTCAAAAACCACAACCAGAGGAAGTTGTCATCTATGGGGATGGTCTCAGCAAAGGTTGTGCATCTACCCTCTTTTCTTTCACCATGAAATTGCATTTAAATTTCAGACAAGGAACTATTAACATGTATTGGCTGAATGCTACCAGAAAAATAAAACTAATTACATGGTGATTATGTTGTGCAGCGTTTATGAATTCAGAAAATGACATTGCAGCTCTAACGATAATGATGGCAAACGATCCGAGAACAATGAATAAGCTCGTGATTTACAGGCCACCAAGCAACATAATCTGCCAGAGTGAGCTCGTCTCACTATGGGAAAAGAAGACTGGAAGAAGTCTCAAGAGAGTTTTTCTGCCGGAGGCTGAGATGGTTAGACTCTCAGAGAGTAAGATAACAATATTCATCACTTCGTTTTTTATTCACACTTAATCTTTGAACTCGCTATTAACTGCATATTTTTAAATATGTAACATGAGATTTTATGTGTATGCAGCTCTGCCTCGTCCAGATCAAAACATTCCTGTTTCGATTTTGCACAACATTTTTGTGAAGGGGGAGCAGAGCATGTTTGAGTTGGGAGAGGAAGACATGGAGGCATGTGAACTGTATCCAGAGTACAAACACACCACCATAGACGAATTGCTTGATATAGCCGTTGTGGATCCACCGGAAACAAAACTGGCATCATTTATATGAAAGCTCTTCTCTTAACTAAAATACTCAACAAGTATATCCATATGTGCCTTTGAATTTAGCTATAATATTGTTCGGCTTCCCAGCAGTATGGTTAGTAGTCCCACACAGACTGACTAGTTGTATGTGTTTAGGGCAAGTGTATGTTTTCAAGGCTAATATTCTCTTAGCTTCGGCCTTCTTATCAAGGCAGTAGCAAAACGATCGATTTCTAGTATGTTGGTTCTGAAATTTATTTAAGATATTTTTATGGTTCTCAACATCTTTTTTGGTTAATAATATTTTTAATAGATTTTGAAATGTGGTTTTTAAAGTAGTTTAATGTGTTATTTATAATTACATTATCTTTTTAATAATAAATGAATTTAATATTGTTTTTAATAATAAATGAATTTAATGATATATTTCAATAGTAATGGTAATGGTGATAATGGGGAGTTTCTTTTCCCCCATTAAAGGGATAAGGGATAATGTTGATTATTGTTTATTAAGAATAATTTTAAAATTATATGGTGATTTAAATTTCTTTATATAATTTGAAATTTATTTTAAGAAAATGTAATTTTAATTACTTACATTTATATTAATTTAATTTTAGTCAAAATATTAATAGTGTTTTTAGTAATAGTGCTCTGTGAAGCAGAATTCTCACTTCTAGTTATGGTTTTTAGTTTAGTCACCACAAATTTCAGGAGTTTTTTTTTTTTTTAAATCAATGTTTGGTTTAATCCATTGATTTGGTCCCTATGCTTTACTTTTAGCTAGTGTGTAGACATTTCAATATCTTTCTTTGTCTCTCGTGCTTGTTAGGCATCTTGAGGTTTTTGAGTATTAGTAGTTTATTAGTAGTTTATTCAATATTTTATGTGGTGGAATATATATTTCCTTCTAGTGATTTTTTTATAATGGGAATATATTTACTTTCTTGGAATATAATTATGGCATCTTGAGGTTTTTGAGTATTAGTAGTTTATTCAATATTTTATGTGGTGGAATATATATTTCTTTTTCATGATTATTTTATAATGGGAATATATTTACTTTTTTGGAATGTAATTATTTCTTGTTTTCTAGTGAGTTTTTTCTTCTTCTTCTTCTTCTTCTTCCTTTTTTCAGTATTATTAGTTTATTCAATATTTTTTGTGGTGAAATATACAATTCCTTCTCATGATTCCTTTATAATGGGAATATATTCACTTTCTTAAAATGTCTACTCCTAATGTGAAAATTCTCCTTTTTCTTCCTCCTTGTATTTATCATTTTCAACTAGGATATATTTCCTTAATTACAAAAAAAACTCTTAAGTTATCATCTAGTCAATCTACATCTCTTTCCTAAAAAAAACTTTATCTCTTTCCATTTGAAATTAATAATTAAAGTCCATATGATTTCTATACATAACGGATTTTAAATGCACATTAACTATGTCATAAGGGACATGTTTATACATATTTATATTATTATACTATATTATGAATCCTCCCCCATCATTTCTTATACGACCTTAACATGCTTCTGGTCTAGTAACGAATAAAGTCGTACTTTAGGAAGAGTGGGCCTTAACCTTTTTGAGTTTTGGTTGAGTTGTTTGGTGATCCCTATTAAGGTTGTATAGTAAGAAAATCCTCCTTTTTCCAATTTTTATTGTATATAATTTGGAAATAGGTGAGGACCAACTCTACAATAAAAAATTCTAAAATAGGAGAAGAGTTCATCCACAAACCTTTTAGTACATTCTTCAAAGCATCTTAAATTTCTTTAATAACTCTTAGAGTAGGTTTGTGAAAGATCATACCATACAATGGTATGGAAATGGTTTCTTTACCTCTTTTTCGATATAATGGAACAACATAGATGAACATGCTATTCCTCAAGTGTCCAATTCCAACTTAGCAAAGGAAAGAGGGTTGTAGCACATACAATATAAACCAATTATGATGACATAAAAAATGGTACTTCAAACACATGTGCAATGTCCTTTCATTTAATGAGTGCATATATAATATTTGAAGACAATATTTGTGACCAATTGAGAATTCTCTCCTTCTTAACCACTTAGTGTAACAAGGGAACCAATTCTAGCTGTGCTATCATTTCTTTTCTTCATAGATTCCGCAAAGCATGATTATGACCATGATATCTAGAATTTTCAACATATGGAGTGGGTATACCCTTTTCAATTTATCTTTGAAATAGTTTGGGCCATAATAGAAGCATTTAATTAACTCTACCATTTCCCACATTTTAACCTTTAATCTATTTTCTTCAAAGAGAACTTAGGGCATCAAATTTATACACTTCTAAAATATTTTCAGGTTTAAAAGAACGTGTAACTCTATTATTGTGATCAACAATAATGCAAGTTTTACTATCAATGTGATCCATAATGAATTATAAGATATCATAACAACATAGGATCGATGATATTGTAGTCTCTCAATATAACTTAGATTTTATGATATCCTTAAAGTATTCTTCATCCCATTCATAATTCTCTTCGAAATTCCCTTTTTTGGGTACTCATACATCTCATCCTAGTCATGATAGTCATTTTTTCCCATTTCATTAGTTTTATACATTGGGATTTTTCTCCTTACTAGATTCTTTGTCTCGTAAGTGCTCATCTACATCTATTTATCTTTCTGTTTGGGCTCAAGGAGCTTTTCATTTCTTAGATTTTCTTCTCGGAGGCATTGCAAAATAACAAAACCCCCCTTTTAAATTAAATATTAATTCATAATGATTAAAAAAAAAACTCTTACTGAAATATATTATGACTATGGATTAAAAACCAAAGGTATTTAGCTTTGGAACATAAATACATAGTGTAAAACTAATATGTAAAGACCAAATAAAATAACTTAGTGATTAAAAAACAACACTTTTATGAAAAAATGACAAGCTTCTTATGGCCAACTCCTACTCCTTTTGGTTGAAGGATTTTCATTTGATAACCACATTATTTTATTTATATCCCATTCACTGAATTCATGCACTATTTCAAAATATATTAATGTTGTCCATTAAATATAATAATAGAAATTAAATCTAGATTTAAACCCGTTTAACATGTGTTGAGTGGAAAGGTATTTAGTATCTGAATGGATCCAAGATACACTAAATTGTCAATTTTCATTTTAGCATGGAATTGGATATGATGGATGGGAAATTTCATTTAGTATTCAAGAATTAAAAAAGATTTTAAACGATATTTTGAAGTTTTGGCTTGGATATTAATAAAATAGTATAGTAATCGAAACACATCTAAGATCTAGGTATCTTGAATATCATTGAGCCTAAGGACTCATTCTACAAACTAGTATGTGGGTGGTGTGTAATTTAGCCCATCCATCTATCTCTTAAAAAAATACTTTAAAAGAAAAACATTATCGGCTATGATAAAAAAAAATGTAAAATTATATTTGTTATATATAGAGAGACAAAAAAGTAGTATATATCTATCTTAATCACACAAGAAATAAAAGGGATTAAATTTATTAATGTGTAAATATTTTTTCATGTTTTGCATTATAAAAAGTGGTTTATTTGATCCCTCTCGACTCTTGGTAGATGTGTGGTTAATATGGATCTATGTTGGTGTCTTATCTATAGATCCAAAACTAAATATATTGAAAAAGTAGGTACTCCTCTAGAAAAACCCAAAATATAGGCATATTATATATTAACATTATAAACACCTATGATTTGATGAAATGAAATAACCCTTAAAATATTATAAAACAATATATTTGTCTTGTCTTATTCTTTAACTCACATTCAAAAAAAATATATTTGATGAAATGAAATGGCCATTTAAATATTATAAAATAGTATATTTGTCTCACTCTTTAATTCACAGTAAAAAAATATCCAATGTACAAAACATCTACGTTTAAATATATCCAAGGAGCTGACATCCTGATAGTCCTATAATGTGCACTTAGTTATTTCTCCCAAATATGAATATGTCTTCAATATCTAAGTGGCATAATTTTTAATTTAAAAACATAATTTTTAAAGTTTTTTGTTTAAAAAATCTCATGTGACATTCAAGAGTCAACAATATAACATATAAAATAGTGTAGAAAAAGATATCCTAGATTCAAAAATCAAATATATTCATGTGTGGGAAACAAACCTTTCTACCAGACTCCGATATATTTTGAATAAAACTTCGAGATATTAAAATAAAGAACAAGTCTTAGGAATTTTGTGGGTCCCAATATTTTCACATAAGCCAAAAGGAAGAATGTATCTTGAATATGGTAATGTGGAAGATTCATAAACTATACACCTAGATTTTCCTAAATATAAATATGTTTTAGATCGAGATATGATAGAATCAACCTAGATAAATTTTAACTCCAGATCTACCAAGTGCTAAGAGGGTAAAATCTCTTGAGGGTCAAGTATCTTTTAAATTTAATGTTTCAAACAAAAATTATAAATGAATTCAACTTTATATTAATTACCATAAGAATGATGTACATAGTGCACATATAAATACAATAGTCTAACCATTGATTCAGTTTGCTAGGATTTTTGGACTCTAATAACTAATTATATTGAAACACCATAACTCAAATCATAACCTCAGGATTAGGTTTCTAACATTCCTCCTTTAATATGAAGGTATGTATCAAAGTCCAAGAATGAGAGCTAAAAATGAAAAAATGCATCTCATCCAAGAGCTTAATGTCTCTCAGAAATCATTTTCACAGATGACCAAAAACCAAGGATGGTGGTTTTTAAGAGAAAACCACAAACGAAACAAAAATTTGGGAGAACTCAAAGATATCAATTAGTGATGGTTCAAAGATGACCATCGACTCTGGAACTATCATAGTAGTTCCTAGTGGAAGTGGTTTTGCTAGTGGAAGTGCTCCTTCATAAATCTTAGCATGTCAAAAACATGCAATCATGCTCATAGGGTATAATACTCATGGAGAAAACAAAAATTCTAAAAATTTGAATCTAATTTCTGAACTCACACCCTAGCACGTAGCAATAAACTCTGATTATCTCTAACTTTGGATCACTTGAGAAATATTTAAATGTGTAGTAGACCATCAATTCATTCTTTTTCAAAGACAGGGTCAGAATATTAAATACTCTTTACTATGTACGAGACTCATTAATAATCTTGAACAAAACGTGTGGTATGACTTGTAAATTTTCTTGGAAGTTTTAGACCAATCCCAAGAAGCATCCAATCGAAAATTAATTTTCTCTCTTGTAGTAGTCTTATGCTTGAAACATCTATTTGAATGATGATTCTTCTTTTCATAATGTTCAAAAGGATAAAGATCATAATAATGATCTTTCTCATGTCTAACTTTGTCACAATGTTGGCATTTAACAACAAAATCATCCTAAACAAAATCATCACTACAAAAATCTATGGGATTTGAAAAGTCAGAAACATGGAAAAAACATCCTTATTATATCCCACACTAGTTCCATTTTTGTTTTGCATAATTTCTTCCCAATTTCTAATGAATTTCTTGGGAACTTTAGGTCTCACATCTTTATGAAATTGACCCTTAGATACCCTTTCCCCGTTGGATCATTGAACATGACTTTTAGCTACATCCAAAATTTCTCTTGAAATAGTTTGATCCATATATGATTGTTGATGGAATTCATACTCAAACATAATTTAAAAAAAAAAAAAAAAACATGTTTAGATTTAAAACTCATCTTTATTTCATGTAATTCATCCTTTTTCCAACTGTGACTCTAGCTCCAAAAATTCAAATTTTCTTTAAGCATTTTGTAAACATATTCAGATGTCAGACAATGTGTCCTTGTTGATTTGGAGTGTGTCATGAACAATAGATGTTATTATAGTGTTCAATGACTCTAATAATACTTTAGGTTTGGCCATTATGTTTTCAATCAACTTTATAAAAAAAAGGTGTAGGGTACCACTGAAAATGCACCCAATCACAATGGAATATGTTAGATAAAAGAGTGAAAATTCCTAGATCCTAGATCTAGAATCCCTACTGCAACAAGCTGAACTACTTCTCCTACTTGCAAATCTAAATTAAACAAGTTATTTAAGATTACTTATTAAAATATTGAAATAGTTAATGAAGAAGCCTTCACTCATTCAAATATATTTTTGAAAACATAAATTGAGCAAGAAATAATAATGCAAACACATGACACCGTTATTTTTGGACAAATGTCCCCGGAAAAACCCAATGCAGGAAAACAGGTGCAATAGATCTGAGGGTTTATTTATTAAGCAGTAGTAAATATGAATACATCACTGAATGTCACTCTATATAATTTAGTTACAAAGAGTATGACTGACAAAAATATCAATGATTTTTACCTCATTCTACGCTATAAATATCGGCTAATCCGGCCACTGAATGATGTACCTCTGGCAGGCTCTACACTTCCTCTGCACAATCACTGTGCAATCCCAACATCAACACTCTTGGGCACTATGTCATTCATCTGGTGATCAATCTGCTCCACAAAAATTAATATCTCTACCTCCCGGTATCACACCCCGTCTTTCAGCTTCTAAAATCATCTTTTCAGCAAACCCTTGGATTTCCTCAGCCCTCTACGTAACCTCTACATAACCCCTCTCTGGCTCTGCATGGCTATGCATCAACCACTCTAGCTCTTCCCAGTAGCTGATGGATCTCTCTGTTCCTTTCTTTGTTGATGATTCTCCGGTTGAGAATAATTTCTCTCTAGAAACTGTCTCTTCCCATCACTACAATCAATAATCACTTAGATCTGATTTTCGCCCAAGCACTTGCTCCGTCAGAAAAATTCGATCTCTAGATCCTCTCGGTGTGTCTTGCAAATGACACTCAAGTCTTCCTTTACAACCTTTTCGTTGAAAAATCAACAGTCAAGATTAGATCTCCAATCAACGACTAAGATTATATTATACTTGATCTGATTTTTCTACAAGTTTCACCCACAGTTTACATTAATACAGATTAATTATGTTAATTTCATAAGTTAGACTTAGGGTCCTCGTTAAAAATAATTAATTTTTCTTATAAAATTGTTTCTGGATGGAATTTCCCTAAACAATTTTGGGTTATTTGTAATGCATGTGTCTAAGCCTCTCCAAAAAATTTAGGGCTTATAGCACATCCAATGCTACCAAAAATAAACACTCCCTCTTAGCGAGGAATGTGCTCTAACAGATATGCCCTACTGCACACTTCTCTGACTGTGAAGCATATCTTTATGTGTCGCTGATGCTTCCCATTAACCACTACATTGCTCTTGCACTGTACTACTGTTGACCATGCCATAATAAACATTGCATATGTAATGCAACTGCCTCTCCAACGATGCATCTACTACTAGCATTGCCACTGCTAACTCTGCACTACAACTCATCTATGGATAGAAGCAACTAAAAAACGTCCAAAAATATGGACAAGTGTTCAAGATGCACCACGACGTTGAAACACTACCTGCTGCTAGACTTTGCGTTGTCCCTCTGATGCATTGCGCTACTGCTGCTTTGCATTGCGTCCCTTTGTGTTGCAGCAAATCGGCTCTACACTTCTCTGATGTTGGTGTTGCTAACCACTGCAATTGTCGTCTCTGCACTCCTTTGTACTAATTGAAAAATCCTTCAGCATGCTACTTCTGATCATGGGCACACATAGAAAAATTTTCATACGAGTGGTGGAATTCTCTAGGATCCTACCCAGTTGAATTTCATGCAAAATTATAGCTCAATGTTGCCCCATATCCCTCCTGGAGATGCATGAGAACTCATAGTGTACTCATCCTCATCGATTTTCACGGCTGCAACCTTCATATCGTGCTTCTCATCCTTGTCCTTTTGCCTCAAAAGACACTAGGAAGCGTAGCGACCAAGTTCACCACACTTGAAGCACTTGATCTTCGAGACGTCTTTCTTATGTATCTGTTTCTCCTATTTTCCCATGGATGCAAGGGTTGCATCTTCCTCCTCCAGCTTCACCTTCATTCCACTGCTAGTGCTACAGTCAATTTTTCACTTGAACAAGTCTCTCCTTAGCTCTTCTTGCTAAAGGAAATCCCACATCTCCTCCTAGACTACAAAGGTTTCTCTGCCGAGGATACTCTAGAAAAAAACTTGCCAATCTTCGATGACTGCGTTAAGAGCCAGTCTCACTATCACTGAAGAAGAAGGGGTAGACTCCATGAATGCAATTTTGTCATGGATTTCCTGAAGTCTAGTCAGGAACGAAATAATGTGCTCCCTTTACACATCTGAGCCATCCTTAGTTATTTCTTTAAGTAAATCTTCTGCTCCTTGGAAGATCTCTCATATAACGTCTCCAAGGCTTCCCACATATACCTGGCAGTGTCTTTACCAACAATATGGGACACAACATGATCTTTGACCCCATCCAAGAGTAACATTTTCGCCTTCTCCATATTAGCCTTGTACATATTCAACTAATCTGGATCTGGAGGGAAAAATACTCTACTATCCATGAAGAGCTTGAGATCATACTCATCCAGCATACAAAGGATTATTTTCTTCGAGATCACGAATTTGGAGGCTCCCTCCAACTGGTCCTGATATCTAAGCTCGTGAGCTACCAAGTCCGTCAAATCTGTCAAATCTTCTCCTCTTATTCCCCCTCTACGCAACACTGGACAAGATTATGCACTCCGTGTGGATATCATAGATCAACTGCTCATATCTGTTGCTTAGATCTCAAAAAAAATGAAATTCCCTGGCTAGGAACTTTTTGAGAGAGAAAATTCCCTAACTCTGTTGCTTCTTCTTTTGACGACGATTTCCTACCCAGAAAAATCAAGATTTGCCTGCAAAAATTTTGTCCCACAATATATGAGCTAAGGATTCTTGCTTCTCCCTCTGTCAAGGTGAAATTCCAATCTAGAATTTCTACCTCTCTCTCGACTCACTTAGAGAGAGAGCTTCCTAGAAAATTTTCCCTCATGACTTGGACTACGCAATCCCTCTGGGGATTCGAATTACTACTTTCTGTAGCTTTTTGGCCTCTATCTCATGCTATATCTACTCTTCTGGTTTCATAATACATGCTTTGATACCATGTGAAAATTCCTAGATCCTAGATATAAAATCCCTACTGCAACAAGCTGAACTACTTCTCCTACTTGCAAATTTGAGTTAAACAATTTATTTAAGATTACTTCTTAAAGTAACGAAGCAGTTACTAAAGAAACCTTCACTCATTAAAATATATTTTTGAAAACATAAACTGAGCAAGAAATAATACTGCAAACACAAAACACCATTATTTTTGGACAAACGTCCTTGGAAAAACCTAATGCACGAAAACTGGTGCAGCGGATATGAGGGTTTATTTATTAGGCAACAATAAATCTGAATACAATGTTGGATTACACTTCGAAAAATTCAGTTACAGAGAGTATGAATAATATAAATATCAGTGAGTTTTACCTCAGTCTATCACTAGATATCCCAACTGATCCGACCACTTAATGATGTGGCTCTCGTAGGCTCTATGTTGCCTCTGCACAATGCCAGCATCAATCCTTCTGGGCACTACGTCACTCAGCTGGTGAATCGATCTACTCCACATAAATTATGATATTTGCCTCTTGGTCTCCCACACCGTCTTCCATCTTCTGAAATAATCTTTTTAGCAAACCCTTGGATTTCCTCTGGCCCTATAAGCAGAGTCTACATAGCCCCTGCATGGATTTCATTAGCTTCTATGGATTTATGCAATAGATATTGGATCTCTCTTTTCACTTCCCTGTTGATGATTCTCCGGCAAAGAAGAATTTCTCTCATAAAACTGTCTATGAGCCTCACTACAATCAATAATCACTTATATCTGATTTTCACTCAAGCACTTGCTCCGTTAGAAAAATTTGATCTCTAGGTCCTCTCGGTGTGTCTTACAAATGACCCTCAAGTCTTCTTTTATAGCCTTCTCGTTGACAACTGAACGGTCGAAATTAGATCTAAAATCAACTGCTAAGATTATATTAGACTTGATATGCCTTTTATATCATTTTCACACATATTTTACATAAATATTGATTAATTATTTTATTTTCCTAAGTTAGACTTACGGTCCTCATAAAAATAATTAAATTTTTTTATAAAACTAATTCTGGGTGGAATTTTCCAAAACGATTTCTGGGTTATTTGTAATGCATGTGTATAAGCCTCTCCACATAATCTAGGGCTTATAGAACATCCGATGCTACCAAAATTAAACACTCAAACTTAGCGAAGAATGTGCTCTAACAGATATGCTCTCCTGCAGAGTGTTCTGACTTTGAAGCATCTCCTCTTTTGCTGGTGATGCTTCCCATCAACCATTGAGTTACTACTACTGAGCCTTCTATGATCAAAACTACATTCGTAATGAAAATCCCTCTCAACCAGTGCATCTATTGTTAGCATTGACATTTCTAACTCTGCACTGCAACACAGCTGCGGAGAGAAGCAACTGAAAAATGTCCAAAAATTTGAACAAGTGTTGAGGATGCACCTCGATGTTGAAACATTGACTGTTGATAGCTTTTGTGATGTCCCTATGATGCACTTTGCTGCTTATTCTCTCCATTGCATCCCTCTATGCTGCTGCAACTCTGATCTACACTACTTAGATGTTGGCGCTGCTAACCACTGCAACTGTCTTCTCTGCACTCCTCTACACTAACTGAAAACTCCTCCAGCCTACTACCGTTGTTCATGGGTACTTGTATCAAGATTGTGATACGAGAGGTGGACTCCTCTAGGATCCTGCCTAGTTGAAGTTCTTGTGAACTTATAGCTCAATGTCACCACATCTCCCTCCTAGAGATACATGAGCACTCATAGCATACTCATCCTCATCGATATTTGTAGCTACAACCTTCGGATCGTGCTTCTCATCCTTGTCCTTTTGCCTCAAAGGAAACTAGGAAGAGTAGTGACCAGTTTCACCACACTTTAAGCACTTGATCTTCGAGATGTCTTTCTTATATCTCCATTACTCCCAAAGTCCCTTGGATGTAAGGGTTGCATCTTCCTCCTCTTGGTTCACCTTCGTTCTACTTCCACTACTATTTTCAAGTTTGCACTTGACCAAGTCTCTCCTTAGCTCTTCTTGTAGAAGAAAATCCCACATCTCCTCCCATCCTGGAAAGGTTTCTCTACCCAGGATACTCTCGAAAAATACTTTCCAATATTTGGCATCTTTGTTAAGAGCCAGCCTCACCATCGCTTAAAGAAGAAGGGGTAAACCCCATAGCTCCAAATTTGTCATGGATTTCCTAAATTCTAGTCAAGAAATGAATAATGTGCTCCCTTCTCTGCATTTGAGCCATCCTCAGTTGTTGCTCTAAGTGCATCTTCTATTGCTCGGAAAAGCCCTCATATAACGTCTCCAAGGATTCCCACATCTTCCTGGTAGTGTCTTTTCTAACAATATGGGACACAACATGATCTTTGAACCCATCCAAGAGTAGCCTTTTCACCTTCACCATATCATCCTTGTACTTCTTCAACTAATCTGGATCTACAAGGACAACTATTGTGTTATCCATGAAGAGCTTGATATCATACTCATCTAGAATACAAGAGATTATTTCGTTCTAGATCATGTAGTTGGAGGCTCTCTCCAACCGGTCCTGGTCTCTAAACCTCTGAGCTATTTTGTGTGTCAAATATTCTCCTCTTCTTCCCCCTATGCGCAACACTTGACAGGTTTACACACTATTTGTAGGGCGCGTAGATCTATTGATGGGATCTACTGCTTATATCTCAGAAAAACTGAAATTCCCCAGCTAGAAACGTCCTGAGACAGAAAATTCCCTCACTGTGTTGCTTCTTCTTCTTTTGACGATTTCCCGCCTGGAAAAATAAATATTTTCCTGTAGAAAATATGTCCCACTAGCTCTTCAGTGCTCCCTCTGGCTTGAAAAAAATTCGATCTAGAAGTATTATTACCTCTCTATCAATTCACTAAGAGAGAGACCTTCCTGGAAACTTCAGCCTTCCTAACCTCGACTACGCAATCCCTCTGGGGATTCAAAGTACTAATTTCTGCAGCTTTTTGACCTTTGTCTCATGCTCGATCTGTTCTTCCCATTTCATAGTACATGCTCTAATACCATGTGAAAATTCCTATATCCTAGATCTGGAATCCCTACAGTAACAAGTTGAACTACTTCTCGTACTTTCAAATCTGAATTAAAAAAGTTATCTAATATTAATCATTCAAATATCAAAAATGTTACTAAAGAAACCTTCCCTCATTAAAATATATTTGTGAAAAAAAAAATTGAGCAAGAAAGAATAATGAAAACATGGAACACCGTTATTTTTGGACAAACAACCTCAGAAAAACCCTATGCGGGAAAACCGGTGCAGTAGATCTGAGGGTTTATTTACTAAGTAGCAATAACTATGAATACATCATTGAATGTCACTCCAGATAATTTAGTTACAAAGACTATGACTGATAAAAATATTAGTGAGTTTTACCTCGGTCTATCACTAGAAATATCGGCTGATCTGACCATTGAATGATGTGCTTCTGGGAGGCTCTATGCTGCGTCTACATAGTCACTACGCAGTGCCAGCGTCAACCCTCTTCGACACTACGTCACTCAACTGGTGAATCGATCTGCTCCACAGAAATTATGATGTTTTCTTCTCAGTCTCACGCCTCGACTTCCAACTTTTGAAATCATCCTTTCAGCAAACCCTTGTATTTCCATTGGCCCTAGCGCAGCCTCTACATAGCCCTTGCATGGCTCCGCTTCAACTTCTCTGGCTCTATGCAATCGTTCCTGGATCTCTCTCTACCCTTCTCTACTGATGATTCTCTGACTGAGAAGAATTTCTCTCATGAAAATTTCTTTTCCCCTTACTACAATCAAGAATCACTTAGATCTTATTTTTGTTCGAGCACTTTCTCCATCAGAAAAAATTGATCTCAAGATTCAAGATTTTCTACCATTTTGTATTTAACCTTCACACTTGGAAATCATTCATGTGAGTAATCAACAACCAATTATAGCAACAACATAGGAATAAGTCAACATATTAACATACACCATGAGCAAAATACACATTAGACACCAAGGTTTAATGTGGAAACCCTTCTAGGAGAAAAACCACAAAATATTGTTTTTTCATTGATCTAACAATAAGAGCACCTACTCTATTACATAAAATTTTGTTTGTGAGACACCACTCACAAGAAGCACCAACTCCCTCTAATTGTTTGCTAGAACTGACTAGCATGAAGCACCAACTCCCTATTTTTATAGACACTTGATCAACTTACCGGAAGCACCATATGAAGCACCAACTTCATGGATTTGTTGCAAGCACTAACTTGCAACTCATTCAATTTGTGAAAACACCAAATTGTAGGAGGCACCAACCTCCAATCCTTCCTCAAACACCCACTAGATATGGAAGAACCAACTTCCCATATGCAGGCTCCAAACCACACACAATAAGGAACTAATGATCTATGTGGATGGAAAACAATGTGCCTAATATTAAATATGTTCTCCTTTTTAAAATTTCCTCTACATAACCCATGCAAAAATCTATCTTCTCTGCTCACTATACAACATACACTCTACTCTCGACCCTCTTCTACTCCATAGGCTCTCTTGGCCTTTGACAGCAGCACTAGAACACCTTAGGCCTATTTCCTCTACATAGAAACTCTCAACCTCTTATCTGCAGCAAACGCACACACACTTGGCCTCTCCTAAAAAACGCTCGCAGAAAGCTCTCCACTTAGCTCACTTAATAATGTTTCATTTCCCCCCACCTTTCCTCAATGGAAATCTTGGGTTTCTTTTAATTTCTACACAATGATTTATGCTGTTTGTGCTGATAGTTTCACTGCCCAAGAGAACTCTGAGCTTGGCTCTTCATCTTGTTGTTTCATTTGCTTACTTATCACTACTCCACCATTAATTCAGAGAATGAGATTCATTCACTCAACAATTGCGGCTGAAACACCATTAATGCAAGGAATTTCCACCTAAGTGTCTTCCATACTAAGAAATAAATTCTTGGTCAAATTGTGCACGTTAACAGGGATTTTTTCTTTCTATGAAAAAATATCTCATCCTTGAGGCTCTAAGCTTCATTCAATTCCTCTTATAATGCAAGAAATATCATGGAGGGCTTGTCTCAACTCATGAAAAACTCCATAATTTCATCCTGTGCAACCGTGGTCCTATTTTTTCTTCGATCGAGGAGTTTATGTAGTCACAATTTTCAAAAAACCAACTCTTTTTTGCGCATTTACTTGTCTTTCCCGGAGTCTTGCTAATCCAACCATGGCTATGTCTAAATATGGTATACCCGCAAAATCTCAAGAAATTATTTCCAGAGATGTTGACTCATCCTAATGCTTAAATGTGCTACACTCTTATCCATCTGCCAACACTTCCATGCCTACATACCTAATTTATGGAGAATAGAATAGCTACCACATCTGATAAATATGGCACACATTCCCACGAGCTACCGACTCCTCAATCAAATCTTTTGCAACTAGTCATATTTTCCATTGAATCATTCATAATGTGCATGATTGATTAGGGATGAGTTGTTTCATTTGAGACAAGCTTAATAAGTTAGCTCTACAAGTCGTGGTCCTCGTTGGCTTGTGTCTCTATTCTTTGCAATCGCCATTAATACTAGCAACAACTATGGTGATTTTCCATAGTTAGTGAAGTCACGAATAACACAGGAAAGCTATGCAAAACTAATTCCTGGGTACACCTTTCACCATTTCCCAGGAGGACAAAAGGTGGTGGGTCGACCCTTCTCTAGCTATTATACATTTTTGTTTTACTCGACGCCGACTTTCCCACATGCCTGACTAGCTCAGATTTTCGATAATTTGCCTATAGGCTTGACTTGGGTCCTTTTTCACTGTTTTGGCCCATTCTATTCATTCAATGACAAAATCCAAATACATAGGAAAAGTTTCACACAACAACCCTTGGCACAAACTTCTAGGTTCTTCCACATCATTAGCTTATGTCATGCTAATATCACCTAGGCTGCATGGCACCTTCTGCATGGTGACACATGTTTCCTAGAATGGCACATTAGGCCACCCAAAAATGTCAAAATTTCCTACCACATTTCCTCTATACTTCTACATCATTTTGCCGTCATATTTTATGTTGTTTCAAACACAACACCATGAGCGAATCACATTCTGCCATTTTTTCTCTATGCATCACCTCTACAAGTTGTTTTTCTATACCGAGGCACACATATTTTAGGGCTCCTTTTTACCTTCCAAACTGTGATACATGGCTCGATCTTTGACTGGTCCCAACTAGACCCACCTCTTGGCTTGGACGACTACCAAATACCGACTAATCATGCACTCAACTTGGTAACTAGTCGCACATAGGTTGGGGGTCAGGTTCAGGGCTTTCTTCTCATGTCGAACTCTGTTACGTGGCTCAAACTTTCACTATGCTTGAATCACCTACGTCCTGACCTTAGCCCAAAATCTTCCTAAGTTCTAAACGAAAGAGCTTTTATGTCTACAAACTTCAACTAGTTGTAACTCCTGATCCAGAATACCTTTTCCATACTTCATCATACCATTGGAAAACTATTCCAGAGCACTATCTGACTGAGTAATTTCTAGTTACATATGAGCTGGTATCCTGAGGCATAAATGCCTCAAAATACTGGGACTCCCAACCATCATAATTATATTTTATGGCGTCTCCACTAAGCCTACTACTATTATGATTCTCTAAAAGTTACTGTAGCAACCATAGGACTCCCCTTGAGCTTGATAAACCAAACACATCACTGCTAGCATCTGCTTTCACCACAACTAGTCTAGTGGACATTAATGCTAACCTACCTAACATTATGCCAGGATTTATATTGCAGCCAAAATCCATTCTATTCTGGTTGACATCAATGCCAACACACTTCATTTCCCAAAACATATCCCATCGTGAGTGTTGTCATCAATGCAATTAGAGTTGCTACCACAAGCCATCCAGGCAATTCCAACATTCCAACGAAACTTATACATGTGAAAGTTGTCCTAAAGGAGGATGAACGTTCTTTTGGGTATATGGAAGCCCAAAAAAGAGTATAATGTGTAAACCAAAATTATCTTACAAGTTTTTAAATGTGATTTATTTTAATCTTATATGGAAATGCATATTCCATAAAACAAATAGTTATCATATACCAGTCATGAGCTTCTTGGAAGAAACCTTAAGCTTTCTTTCCCAACATCCTTTGACTTTTAGTATTCGTGCAAGATCCAACCCCTCATTTTCCTCGTCCTCAACACTTATAGGATTCCAATAGCAAGAAGCCATGGTGTGAACAACATTTCTCTAAACAATGGACTCTTGTCACACTATCAAAAGTAGTGCATTCGATGTTATCAACCTCTAATCCTGTGCTGACAAAAACTCGAACTACCAAATAATATTTTCAAGATACGCTTGACTGTTGGTCAAATAGCGAAGAAGGTATGAACTAATAACATGCATTAATGACAAAATATGTTTAAATCAATAACAATAATGTCGCTTCCTAAGAATTATTTTGACTCATAAAATAAAATAAACTCTAATATCAAGTCCAAAAAATTTGGAAATCATATAACACATGAATATAATTTTAATATTTCAAGAGCACCTTCACTAAATCTACAATCGACTGTTAAACCCTGAGACTTGTAGAGTTGGTTTTTAAACATGCCACATATTTTGTACACATAACTCAAGTGATGCTAAGAATGAAAATGTTCAATCACCTATGTCGATGTCATAAACTTTGACTGGTTACTACTTCAACATCTACAAGTTTCCAAACTACAATCCTCATTTATCTGCAACAAATGACATGTAGAGTGGCCAAAAGAGCCACTTCTTCACAAACTTGTTATCAAAACCAACAATAAATTGATATGACCAACACAGATAGAAAGGAAATATGAAATTTAACATGCATTACACTTGGAATACGTAGATAGAACAAAGTAATGGGAAATAAATTCCAATGGTCTCACACCTTGGAATGTGCTCTCATCTGTGCATAAACATGAGTTTCCTTCCCACATATTTCAACCTTTTGATTGTTAATATCAAATTCAATATACCTTGACCTTATATGGATGGAAAATTAATAACCTCAACAATAAGATATTTCAAAATTATAGTGGGATTGAGGGTTGGCATGACACACAATATTGTTCTATAGATGGTTGGTCAGTGAAAATAAATGGGTATAACATCGACGGAATCAAACAATAACACAAATTTTGTTGGCCAGGGAAATTTGAAAATAAAGAAGTGCAATTTCAACCTTAACATAGAGAGGGATTACTTCAATCACATACTAGGGTTTCATATAATAATGTATCGATTGATTCTAAACATGTTGGTTCTCCCTCTCTTTTGGTGATGCATTGTTGTTTACACTGACAACAACTTGGCCTTGAAATTCAACTTCAGTCTGTAAACAAACTCTACATGGTGCAAATACTTCATAATCATCCCCACTGTACTAAATTTCAATACAATTCCGATATATTCTTGGTCCAGTGAGGGTTTCCAAACTGAAGCTCGAGAAAGAAGGAGTGCACAAGAAGGCCACAAAACAAGTGTTAGTGTATTCAATGACATAGATAAACCTCTGCTCTGATTTCACTATTGGAAAGGAAAAATAGAAACGAATTCAACTCTATATTAATGATCATAAGAATGATATACATAATTTACATATAAATACAATAATTAAACTGTTGATTTAGTTTCCTCGGCTTCCTGGACGCTAATAACTAATTATCATAACACACCATAACCCAAATCATAATTTGAGGAATTAGGTGTATAACAATGAAGAGATATTTGAACCTTCTCCAAACTTGATAGATGTGGAACTAAGATGAATTTAGGCTGATTTAATTATTAATTATAATCATAATTTATTTATTTTTTATAAAGGAATTTGACATAATGAAAATGTTTAAATTATTATTATTATTATTAATTTTAGTTTAATTTTATTTTAATTTTTATGTAATTTGATTGAATAAAATATTTACATAAAATAATAGAACAACATAACCTATCTTCTCTAACAATAAATAATGGTTATCTCCGATCAGGGTGACAAGTGTTTCACACAAGGCATGAGGTGGCACACGAGCATGTGGGGCACACTGACAGACCATGCTGATATGTGGGGAGGAATGTGGGTGGTACCATGCATGCCATATAATGGCAGCATTTAACACGGATTGTAGATAGCTCATGTTTTCATACATAGCTTGGAAAAAGTGTCGGCACGGGAGGACGGTAAGGTTTGTTAAGGTTGGTAAGTTGGTTTCATGGTTATCTGTTAAGCAAGGAACATAACAGGACATTGGTGAGCAGGTGAAGGTTCTGGCAACGACTATGAATTTCTCCACTGGGTATGTTCTTAGCCTCATTATCAGAATGTATGTTGTGTTGCTAAAGGAAGGCCTTGTTACATTGGATTTATTTCTATTATAAGCGTTTGGGCGATAGGAGAATCATCTTGGTTTTACTATGATGTCTAGGCTTTGGGCTGATTTGTTGAATTCTTCTTGGTACGTTATGAAGGTTGGGCCTTGGAATTCTGGTAATCCTATTTTCCTATCATGTTTCGTTGTTGTGGGTTGTGATAATCCCAAATTCTTGGCCATGATGTATGTTGTAGAGGTGGTAGGGGCTAGCATTTTAGAAAAAATGAAACCCGCCTTATCTTGCCGGCTATATTGCTTGAATGGCCCTGCATGTCCTCTAATTGGATCTACATGGAATTATTTGAGACCTGTTGATCAATTTCTAGACTATGTATGCTTCTCTTTCTTTTCAGTTTACCCTATTCATCCCACTGAGAAAAATTTGTCGTTTCTTCCTAATTCTTGCCTTAATAATTCTAGCCATCCTTTATTCCCTGTCTGAAACCTCCATTGTTTGGGCTGACAACTCCATGAAATTGATTGCATGGCCTACAATGATCCTTTGGGAGGAAGATTCTTTTCTGATACTTGGTTTCTTAAGAGAATTTTTAAGTTATCCCTTATAGGGCATATTTCTATTGCCAAGAACAGGGAGGGTTACTTTTCTATTTGCATTGATGAAGCTACTCAAGTCTATAGTCTGGGGGGCATGAGTGGAGCGTCTCGGGTTGTGTTTTGGGGTTATCGTCAAGTCTCTGTCCGGGTGTTGCAGGTGTATGGAAACACTCTGTCTCTGCATATCATGAATGCAATTCCTCCTTGGAAAACAGAGGCACCTCCTGGTGGCCTTATTCTAGTAACTAATAGCAATTCAGGTCTGCCCAATGAGTTTTCGCGACCTGAATTTCCTACTTTTGCAAAATTCATAATTCGCAGGGATAATGAAAGAGGGATTGATGATGCTTAGGAGGTTACCCTCAAAAATCAAGAAATTTTCCTCTGTTGTTTAACTAAATCAAATGCTGAAATTATGTTGCCATCCACAAGTATTCCTAGCTCCTATAAAAGTTTTCTTAGACCCCTAGTGTGGCACCCACTCTGGCCCAACAATATAATTCACGTGCCAATTGATTATCTTCAAGATAAAATGGTGAAAGGTCAACCAACAAAAAAAACAAGCAAAGGAAAAAGGAAAGACAGAAAAAGGAAAGTCAAAAGTGGGCCCAATCAGGAGGAGAAGAAAGTCAGGAAAATAAATTATGGAAAATATCTTCCAGGCCTACAGGGTAGGCACACCTGCTCATGTGAAATCACTTACCTCAGGATGGGAATGAGAACCTAAAACAAAGGAAGAGGAAGACATCTCAGGGGAAGAGATGGAGTTTTTAACTGATCCAGGTACAAGCAGAGGTAGAATGTCTTTAGTCAAACAGTCCATTCATACATACTGTACTATGAAATTCTTATTGGCTAAGTCCATTATCAATGTTCAAGAAGTAGGTGGTGACACAAAAGCAACATCTATTTTAGCTGAAATGTGTATGGACATTCAAGAAATACATCTTCTGAAACATCACCATAATGTCCGCCTGGGCCAAATGGAACGTCAGCTGCACAGTATGAACCATGTCGACATGCCCGAGTCCAGTGTTAAAGACCCTGTGCCTATCCAATCATTTGATGATTATTTTTTTTTACTTTTTGTTTTTTAAGATGCATATTCCTTATAGCATTTACTTTTTTCTTAAGTCTTTGGATGCAATATATAACAAACCTATGAAGGAAAATAGTGTTAGGTTTAAACTTTATCAATTTTGGTTGGCCTTTAACTCTTTGAGGTGACCAACAAACCTGGTTTCCTGCGGGCAGGTTGAGGTCATCTAGCATATATTATGATTGTAACCTGCTTTTCTTTTTTATCTAATAGAAAATTGGGAGGAACTACCAAACTTACAAAAAAAAAACTGTTAAATAAATCATTTTATTTAAAATGTTTTATTTGGTATTTGGGTATGGACAACGAATTAAAAATATAAAACATTGCAGATATCAGATAAATCAACATGTGATATTGAAAAAAAAACATGAGCTTTGGATGTAATAAGAAAATACCAATTCCTTCTTAATGAACCTTGGATTTCTTATTAATGAATTCGAGATATAAAGGAGTTAAGAATTAATCCCATTGAAATAGTTGTTAATTAAATTTTTATAATCAAAATTTTATAAAATATTTTATTTTCAATATAAAATGAAAAAATAAAATCTTAAAAATGAAATAATAATAAAAAATTATATTATCAAATAAGGAAATTAGGAAACCTTTGGCTTAAGTTTTATTATTTTAAGAAATTTTTTAAAAATAATGAAAATTATTAAAGCAACTGCTACAATACTTATATTAATCATTAGTTTTGAATCATACATCACTCTCCAATGACAAGCTAATTTATACCACATATAATAAGGTTTTAATAATATTTATAGTCCTACTACAAGTGAGCTAAAGAAATGAAGAGTTCCCAGTGCAATATCTTATGTAATATTTTTGGCTATTAATGATGATGATGATGGTTACCGTCTGTTAAGACCAATGCGGTCTATCGGACCTTAAGAGAGGAGAAACAATCTAAGTTTTATTCTTCAAAATCTTGTTTCTATGGTCAAAGAGAAGGGAAATAAGTGATCCAATATCGCTATAGGTTGGTTGGATTAATAGGTCAAGAATATTGGAAGTTTGCGAGATGGTAGGGAATTGAGAGCGAATGTTAGTAAGAGTCGGGAAGTCTAAAAGGAAGTGATTTTCATCTCCCACCTGCTTAGAATCACAAATCTGATAGATTCTATCGTTTCAAGGGGCCTTGGGAATAGACCACTGCCAGGTCTCACTACGAAGCTCATGGGAAGTAGCTATTATCTTAGCGATGTTCACTTTTTTCTTATTTTTGGACAACACAGAGAGATAATTCTCATTACCAAGGGTGGGGTTGATCACTTCCTTATAGTATCTTAGCTTCCTTTTACCCTCCAACTCCTCATCCTCCCACAACTTGTCCTTAAACTTGGAGGTAATATTATTTTGATATTATCTTTGTTTGCCATACTTATCTCCTCCTTAATTCCCAAATGGTTGATCGAAGACTAGGAATCCTTATGCCACATGCGCTTGAGGTGAAGGTGAGGGTTTTGACTACAATTAGAAGCAATTTTAGGGAGCCTTTTTTATTCCATGTTGTTAAGCTTCTTCTTATACATCAGATACCTGAGCATAGTCGTACTTTCAATGGGGGGACAAACCTAATTTGATCAAGAGGATATGATCGGGAGTATTTCCCTTGATCTTAAGGTTGTAGGTTATGAACTTCTTTTGAATCATCTCAATCTTCCTCCATGACTCTCTAGATATACTGCGACCAAAACCTTCACATCCGTATAAGACAACATGGGTGACAAGGGTCTTAAAGAAAAACCTATTTTTACTCCAAATGTAAAGATTGACTGACTTACAATTGTTTCCAGGCTCACATTAAGCTTTCCAGCCCCCAATAATCATTTTCTTGATACTATAATTCTAGTTGAGGTGATGAGGGAAGTCAATGCCCAAATAATTATAAGAAGAAACATGCTCTACGCATTGTTTATTATACACGAAACTACCATGGGTGATCTTTATGGATTTAATGATCATGACTTTAGTCTTGTCGGTATTAACTATCATACCCAGCTTGGAGCAGTAGTCATGAAGAATCTGGAGTTGCTTGTCAAGTTCATCATGGATTTTTTCAAGAAGAACAATATCATCATCATAGAGGAGAAGAGTAATGAGAACACTAGCAAGCTCAATGCCCTTGCACGATGCATATTTCAGACACTCCTCTAGCTTATCGATGTATATGCCAAAAAGGGTAGGGGAAATGGGACACCCTTGCTTAACTCCAATATTGCATTTAATGTCTTTAGACCAACCCTCATTGGTCTTAAGCTTAGCAATCTCATAGAGACGCATCACAGCAGACCTCAGCTCAGGAGGCACCATGATCTCTTTAAGTCTCTCCCAAAGTTTATCTCGAGGGAAAGTGTCGAAATTTTTTCTAAAGTCCACAAAGCAACAAAAGAGATGGACTTTAATATTATGACATTCCTTCGCAATGATTCTAAGAGTGACCTAATTATCAATAATATTGATATTAAATCTATAAATGACAATTTTTATGAATTAATTTATACAATATCTGTTGTCCGTGCAAAATTTAAAAAAAAAAAAATTGTTGTAAAGTTAGATGACTACAAATAAAATTATTGATATAATTCAAGATTATATACATTACATAAGTAATAAAATGAACCCCCAGATGCGGGTGCCTCGTTGTGATATTTTGGGCCACATGGGCACCATGTGGCAGGGCACCTGTCTGCCCCACGCACCCGCACATGGTCGCTCGCCCGACGTTAAATGCACAAGCATGCCGGCCATAAATTTTGTTCCCCACCAGCTTCTTCGAGACGTCTTCTCGCTGCAGAGCATTAACGGCTCTTCGTCCTGCTACCATGGCTATCAATTTTATCACCGCGCTCCTGAGGCCTCCATTCGGCTCTCCTTTCAGCTCTCTGTGTTTGCCTCCTGCATTTCCTTTCAGCCCTCGGCTCTTGGCCCTACTCAGTCCTGTTGCAGTTGTCCCTCGACGAATTTAGGTGGTGAAGCTCTTCCCCTGCTCTGTCATGTGTCCCCTCCCTGTCTTGAGCCTCTTCTCCGTTGCCAGTCATGTGAAGGCATCATAGAATGAGGTGTCGTCGGGCGGGTTGACATGGCCTCCCCTGTAGAACTCCTCTGTCGACTGCCATGGGCAGGGAATTAAACCTCTCAGTGGGTTGGGAGGAGCCGAGCAGACTTGACCCTGTCAACCTTTCTGCACAATTATCCTTTCAGCTTCCTATCTCCCCACCTGCTTCCTCTCGCATTCGTCCCAAGAAATGCCCGTGCAAGTCTACTCTTCAGTCTGAGCCGATCTTCCTTCATCGCAAGATGAAAGCCCTACCACGCAAAGCACCTCCAGCAGTAGCCATTGCACCAACAATAACTCAGGTTTTAGCGACAGTCGGGGCAGCAGCGTTTGCACCAAAAGTAACTTAGGTTCCAACGACGGTCCAGGTTCAAGCAACGATGCAGGTGGCAAGGATGAGAACACCAGCCCTCTTATTGCCACCTCCGAACAGCCAGATGCTCAAGTGTCACCACTGCTTCCGACTCATGTCCACACGCTGAGCAAGGAGGATGATGACAATTCCAACTCGTGTCCACGCGCTGAGCAGGTACGATGATGACACTTTTTATGTTTGCAAGATCGAGGAGAAAGACTCCAACCCCCCCCCAAGAAAAATGAAGGTCTACCTTAATTCCAATTGGTGGATGCTCTTCTCTCACTCCAGTTATCTCATAGTGTTCTCTAATTTGAATTTGTTTTGGGACCTTTCTCTGCTATGTTTCAGTTTCAATTTCAAAACTATGTATGCTAGTTTCCCATTCTAGGCATTTCAATTTCAAAACTATGTATGCTAGTTTCCCATTCTAGGCAGCTCTTAATTTTGCTTTCAAACTCTTGATACTTCTCTCTCGAACTGGATTGCCAAATCCGAAGGATGAGCTCTGTAATGTTTTACCATGTATAATATAATAGAAATAGACTAAATTAAAATAATAATAATAATAATAATAATAAAATGAAATCCCATTCTCCATTAAAAAAAAGCTTGATTCAGCTAATAGCACAACTGCAAATTATTTAATCAGTTAAACCTGGGTTGATGATAAATGCTGGATTTAAAATAAACGTCATATATTTGAAAATTTCTCCGAGAAGCAAATAAAAACCCAAGGTCTGAAATTTATTTAATTATCATCACAATAATTAAAATGCCACTGACTTTTTCGATATCGACTGATTGCGATGTCGGAGAAGATTCGCCTTTTGCACTCATTGTCCTTAACGATAGCGATAGTATACATCGTACTACTAAAATTGGTGAACCGAATTGCGAACATGCATCTGCGAGAATGCAAACGTGTGACGGACAGAGGAGAAAGTAGTTAGCTCGATGGCGGAAGTACCTTATTTTCACGATCAAGTTAATGAATTTCATAAATTTTGAGGACAGATTCGACTTTTGTCATCAGCTATATATGTGATATGATGCTTTTAGATGGTTGAGTTTAATATATTCAAACCTCAGAGGAAATCAATTAACGTGTTTTAGATGGACATGGATACCTTTGAATCTTGGACTCTACCAAATAAAATTGCCACATGGTTCTGTACAGTAAAGTCAGGTTATCTGGTTAAAATTAAAATATAATACATATTTATATGTAAAAATATTGTATAAAAATTTTATATATATATATATATATATATATATATATATATATATATATGATTCTGATGATGGTTACCGTTTGTTAAGATTAGTTAGACCCAATAAAAAGACATAACTATCAGTGTTTATTTAGTTATTTGGTTAATTTATGAATTTGGGACCGATGTTGTTGAGTTGATGTTATGAAAGTATTTGGATTTTTAAAAACAGTTTTATAAGATAATTAATATTTTTATTTGTTTTACTTTATGATTTAAAATTATAATTTAGAGGTAGCCTATCAGTGTTTATTTAGTTATTTGGTTAATTTATGAATTTCCGTATGAAAGTATTTGGATTTTTAAAAACAATTTTATAAGATAATTAATATTTTTATTTGTTTTAGTTTATGATTTAAAAATTTATAATTTAGCGATATTTAATTTTGAAATTATCTTTTTATTTGGGTAATATTATTTTTAGTATGATTGTTTTTTATTTATTTTTTCATTTAAATTTTAAATTTCAATGTTTAATTATCTTGTAAAACCAAATTTTAAAAATTTAATTACTTTATAAAATAAAAATTTTACAATTTAATTATTGTAATAAAATTTGAAAATATAAATATTTATTTTAAAATTTATATAATTATTTATTTTTATTAAATATATTGTAAATAGAAAATAATATATTAAATTAATATAATAAAATATTTTATATATAATTTCTGATCTAATTCAATTCAATTGGTAATCACGTTACCAAATATTATATAAATCATTAAATTCAAAGTTTACATTTTCCAAAAAAAATCAAATCTACCAAACATATATAAATAACAACTCTAAATAATTTTGTTTTAACATATACTCAAATATTATAAATTTCAAAAACGTGGTTAGAGTGTATGTGTTTTGAATCAATTTCAAAATCGTGGTCAGAAAGCAATGCAACCTTATTGCAATTGAGAGTTTATGACATTATACGATGGAATTGATGATATGTGATTAATAGAAATGATATTTAGGTTTAGGTAAATATGGTATATATATTAATATTATTGGTTAAAATAAGGGTGTGAGTAGTTTTGTTGGTATTTATATTAATATTATTTATTAAAATAAGTGTTTGTGATGGATAGGTTTTAGGTAGAATTATATTATGTATTATTTTCATAATATTTTATTTTATTATTATTTATTATTATAGAATTTAATAAGTGGAATTTAGACATATTTAGATTAATATATTAGAGGTTATATTATAAAATATATAGAAAGTTATTAACAAATATGTTATATTATATGTTAATTAGTTGGTTCTAATAAATCTTAAGATCATAAGATGAAATATTTCTAAATTTGAGTATATCTCTCATGTCCACAATCTAACTTAAAAACTTATATTGAAAAAGAAATGGGAGGGAGGTGGCAAAACAAAGGAAGAAGTCATTACGTTTTGTTCCAGAAGGTAGAAAAATATATCATAATTCAATTATCATAGTAGTAGTTATTTATGGCATGACTCATCATAGTTATTGAAAGACAAATGTTTCATAAAAGGGAATTCTTTCACTCCTACTAGATAATTTTGAATTCTAAGTTATTAGCATGTTTCCTTATGTATGAAGAAGAGGAGATTTTAGCCAACTAAAAGTAATTTTAGGCTTTTAAACAATTTTAGGCCTTACTTTATAACCAAAAATATGATTTACATTTCCAATGTATCTATAAGAAAGTGAATGTCTCTTGTTTTCATCCTCAAATTATTCCACTAGAATCATGTGATTTGTAATGACACTTACCCTTAATCCATCAACTAAGTCATATATTGATTTGATTAAATTCAACCTCTTACTCAAGAGAAAAATAACCAAATATTTATTTGATGTGAATTAAATATTCTTCCTAAAATTATTAATATACTTAAAAAAATTTGAAAATGAATTTCTATAGTTATCCACTTTAGAGTGTTATTTTGAATTATGACCTAATTTGATTTGACTTCCTAACCATGCCTAAAATTTTAAGGAAAGACCTCTTTTATTTTTATTTCTTGAGTGCACATTGAAATTCCTTACACTTATAAGAATGGATTATTAGAGTGAAAAATTTATAAGAATTAATGAAATATATTATTTTCTTCATCTTCCTAAGTAGTGGTCACTATCATTCCTTTCCCTCCTCTTTGAGTGGCCATCTATCTTCACCCTGAGTGAGTAAAGTGATATTAAGAATTCATAACATTTTAATGTATACCTTGGGTCCTAATAAGTTTGAAAATATTTGAAATTATGTATTTCTTAATAGTTATGAAAAATAATAAGTTTGAGAAGATTTGAAATTATGTATTTCTTGATACTTATACAAATAATGTTATTTTACTATTGCATAAGTTGAAAGAAAAGGTCTTTTAATACTTTCTCTCCTTTTATCTCCTTTTATTTGTCTTTCTTAATTGTTTCTACTTTTTCATCTTAATTATTACTTATTTTTTACTTTATTAAAAAGTTCTAGACAAAATCCTTAGTCAAATTCTATAACTACTACCAAAGAATGTAATAAGTTTGATAAAAAAAATATAAAAAATTTAATTTTACATATTTTTATGAACAAAAACCAATTTTAAAATAAATAAAAAAACATTTCCACACATCATAATACTAACCTAATATACATCCATCTCAAAAATGCATTCTATCACCTCCTAAGCCTATAATTCAAAAAATACAACAATATCCTTTCCAATAATGACCAAAAAAAAGAAAAAACAGTGACCCACATATAAGCAGTTAAGGAGTGGTAGAAATATGCAACAATAGCATTTCTACTCATGAAAAAAAAAAATTAACCTTTCCAATAATGAAGAAGAAGAAAAAAAATGTGACGCAGAGTTAGATCGCTCAAGGGAGTAGTATGACCAAGAATTTTGTAATAAATAAAAACTCAATTATATTCCTCATATCAACCTAACCTGAGCGACTTTTCTGGAATGTAATAAACGTAAACGTCAGTTCTAACTCTACGAAAAAGATCATCTGAATTGACACAACAAATATGAACGACTTTCATGAACGTGAGTTGCGACCCCAGGGCTCCTCCTTATCTACCAAAAAGAGCACGCGAGTTTTAGGGCTTAATTTTCCTACCACCGGCCTCGCCCCGACATAAATATCGAGACCTATCAAGATTTACAGGTAAAGAGTTGAGAGCGTTTTGCGCCATTTTCTATCTAGATGGTCAGATTCTCGGAGTGTATGAGAACAGCAATCACTTCGTTTTTTATCGATTAATCACAAATATTTGGTAATTAACATCAGCTTTTTAGTAAATTAGTAATTAACATGAGATTTTTAGTAAATTATTTTGTCAGTAATTAGTAATTTTGTATTCATTATCCACAATGCTTTAGTAATTATGCAGCTCTTCCTCGTCCAGAGCAGAACATTCCTGCCTAGATTTTGCACAATGTTTGCCGTAGTCTAACTAGATTGCTTTTTCGCTCTGTAAATCATGGAAATTTTGGTAAGATTTCAAGAAAATTTTTGTAAATCCAAATTATAACTATCAAACTTTAATATTTTGGGTGCCTTGGAGGTTTTGATGGTGTTGAATCTATTTCCATCATCAAAATCATAATTCAAATTACTATTGTTACTATAAGATTTCTTAAATGTCTGAACAATTCTTCCATCTCGTTAGACAACTCCTTTTTGTTCAAGGAGATCATACCAACTTTGAGTTGGGAGAGAAAGACTTAGAGAGATGTGAATGATATTCAGAATATAAGCACACTAAGATTGACGAATTGTTTAATATAATTGTTTTAAATTTATTTGAAATAAAACTAATATTATTAAGTTGAGAGACTTATTTTACAATCCAATATGATGTGTAAGAATGTCTTTCTATTATCAAAATTGAAAATTTATTAATACCATAATAAAAAAATTTAAAAATCAAATAACTATACAAAATATTTAAATAAAATTATTTCATAAAAACGTACTTTTACTTTGCACTTGAAAAAATTGAATCCCTCTCAATTTATATTAAATCCATATGATTCATATGAAATCTCTTCAATAAAATGGTGAACATGTCTATGAATTTAGTTATGGTATTGTTCATATTTCCATTGTTATTAGTCTCACACAGACTAGTTGTACGTGCTTAGGGAATTGTATGTTAGCCGAACGGATTGTTTTCGAGGCCTTATGTTTAATATTCCATTAGCTTTGGCTTCTTATTAAGGCAGTTGCAAAACGAACGATTTCTGGTTGGTGCGTTCTTAAATTTATTTAAGATATTTTTATGATTTTCAATTTTTTTTTATTAAAATTATAATTTTTTTAAAACTTATATTTTTAATTGTATAATTGGAATTCTATATATTAAGATATTATAAAATATTATAAGGAGGTCTTCAACCCTACTTTAGAAGATTAAAAGTATTTTTTTGTTTTAACTAGTTCAAAGAAGAAAATTAATATAGCCAAGATTAGAACGAACTCTTATGAGCTCTATAATGAAACTCGTTGTTGGATAGTTCCTAAAACACCATGGATGCCATCTCTGTGTGAGAATATGAACATTGAGGATGAAAATCACTTCCTCTTAAAGTGCCCTTAGTACAATCACATTAGAGCTCAATTTCATAATCTTTCTTGCAATACAGACCTCACTAACCTTTTAAGATGTCAAAATTATAGTGAGCTCCGGAGGCTTCTCTCCAAGCTTTTTGAGCATAGGAATATAATCTTAAATCAAACTAAATAACTCTTTTCTTTAGGTCCAATAGACCAAATATTGGTTTGAGTGGACATTAACCACCACCATCATCATCATTAAACAACTTAAATTAGATTTTTAAAAAAAATCTTACCATTAAATAATTTAAATTGGATTTTTAATTTTTTTTTTTTTTTTTTTTTAAATAATAAGAAAAAAATATTTAAAAAAAATATTTTGTCTATTTTTTTAATAGAATTTTAAATATAGTTTTTAAAATATTTTAATGTGTCATTTATAATTATATTAATTTTTTTAATAATAATTTTTTTTAATATTCTTATGTTCGTAAGAAATGTGAGAATAATCTAGAAATAGATTTAGTTTTGGTTTGTTGTACGGGAGTGTGCATTTAGAAATCAGTTCCATCTATTCAGGGTTGTTTCCTCTTCTTCAGGAAGATTAGGTGAGTGAGTTTCTTATTTAAGGATGATGTAATTGAGCAATTATAATTCATTGTGTTGAGTGAGCTTGTCTCACGTTTGCTGGTGTTTCTGCTGTGCGTTTGTTTTTGTAATTTGGTATCAGAGCTATTTATGCTGTCTGCGCCTCTCTTCTCTTCGCGGGCAGTGATCTGCCATTAGAGTGTGCGCAGAGCGAAGTTGCCCAACCTACGTCCAAGCAAAGAGCAGACCATCCAAGAGCGTTTCCAAACAGCGTATTGTTTCATCCGAGTTTTTAAACCAGCGTTGCTGTAGGTGCAACTTACGTGGGAATTTGAGCAGCACATGATTGCTGCTCCCTCCTTCTCAGCGTACGTGCAGTCCAAGAATTTCCATCATAAGCGTGCATCTGCTGGAATCAAGACGGAGGTATTTTTTCAGCTGTGCGGTGTTCGTGAAGTGCGTGGAGGCATCACCCTGCCAGAAGTCGAGTTTCCTGTGCGTGGTGTTTTTTGCTGAGCAGCGGCAAAGAAAAATCGGTTTGAATTGAAATCGAACTGAACAAGTTTTTTTTTAAACGCTGTCAGCAAAATTATTTAAAGTATTTTTAAAGTGTTGAATTCGTTATCACATTGAGTCAGCAATTGATATCAGTTTTTAAACGCTGTCAGCAAATTTCATAGGTCGAGAGTTCGTGCCTCTCTCTCACCCCACCACAGTTCCGGTATTTTTTTGCTGTGGTTGGAGCGGATCTTTCCCACATACATCTGCGTGGACGGTAACATTCATAGGTCGAAGATTGGAAACACCCACTTCAACCTTTGCGCCTCTCGTGACAGATTCGTGCATTGTCGATGAGCCTGTCTTATTTCATTTATGATTTCGGTTGTTGCCTATTTGATTCTTCTATCAGTCGACCTGTGTTAAGTGCAACAGTTTTGTGTGACAGCGAATATTAAAGGCATTTTATTATTTTTTTTTTTTGCTTGGAGGTTGAACAAATTTATATTTGTTCTGAGTATTTTAAAAACAAAAGTTTGCAAGTTTTTTTTGAATTTGGTCATTGGTGGAGAAATGGAAATTTAAGCTCATAATAGTACTGGAGGCATACAATCTCTGGACGATTGTCAAAGGTGATGAGCCCAAGCCTCAACCTCCTGCTGCCACTCAAGACTGGGAGAAGCGTGAAATGAAAGCAAGGGTGCTGCTACGCATGTCAGTGAAGGACAATATTATTCCTCACATTCGGGACTGTGAAACTTCCAAGGCGACTTGGGACACGCTTAAAGGTTTGTATGAAACTACTAATGCAAACCGTATTTTATTTTTAAAAACAAAGCTACTATCTATTAAAATGGAAGCTCATGAGACCATTAGCAACTTTGTTTCCCGAATTAAAGACCTGAGTGATAAACTAGGTGATATTGGTGAAAAGGTGTCTAGTACAGACTTGGTAACTATTGCTTTAAAGGGGTTAGTTCCAGACTATAAAGTATTTATTTCAGCTCTCTCAGCTAGACCGACACCTCCTACATTTGAAGAATTGGCTGGAATTCTTCTTCAAGAAGAAGAGCGCATGAAAAATTTTGACCTGTTCTGATTTGGCTTTGACTGCAAGAGGCAAACGACCATTCCGAGGGAGACCATGGGACAGGAACAGAGGCCGATTTCAAGCAAAACAGAAAGGTATGGCACCTCCTGATTCTTATGTTAAGAAAAACATTGAATGTGATTATTGTGGAAAACCTGGACATCTGGCTAAAGATTGATATAGGAGAAAGAATAATGAATCAAATCAAAGACATAGAAGGCATAATGGAAATTACATAAACAGAGACACATCAGTGAATGATGGATTTAAAAATCTTAAGTTATTTCTTTCTGATGCTGCATTATCTGCTGAAACTGATGATGAGAATGCATGGTTCATCGATTCTGGTGCATCTGCACACATGACTTGTAATAAAGAATGGTATGATAAATATTATGAGAAATATGATGGTACACACATTTACCTAGGAGATGACAGGTCACTTAAAGTTCAAGGCTATGGCATAATAAATGTGTACTTACCTAATGGACAAATGCGACAGATTCATAATGTTATGTATGTACCTGCTCTCAGAAAGAATTTGATATCTGTTTCCACTATAACTGATAATCATTTAAAAGTTGAATTTGGTAAATTGGGGTGTATAGTGAAAGATGTTCAGGACCACTACAGGGTTGTTTCTACAGGTACCAGGGTTGGTGGATTATACAGATTGGATGTGACAGTGAAGCGCCATGTTGCATTGACATCCAAAGAGACATCGACAGCAGAATTATGGCATCACAGGTATGGGCACCTAAATTACAATGATTTATCGTTGTTGCAAAGGAAATCAATGGTTGAAGGTCTTCCTGTTGTGAAGTGTGAACATTTACCATGTGAAGCTTGTGCACTTGGTAAGCAGCATAGAGAAGAGTTTCCGGTTCATACTGAGAAACGAAAGTATGATATACTTGAATTAATTCACACTGATGTATGTGGACCTATGCAAACTAGGTCTCTTGGTGGTGCTTCATACTTTGTTATTTTTATTGATGATAGATCTAGGTATACCTGGGTATATTTCATTAGAAGGAAAAGTGACATATTTGAGTATTTTAAAGAGTTTCGAACTATGGTTGAAAAACAAACAGGAAAGTGCATTAAAATACTCAGATCTGATCAAGGGGGTGAATATAAGTCAAAAGCATTTAACACCTATTGTAAATCTAATGGAATTCAACAACAATTCATAGTGCCACATACCCCTCAGCAAAATGGTGTTGCTGAGCGATGGAATAGAACCTTGGTGGAATCTGCTCGTAGTATGCTGCAAGGTAAGAACATCTCTAATGGTTTCTGGGCAGAAGCCATTAACACTGATGTTTATTTGAAGAATCGATGTCCCACTAAGAAATTAGTTTTTCAAACTCCTTTTGAGGTTCTTCATGGTTATAAACCTGATGTGAGTCATTTCAAAGTCTTTGGATGTACTGCTTGTGCTCATATTCCTAAGGCTAGCAGAAGAAAACTTGATGCCAAGTCAATCAAGTGTGTTTTCATTGGATATTGTATGGATCAGAAAGCCTATAAATTGTATGATCCAAGTTCCCATAAACTATTTGCAAGTCGTGATGTGTTGTTTCATGAGCAGGCTGATAAAAGTAATACAAAGAATGATGCATGGCATATATCTAATGATGCACATGTCAAACTTGATACTTTGATTAAGCAGGAACAGGAACAGGTACAGGTACAGGTACAGGATCAGGATGAGAGCAGTATGAGCACATCCAGCAGCAGTGAGTCATCACAAGGGGGTGATTCACCTCAAAGCCGACGAATCATGGATGGAACACCCACGGGCATTGAAGCACCAAGGAGGTCGTCCCGACAAACTCAGCTTCCTTCAAGGTATAGAGACTATGCCTTAATGTCTAATATAATGAATGTTGAAGAACCAATTGATTATGAGCAGGCTAAACAACATGAACCATGGATTAATGCTATGAATGATGAGTATGCTTCTCTAATAAAAAATCAAACATGGGAATTAGTGGAACTTCCTGAAAATAAAGTTCCAATTGGAAGCAAATGGTTGTACGAATTGAAATTTAAAGCAGATGGTACAATTGATAAATTTAAGGCAAGATTAGTAGCAAAAGGATATGCTCAAAAGGAGGGAATTGATTATGAAGACACTTTTGCACCAGTAGCTAAGTTAAATACAATTAGATTACTGATTGCCTTAGCCACAAAACATAATTGGAATATACATCAATTGGATGTCAAATCTGCTTTTCTAAATGGTGATTTAAAGGAAGAGGTTTATTTGGTTCAACCTGAAGGGTTTGTCAAACAGGGACAGGAGCATCTGGTTTGCAGGTTAAGAAAGGCATTGTATGGTTTGAAACAGGCACCGAGATCATGGTATGTAAAGATTGATACCTTCTTTCTTCAGAATGGATTTGTGAAAAGCAAAAATGATCCTAACTTGTATGTTAAGAAAGATGGAAAAGGAAATGTTGCTTTAATATCTTTGTATGTGGATGATCTCATAATCACAGGGAGTGCTCACAAGTTAATTGAAGAAATTAAAGTTCGTTTGTCACAGGAATTTGAAATGAAAGATTTGGGTGAATTGCATTACTGTTTAGGAATTGAGGTATGGAGAGAGCCTGGTAAAACTTTGATCACTCAAAGCAAATATACAAAGGATATTCTTAAAAAGTTCAATATGACAGATTGCAAAGCTATGTCAACTCCCTTAGAACAGAATGCAAAGTTGTACAAAGAAGATGGATCGAAAGAGGCAGATGGAACATTATATCGTCAGTTAGTGGGAAGTTTGAACTATCTCACCACTACCAGACCAGACATTGCATACTCAGTCAGTATCCTTAGTCAATTCATGGCTAAGCCTTCAGGAAATCACTGGAATACTGCAAAGAAAGTTCTCCGATACTTAAAGGGAACAGTGAATTTAGGTATTATGTATACTGATGAATCTGATGTTGCACTGACAGGTTTTTCTGATTCAGATTGGGCAGGAAATCCAGATGACAGACGATCTACCTCTGGCTATGCATTTCATATTGGATCAAGGGTCGTATCTTGGAGTAGTAAGAAACAACCAATTGTTTCTTTATCATCAACAGAATCAGAGTACAAAGCTTTGACCAATGCCACCTGTGAAGCTATTTGGTTGCGGAGAATTCTTGCAGATCTTGAAGAGGCGCAAAGTGGTTCAACATGTATCAATTGTGATAATCAGAGTGCTATCAAATTAGCACATAATCTAGTTTACCATGCTAGAACAAAACACGTTGAGTTACAGTACCACTTTGTACGTGAAAAAATTGAGTCGAATGAAATTGAATTGATATTTTGTAACACCAAGGATAATGTGGCTGATATATTTACTAAGCCCCTTGGTAAAATCAAATTTGAAGTTTTTAGAAGTCAGTTAGGTATTGTAGAAAATCCATTTCTCCATTAAGGGAGGATGTGAGAATAATCTAGAAATAGATTTAGTTTTGGTTTGTTGTACGAGAGTGTGCATTTAGAAATCAGTTCCATCTATTCAGGGTTGTTTCCTCTTCTTCAGGAAGATTAGGTGAGTGAGTTTCTTATTTAAGGATGATGTAATTGAGCAATTATAATTCATTGTGTTGAGTGAGCTTGTCTCACGTTTGCTGGTGTTTCTGCTGTGCGTTTGTTTTTGTAATTAGAAAGCATATATTTTACAATAATAGGAGTGGTGATAATTAGGAGTATTTTTCTTTTCTTTTAAAGGGATAATGTTGATTAGCATTTATTAAGACTAATTTTAAAACCAGCTGGTCATTTAAATGGCTTATTTTAAGAAAATATAATTTTAACTACTTAAATTTATACTAATTTAATTTAATATTAGGTTGATTATATTATATTGGTAAAATATAAAGATAAAAAATAAGATATCATGTGGTTGTAAAGTTCTTAATGATTTCTCAATAGGTTAATTTTATATTATTTAAAAAAATGATATATACATTTTCAATTTTTCAATTTTGTATTATCATATTATTTTACTTTAAATATTATTAAAAAATTATATATTATATATGCTTATTGTGACAGCTGCATTTAACATTAACTAGTTGTTAATTTGGAAAGATTGAGACAATTTATGTTTTGCTAGAAATGTTATTTTCTTTATTGTTAATTGTGAATAATAAAATTAGTTATGAGAAGTGATTCCATAAAAAGTAAAAAAAGACTCATGGTAATTTTTTTCCAAGAACTAAAAGGTGGTTGAACAGTTTGAACAGTTACCTGCTCCTTTGGGGATAAGAGACTCACCGTAGTGAGGAATGGGGGTTCTGTTCAAAGACTAAGGAAGAGAGTGGAAAATTTTCCTGAGCTGGTAGAGACTGGTGGAAAATATCTTAGTTGTCCTAAAATATTCTGGTACTGACTGGACTTGGGGTCCTCAAGTCACAGCAGAAATATACTCCCAACCTAAAGCACGGGGGAAGAGCAGGACGTCATTGCCTCTCTTGAAGGTTGGGAGGAATATCATCCGCAGTAATAATTTTCAGATAAGTTACTAATTCTATTCAGTATTTGAAGTTACAGAAAAGAATACTACAAGATTTGTACACAATTGAATGTTAATTATTTACTTATTTAAAAAAAAAATTGTGAAAGATATATTGATTTGTTGAAAAGGTTCAAAAGTAGTGATTTCTGTAAGTTAAACCCTGAGAATTGACAAACTATTTGTAGAAAGAATCATTGTTTTATTTAAAAGAAGAAATATTGTTTATTTGCATAAATAAATACTATTTTGCTGTAGAAGGAAACATTGTATTAATTTCAGAAAGAAATATTGTTTTTAATCCGTAGAATGAAGGAATGATGCAATATAAGGAAGAACTATTAATGCTAAACCTAGAAAACTGCAATGAAGAGTATTCATTTGTCACATAAGGACATAGTGCTTTTTCATAATTTGGAACATAGTATATATATAGGAATTTTATCATTAGAGAAAAAGAAAAAAGGACCTCGGGTTTAAACTGTATCATTTCAAATCAAATTAACAACTAATGATCAGAGGACGTAATCCATTCTGGTTCGAACTAAGCTAGAACAAGGTGAACCGTTGGCTTTGGGTGTAGGGGTGAAACCCCAACCTAGTGCTCATCGCTACCTCTAACCCTTAATACACAAACAAAGTTGTAAGTGGTTCGGAAACCATTAAGCAAGTAAAGATACATAGCAAAAAATGCTATAACAATTCGTTCATCTTAAAAAGAAGGAAATAAAGCTGAAGAATAGTTTTATATTAAAAAATACAGAGAACAAACGCACCTAAACCAGAATTTAATTCTGAAGGTAGAGTATGTAAATATAGACTAGGATTGAATAGAAAATACAATTTTTATAAACTAGAAAAAAAAATGGAGCACACAGTCCTTACCATTACAATATTTATGACCGAAAAGGTGACATAAATAATATATGTGCTTATATATATAAATATAACAATTTACATGTAGAGACATTGGAGTAGTGTATTCTTCGGAACAAAATAAACAAACCACAGTAATAACGTGGAGAAGCCGACTATAAGGAGTATAAAAATATTATCCAAGGCCTAATAGAATTCTAGCCTGGAAATGTTAAATATATATATACAAATGTGTGGGAGAATTGTTCTTTAAAAATAAAAAAAGTCAAGATAACTAAGTAATGCTCATTGGGCAAGTCCTTAGAATTGAACATGCATTCGGCTCCATAACCTAGTTAAAGCAAGAAAATCGGATGGGATAGGAAATATTTCCAGGAAAAACTATTGGAAGTACCTGGTATGTGAGCCAAATACATTAGCTGAGGACCGATAATTTTGGAGCACAAAATAAGAAGGATATTTCTGCACGTATTTTCCATCGGTATAAGAGCTAACCTGCAAATATGGAACCCAGTAAAGAGTACTAAAGATGCCATGAGGTAAATACCTAAGGCACTCAAATAAAAATGTAAAAATGAATAAACTGTATTCAAGGAGTGAGAAAGTCAGAATTTCATACCTATGGAAGAAATGCTTCGTGAAGATTCCGAGCCTCGAACTGGAATTAAATAAAAATAAAACAAAAGTAACAAAACTTGAAAATTAAACATTGACAATAGTTATGATTTTAGATTCGAAATAAGCTAGTAAAAAAAACTCCAAAGATAAAAAGTGAATAGGAGATTACTTGAACCAAGAAGCCTGAAAGACTTTGGAGGCAAGAAAACTGCTACGGCATCGGAGGTTGAAGAAAATGCAATAGCAACTGAGCTTGAGCTTTGTCAGGATAACCAAAGTGGTCCAAATGAGGATATCCCATCCCTGCCATGCAGTAAACCATAGAGCATCTTGCCACTAAAGATAATAGAGGAGGTGAAGAAGCATGTTGCCAAGCAGAGCCGGAGTTCCATCGTCTCAGTAATAACCCTCAAAACCAGAGAAAATTAACCAAGGAAAACAAAAAATGATAAATGATAGAGCTATCGGGGTTTGCATGAATATCAAGTCACTTCCCACCAGAAGTGCCAACCGCATATCTCTAAGAAAATCAACAGTGATATCTATGGTAGGTAGCCATCGGAACCTGTAAACAATCACAAAATATCTAATCTCTATCAAATAATTTAATACCAGTACAAACCACAATTAATATTCTAGGATGTGCTAGCTAAACCATTAGAGTTAACAAAGTATGAAACATAAAGTATACAGGGATTTAGATAAGCTTAATTTTTTGGTATGATTTTACAAAGGTCTTGGTCTGATTTTACAAAGAATTGTTTTGGGTTTAAGGAATTTTCTTGGATTTACATCCAAAGAAAATTTTTGCAAAGGATTGTTTTGGTTTTAAAAACTTTTCTTGGAGGTACATTCAAAAGACATTTCTTGGAGGTATGTGATACATTTTTTAGATGTTTTTTCAGCTTCATTTTTTATGAAAGTATGGATTTGGGCTTAATTTTCATTTTTTTTGAAGGTATGGATTTGGACTTAATTTTCAAAGAACCCTTTTTAAGCTTAATTCTAAAAGGACTCTTTTTTTTTTGTAAGTAAGCAGTTGTATTAGAACAAAATAGTGTACAAAAAATTACAAAATGGCTGCCAATACCCAAAGGTAGAAAGGCTGGACAGCCCTAAAGCATCTGTGAAGACAGACATAGACACAGTGACCCGGACATAAGCAAACAGATAAAACATAGGTTGACCGCCATGCCCACCATTATAGCCAAAAATAAGGACCAAAAGGCCAGAGTTGGTAATCCATGCAAGGATGCCCATAGTAAGGAACATTAAGCCGAACAAGAGATAACAATCTAACATAGACAGATAGATACAAGCCGAAAGAAACCAGCCAGAAGGTGAAAACAAGAACATTACATTTTAGTCCTCCCCTCAGACCCACTCGGTCCTGCCGAACCAGGCCCTTCAGCACTAGGATGTTTCACAATCGGACCATCAGCACTCGCACCTCTAGAACTCGGACTCCCTCCAGCATCGCTTAGAGGCATAGTGCACAGACTCTTTTTAGACTTAATATTCAAAGGAAATTTTTTGGACATTTTTTGAAGTATTTTTTAAAGTGATATTTTTTTAGAGGCTTTTTTGAAGTATTTTTTAAAGTGCCATTTTTTAAGATGTTGGAATTAATTTTCAATGGACATTTTTTGGAGGCATTTTTTGAAGTGACATTTTTTTAGAGTACGTGTTTTGGGTTGAAGTAAATCTTTTATAATGATTTTTTAGAATGAGTTTTTGTCTAACTTTTGAAATGAAATTTTTTTGTAGAACTTCGAAGGAAATATTTTGAGCTTCGTTTCATTTTTATAAGACATTTTTTTCTCAAATTTTTTGAAGTAAGTGTTTTGGATTGAAGTATGTATTTTTTGCAAAATTTTTAAAATGAGTTTTTTTTTTTAAATTAAATCTTTTTTGATGTTTTTTTTCTAATTGAGTTTTTGTCTAAATTTTTTAAGGAATTTTTTTGAACTTCATACTCTATTATCATGGGAAATCGAAGGAATTGTATGAGAAAATATCATTGAAAAAAATACCCTAAGGAATGTAGAGAAGAGACGAGAAAATATCACAAAAGAAAGATAGAAGTACTCTCAAATATTGAAGGGGAAAATCAACCTCAACTAGAAGTTGAAGCAGGTATGTAAATGTAAATATTATAAGTTTGATATATTTAAAATTTTCCTAGTGTAAAATGTGAAGCTTAATTTTTATTTGATGAAGTAATTTGAAAATATTTTGCAATGTAAACAGAGAGAGATATTTCTCAAAACATTGATGATGAGATACAAAATTTTGAAAGAGAAAGTGAAAGAGATATTGAACTAATGATTGAAGATGGTGAAAATGTTGAAAGAAATTCAATTGAAGAAATTGAATCACAAGGTATGTACACACACACACACACACACACACACACACACACACACACATATATATATATATATGTTGAACACATGCACGTATTATTGAAATTATACATATATTTATTAATTTAGTTATTTATTGAGTATGTAAATTTATTATGTACTATTCATTTGAATATGTACAGATGAAATCAATGTCGATGATGAAATGTTAGAAAATGTTGACACTCACACATATGGAGATAAAAGAGCTGACCATTATATACGATATCGTGTTAACCACATTTTTGATACATAATTCATAAAGGAAAATGTGACAGTTCAAGCCCAAATGTTGAAAGGTCTCCTATCATTAAGGAAATTAAAAGAAGCTACGATTTTATTGGGTATTCGAAAATCAACCAAAGATAAAAAAAAAAATGAAGGAAAATGTGATACAAAATATAAATAGTGCTATAAATTCAATTAGAAGATCTAGACAAAAAAATGTTTCAGTTGTACGTAGAGAAATACATATGGCAGTGGTTTCATCAGTTACTAAAGAGAATTGCTTGGTAAAATATATGGCACGAGCATTAGAAACCTCACGAAAAACTTTGCACAAACATTGGAAATTTCGGTTGCAAATAGATGTAAATGATGAACTCGCTTGTTGGACAACTATTTGTAGGCAACCATACAAATATAGACTTGAAGAAAATGTTAAAAAAATAATATATGAATATTGGAAGAACAATTCGCGTGTTTCGCCAATTGCAAAGCAAGTGATGCGAAGAAGAATAGCACAAAATCAATACGAACAACATGAAAATCATTTCTTGGAAAACACTCAGATAGAGTTGTTCAACAAGTTCAAAGAATAGAATCATGAAATTCATGTGTCAATCAGTGCTTTTGTTCAACAAAAATCATGGTATGTAAAACCTATCATTGTACACGACACTTGTTGTTGTCATCATCATGTGGAATTTGAGTTATATTATGACACATTCCTTAATTTTGGTAAAACATTTTGGAATGATTCACCTCCTCCTTCCACTATCTGTGATTTCATATCTCAAATTCTATGTGAAAGACAAAGCGATAAACTATTTTACAAAAATAAATGTGTTGGTGGTAAAAAATGCGATGATTGTAGAAATTTGACTAAATTTCAAAATGAATATCATATTGATATAAATGATCAATCATTTTCTAACATGAAAGTGAAATCGAAGAGATATGAATATATCCATACATCGATTCAAGGTGCAAATAGTGCTAAAAGAATTGAATTACGAGAAGAAGAATTTTTTGTGATAGAATTTTTGAGAAAGTTTGAGGTATAAATTTATAAATACACCAAGCATTCCCATAGAGCTCGATAGTAATACTTGCAATTCAAAAACTTCCGTGAATTTTTTCCACCAGGGACCATTTTGTCAGTAATTGATTTTGCAGCAAACTACAGATTTGTTCCACAAAACGAAATTCAGAGTGAATATTATCATTCTGACCAAGTCTCCATGCTCATCCATATTATATATAGACATGCTAAACAAAACACCAATCATATAGAAAGCACCAGTGAAAAATGATATCTTATTAAAGAATATCACTTTTATATCAGTGATGATCATACACATGATACAAATTTTGTACAACACTGTTTTGGAAAGATTTATGACTACTTGAAAAGTCATGGAATAACATTCAATGAACATTGGATATGGTTAGATGGATGCGCAGGTCAATTAAAATTTTCACGATCATTATTTTGGCTGTGTTTTATTAATAAGAAAACCCACATTAAACATTATTGGAATTTCTTTAAGACTAGTCATGGAAAAGGAGAACATGATGGTGCAGGGGCATGCATAAAACGAGCACTTCGAAGATATCAAATGAACCCCTCTACAAGACGAATTATGGACGCTAAAGAAGTTGTTCAACGGTGCATCGCTGCTCTAAGCCATGAGACTAACCAATCAAGGGAAGTGCGAAGGTACATTAAATTCAATTTTTTTTGGTTATCTAATTTTAAACAGTGTACATTTATCACAATTTGATTATCTTTGATTGATTATATTTTGTATTTTGATATCATATTTACATTCTTCTTTGAATTTTCCATATAAATGTTTTTTTGGCATATTGGGATCAAAGAAGTAGATAGATCAATTGGAAATGACGTTGAAACAATAAAAGGGAGTTGAAAATTTCATTCAATTAAAACAAAGTTGTCTAGAAATATGTTTCCATTTGATAAAAGAAAATATTCTTGTTTTTTCCATGTTTGCATAGACAACACAGAATCCAATGATGTTTGTGAAAACAAAATATATGTAAAATATTGGAAACATACAGAGCTAAATAAAAAGGGAAAAATGTCAGTTGCAATGTTTGAAGAAATGTAATCAGAGGAGACTACAATATCATCCGATGGTGATCGAGTTTCTGATCTTGTTAAATAAGGTAACATTTGAATTGCTTTCAAATGATAAAGATATAGAAATAAATTTAAATACATAAGTTTGTTAAGTTTGTTTTATTGTGTAGGATATTTTTTTGCTGTAATTGCACCTACTGAAAGTGATGAAAATTTGAAGTATTATTTGATGCATTGCACTGAATGAAAAATGAAATTATTAGAAAACTATAATGTTCACAGGTTTCTATATGAAAGAGTATCTATTATACTGAAAGGTTATTTTTTCAGAAAAACTAATCAAAGCGGGGATTTTGTTTACTTTGAAGACTATGAACCTAATGTCATAAGTTTTCAATATAGTCACTTGGTGTGTGCAACACGCATAAAGTTGATAGAGGTTCAATCAAAGGAAAAAACAAAAATTAAGAAATGGAAAATGTCAAAATCCGATCATGAACGGATCATTAAAGGTGGCATTTCATTGGAATTTTTTTTATTTAACTTCCCAACAATTTATTCTCTTTGGATTATGTTTTAGAATTTCCAGAAATGAACTAAAAATTGAGCTGCCTTGTTATGTTATATGTGCAAGTGCTTGCACACGTACAAATTGTTTTGGTACATGCAAACTAGGATAAACTGAAAGTAGCTTTTCTATACATGCATTGATGAAAAATGATATATATATATATATATATATATATATATGTTATAGAATGAAATTAACTCTAGTATTACTATGTGCATTGATGAAAAATGTTGCACGTACTGGATATTTAGACGAACAGAATGTGACTAGTTTTTCTCATGGGCTTTTCTGGTAAAAAGTATACACAATATAAATAAATCATCCACAGTATATTTTTGTACAAGTATTCCTTTCAGACAATAGACTCGGAGCACTTCTCCGACTTTTGGTGGGATTTGACCCACATCTCTATTCCTGATAGAAAATCTAGTAAAAAAATTTTTTGTCCAATGGTTGGATATGTTCTAGGAAATTAACTGAAAGTAGCTTTTCTATGTGCATTGATGAAAAATGTTGCATGTATTGGATATATATATATATATATATATATATATATATATATATATATATATATATATATATATATATCCAATACATTTAACATTTTTCATCAGTGCACATACTTTCATATATGTGTGTGTGTGTGTGTGTTCTAGAATGCAATTAGCTATTCCCGAGTAGTTTTCCCATGCGTGATGAAAAATGTTCCAAATGCCCGAATATTTATGTGATAGAATGAAATTAACTAAAAGTAGCTAAATTCTATAGCCGTTGTTGAAAAGTAGCTTAATTCTATTGACATTGACGAAAAATGTTGAAATCTTGGATATACATGTTACGAAAGCAATTAACTATTCAAATGGATTTTTCTATGTGCATTATTGAGAAATATTTATGTACTCGATATATATGTTCTAGAATTGAATTAGCGAAGTAGCTTTTTGTTGTGTAACCAGCTCCAAAGAGAGAAGAAAAGAGATATTCACGCCTTAGAAATGAGCCACTTCGAGGGGGCAACCTCCAATACATTACATGAATGAACAATTCTTGGATGATACAAATGAACAAAACCTCCTTCTATATATAGGAGTCCATGGGGCCATAATATAATCCTAGTGGGGCCACAATGTAATCCTAGCCGACCTAACAATAATAATGTAAGGGCACAATAATAACAATATGGGGGTTACGGGGGTACAATAATAACAATAAGGGGGGCTACACTAACATAATAAGGGGCTACACTATTAATATAGGGACTTAACATGCCCCTCTCCTTCAAACAAGTGTTGTCCTCAACGCTTGATTATTTCTTGATGCTTCTGTATAAAATTCTCTTCCTCCCATGTGAAATCTTCTACAAGAAAGTTCTTCCACTTGCTGAGATACTCTGAAATTGATCGTACTTGTCGAGTTCTTGTTTTTATGACTTCTTCATAACTTCTTTCGATGTGATGTTGATCTTCCTGTTGTTTCATTAGATTCTGCACCAAAGTTGGGTTATCCTTTGAGAGTTGGAGAACTTGTTGTTGATGCTCGATGTGATCTTCCACTAATTTATCATCCATATTTTCTATTATTTGATCCTTCAAACCATCCAACTTAGCCTCAATTTCTGCTTTTAAACCATCTATTTCTTCTTCAATTGCTCTTCGTAAGATTGAAACTTGTTGCACTTGGTACCATAATTTTGATATCTCATACTGCAATACTTCCTCTTCATGGGTCATAGTATAGCTTTTTGAGGGCTTAATGGCTATGAAATTATCTTTTGGAGCCATTATAGAACCCAAATACTGATACAAATTCTAAAATATTCCTTTGGAATCGCTTCAATTTCTTTTTCAAACAAACGTTATGCAATTTTAAAAACCGGATACACACCTTTTCTTGCTTTTAAGGAGCTCGATATTGAAATTGAATTATCTCTGTAATTGAAAATCTTCAATATCAAATTCAGCCCTGTAGTAGTCCTCTGAAGCTTCTTTCAAATGCCACAGGTCTGATCTAATTTGGATTCCCCAAGACAACGTTGTGTCCAATCTCCCACACTGACCTAATTCTGGACTGGTTCAGTAGAGCGAACTTGTATGACTTGCCACGTGTCACTGTTTCGTCCTTTGTCTCTGAAATTGATATCCAAGAAACTACAGTCTGTTTTATTGCGACCACTTTTTACGGCACTCAAATCCACTTCTCAGAGAGAGAGTTATTGAACTTTTCCCACGATCACCTCTTTGAGATGAAATTCAGGAGCCTGAAAAAGCACTACCTTCCACAGATCATATCTCCAAAAATATTGCGAACCAAGTTCTGAAATTTTTTGACGAATGTCCTCAGGATTTCAGCTTCGCACCATATGAATTTCAGATTCTGAACCTTCGTAGAAACAGATTTATAGCGAAAATTTCACGATGACCTGTTTAGGAGCTTGAAAAAAGACCTGACTTCCACAGATGATATCTCCGCAAATATTGCGAACCAAGGTCTGAAATTTTTAGACAAGCTTCCTCAAGATTTCAGCTTCGCACCCTAAAAATTTCAGCGTCTGAAGCTTCGTAGAAAAAAAGTTATAGCAATAATGCCACGATGACCTGTTTGGAGCAGCGAAACCCTAGAATCCAAAGCTCCGATACCAAATGTTGTGTAACCAGCTCCAAAGAGAGAAGAAAATAGATATTCACGCCTTAGAAATGAGCCACTTCGAGGGGGCAACCTCCAATACATTACATGAATGAACAATTCTTGGATGATACAAATGAACAAAACCTCCTTCTATATATAGGAGTCCATGGGGGCACAATATAATCCTAGTGGGGCCATAATGTAATCCTAGCCGACCTAACAATAATAATGTAAGGGCACAATAATAACAATATGGGGGTTACAGGGGTACAATAATAACAATAAGGGGGGCTACACTAACATAATAAGGGGCTATACTATTAATATAGGGACTTAACACTTTTCTATACATGTGCATTGATGAAAAATACTGGACATATATACATTATAGATTGCATTTTTAATATTTTATGATTGTTTTCAACACATCTAAAAATACCTAGAATCTTATGATTGTTTATATATATCTGTGTGTGTGTGTGTGTGTGTGTGTGTGTGTGTACTTCAATCATTTTAACATATATATTCAAACATCTGTAAAATCATTTCTGAATGTACATGTATATTCATGTGAACTTTTTTTTGTTTGGAAAACAACAACTTTAATTTTAAAAACAAAACATAATATCATAATCACATGCCAAATGTAGTTCAATCATCCAAAACTTGAGTTTTAAAATCTTTTTTGATTATATCACAACATTACTTCACATGCCATGTCAATTTTAGTTCAACTATCCAATAAAAAAGTTTAACATTATATCACATGCCAAATGTAGATCAACCAGCCAAAAGTTAAAAGTTTTAATTTAACAAAAAATTATAGATCAACATTACTTCACATGCCAAATGTACTTCAACCATCCAAAAATTGAGTTTTAAAAACTTTTTTATTATATCACAACATTACTTCACATGCCAAATGTAGTTCAACCATCCAAAACTTAAGTTTTAAAAACCAAACAAATTATAACACAACATTACTTCACATGCCAAATGTAGTTCAACCATCCAAAACATCAGTTTTAAAAACATTATATATCGCATTCACATGTACCAAATGTAGTTCACATAAAATATATCCAAAATTTGTAGATTTCACAAGTATCAACTATCAAGTTATATATGACTGCATCTAGATAATATATAAAAAAGTAAATTTAAGACTAGAAATCTCAATCAAATCTAGAAACCATCCATAAAATACAGATTGATGTAGTGTCTTTCCCAGCAAAGTCTCAATCGGCGAGCTATCGTACGAAGCATGGGGAATTTGTACACAATGCACATACAAACATTAAAATTTGATGTTTTAAAATTGAGTGATAATATATAAAACTTCATGTAAAAAACAAAAAAAAACAAAAAATCATGCAATACGTCATGACCTTCCCTCTCCATTTGTTGCTCGTTTGCTACAACTTCCCCCATGGGAGCATATCCAACATTAAATTGTACAATATATATATATATATATATATATATATATATATAATATTAAAAAAAAATTAGACAACTAGTTCAGATGGTTGAAATGTTGTGGATGTTCCTATCTCCATCGCTAGAGTCCGTGGAGAAACGAAATCCTCTATAGAAACCTAACATTAGGGGAATTTTGAGGTCTAAAAAGGGCCTCCTAAGGAAATTATAAAATAATAGTGGAAATAATAAAATAAGATTTGATTACATCATCAAATTTTAGAGGGAAAAAATAAAAAAACTACTTTTTCAACTCGTATTTTCAACTTATCTCCCAATGTTTTTACTCAAATTTCTAGTGGGAGTACTCGTTGGATGAAAAATTTAATTCCTCATCCAATGAGTACCCATGTTGCATACTTTTGATGGATCCCGCGACATGAAAAATGAGAAATACATTAAAAACATGATTGCAATCACGTTTTTTCATGTATTTCTCATTTTTCGTGTAGCAAGGTCCATCAAAAGTATGCAATATGGGTACTCCTTGGATGAGGAATTAAATTTTTCATCCAACAAGTAATCTCACTCGAAATTTGAGTAAAAAATTTGGGAGATAAGTTGAAAAAGTAGTTTTATTATTTTATTATTTTTTAATATTTTAACCATTTTAATTAAAAAATGGTGAATCATCCCCCATAGTTGAAATCATCATCTTGGATCCTATTGGTTCTTATAAAGTTTATTTTGGTTGTACATTTTTCTTAGGAGGCCCATTTTAGACCCCAAAATTCCCCTAATGATTAAAAATTTCAAATTAAGCATAAAATAACTCAAGATCAAGATCTCAATCTATAATAAAACTTTTAAACTTCAATTTATAAATTATAAATTAAAAACATATATATTTAAAAGTGAAAAATTGAATATTTCTGCAGGTGGATTTGGCACATCTCCTAAGAGAGGCTCCAAAGGAAAATCTCCAAAAACCTAAAATTCAAAAAATTTAAAATAACTCAAGATACAGATATATCTCATTTTTTAATGGAGATTTTTGAGGTGTAATATTATAACTTAAAAACACACATTTTGAAAGTGAACAATTGTCCATAATTTTTGTAAATCTAACACATCTCTTAAGGAAGTAGAAGGTACATCTCCCAAGGAAGAAGAAGGTATTGCCATCCCAAAAACATCGGATGGAATTGGAATCTGTTAAAACATTTTATTATATATATATGAAAATGTACATGTGTGCACAATTATTTATTTTAAAAATATCAAGTTTAAAAAATAGTAACATTTGCCAACATATCTTGATGGTGAGACCCATCTTGATTGTTTGAATTAAAGGCTCTGAACGTGATATTAACATTTTCATCATTCATCAAGCGTGACAACTAGAAATGGTGTTAACATATAATGATACATTTTTGTTAGATTAATGTACATATATATATATATATATATCTGTGTGTGTGCGTGTGTGTATTTATTACAAATTTTATGTATGTGTTAAAATAATTGAACCCTAACCATTAACACATACTGTTCCCATGCCCTCTTCCTCATGAAAAATTAGGTCATGCCAACCATTGCAACAATTCTTCGCATATGTTTTGAGATCTTCAACACTCATGTTGTGAATCTCCTCATCTGTATAATACAGAAAATTGGCGCATATATTCTCACATGCTCTTTGTCGATTCAGATAAACATCGACTCCACCCAATCCACTGTGAACATTGTCGACGATGGCATCCCTTGCTTCTTGACTAATTTGAGAAGTGGCTTCCATCTTTGACCGCAAATTTTCGACACGAAAAGGTTAACTAACCAATGGTGGCTCAGGACGGGGCAACTCAGCATCACGCCTAGTGCCCCTACGGTTACACAATCGACCTTTCCCAGGACCAAAAAATTTAGAGGGAAGGTCATTGTAATTGGGTTTCATTTCCAAAAAGAATTCCGCATAAAATAATTTTGTGAAATAAAGTAGAACCTCGTCTTTCTATGGGAGACTTCCATAAGCTGCAAGGTGTCTATCATACAAATAGTGAGCTATATCAGGATGCTTGAAATATTGCACCTTCGGCATCTTTATTTTCGACCCTTCTTTGAAATTAGACATAGACTTTGCCATTGTTGTTGTAACTCTTTCTTTAACAACCTCCCATTTATCGGGACCCATCACTGTTTCCTTTATTTTTCTCATGACATCTGCAAAAGTATCTGTGGCTAGCCCAAGCTTTTGGTACACATCTACTAGTTGGCCTAAAGAATGTGTAACTATTTCCAAGCTTTGTTGACTCTCAGTAGGTAGAGTCAAAGACATGAGATCTCTTTGAAATTTTGCATGAAGTTGTTGACATCTTACTAAGGTGCATTGTTGCATGTTTCTTTCCCATGGTATATCGGAAATTTTGGCCGGATAAGTCGTGGTGGGTGGAAAACCTTCTTCTTGAATGAAGTGTTCTACCCTACGTCTTTTTTTACCAACATTTGGAGCATTTTCAGCCTCTGCATCAATATATAAAATTTTGCATATTAGAAAAAAAAAACATGTAAACAAATTTGTACAAATTGAATGAAAAAAATATTCAAATTGATGGCAACCTCGATGTGGTTGGTTAGCATCTTTCCCACCCTGAAACAATTGATAATTAGAATGACCCTGCAGAAAACCAACACCACCATCCATTTATTGGCCTCCGGAAGAATAAATATCACCACCTTCACGCAACCTGCTAGCACTTATTGGTGTCCCTCTAAGGGGATTTCAACCACCACCAACCTCTCGAGACGAGAGAGAAGCTTCATAAACAAACACAAATTTATAATCAATTGAAAAATACATTCATACATATAAATACATGTATATATCCACTGATTAAATTGTGTGAACCATACCACGACTGGGTGAAACATGGGCATGATCCATTGATGGAGTAGAGACCCTTCTCCTCTTATCTCCTAAAAAATAAAAAATAAAACTTACTAACAACTAATTTAACTCACAAAGTTGATAAAAAATCAATTCCATATGTACACACATATATGTATATGTATGTATATTTAAGATTATATTTAAATACCATGAACATCCGTTGATCCCTCATCCCCCTCTCTCATACAGATATGGGATTCTGTTGATCTTTGTCGTTCATCCTCCATGATATATATATATATCTACAGTGGACATTTACAATTATTTTTTTAAATGACTAATTTAAAATAAATTCAAAACAAATTTCAGAAAATTAATGTAATTTAATGTATACAAATTATGTAAAACACAACTTTCAAAGCACTAATTGAACATGTGTGAAACTCAATTTAAGCAAAAGAAAATTATAAAAATGTTTAGTTCACCAAATTGTGCTTTACATGGTGGGAGCACACTTGGTATAAAATTGAAAAAAACACATTGTCATTAAAAAAGAAGTGAAACTCCATTTAAAAAAAAAAAATTGAAGTCCCCGCATTTTAATTTTATAAAAATGTGAAGTACACCATTTGTTGCAAATGTGAAGTTCACCAAGTTGCACTTTACATGGTGTGGTGGGAGCACACTTGCTATATAATTGAAAAAATCACATGGTCATTAAAAAAGACGTATTTATCAGTACAAAACACACAAATATCCAAGGTATGTTACAATGTCCATCAATAAATTTGAAGGAGAGTGTCTCAACACTAATTCATATTTGAGAGATGAATCTTGAATTTTTGAAGAAGAGCGTCTCAAAACTAATTCATCTTTAAAAGATGAATCTTGAATTTTTGAATAAGAGTGTCTCAAAACTAATTCATCTTTGAGAGATGAATCTTGCATTGGCATTGCCCCGTATAATTCTAATTCATCTATTAATTCATCTTTGATAGATGAATCTTGAATTGGAATTTCCCCACGCAATAGATTAGCAGACATATTATTCACATTTTTACAATATCTTATACTAAAAATTTGAAATTGGTTAACAATATTTTTTTCTATTCCATGCAGTTCTTTTAGCCTCTCCTTCTTAAATTGGTACACACCATTCATCTGGTTGCACACAAGTTCAAAATTGGTGAAAAGTACAATTCCATTTGATTCATACTCCATAGTTGTTCCCAAGCCTTCTATCAATCCAATATAATATGCCTCGTTGTTTATTGTTCTTCCCGGTATATTAATTTTCCTTTGAACGACTTTGCTAGTCGCAATATTGGAAAGAATGTATGTAATCACTGCTTTCCCTAGATTGGGATAGCAAGAAACATCTATGCATAATTTCCACTTTTCAACCATATTTAATGACCTTTTTATCTCTAAAAAAAAAAAAACAAATTTAATAAAAATATATATTAAATTGACATTTGCTGCAAATGAATGGAAGAATGACGCATGATCATGAGATAAATTACATGTGCATGGTTTATCTTGAAGTTTGACTTAAACAGTTTATGGTAGAATTCACATCTAGAATTAATGGGAGGAAACCTCTAGTTTGTGGGAGAAATGAATTTTATGCAATTACTAAAACAACTAGTTATGTCAAAAGTCACACCTTTATGAGTTTGTGGGAGAAATGAAATAGAAATGACACATGCCTTAAAGTTTGCCTAAAATTTTATGGGGGAAGGGAGAAATGACACATGTACATAGTTTTCCTTAGAGTGCTTGAGGTTTATGGATATGAAAATGAAGAACTTCTATTTAGATCTGTTATAGAGATTGACTACAGGGGCATTTACTAGATATGTCACATTTGAGAAAAGATGAGATCTGGAGGCTACTTGGCCCTTTACAAACTCTGCCTTTAGAACTTGTAGAAGTTAACACTCAACAGACACACTAAAATCCTATGGAAGTTCAAAATCCTATGAGAATTCAGCCATTTTAGGTTCAATTTTTAGGCCTTAAAGCTTGAGAGAAATGACATTTAAATAGTTTGAAAATTTATTTTATGCACTTACAAAAAACATTCTTTAAATTTAATGGGATAAAGACAACGTGAAATGTATGCTTCAAAAAATTTGCCTAAGAATTTATGGGAGAAATGACACATGTACACAGTTTTATTTAAAGTGGTTGAGGTTTATGGATATTAAAATGAAGAACTTCTATTTAGATATGTTACAGAGATTAACTGTAGGGGAATTTATTGGATATGCCACCTTTGAGAAAATATGAGATCCAGAGGCTACCTGGCCCTTTACAGACTCTGCCTTTAGAACTTGTAGAAGTTAACACTCAACAGACAGACTAAAATCCTATGGAAGTTCAAAATTCTATGGGAGTTCAACCACTTTAGGTTCAATTTTTAGGTCTTAAATCTTGAGAGAAATGACATTTACATGGTTTGAAAAATTATTTTATGCACTTACAATAAACATGCTTTCAAGTTAATGGGAGAAAGCCAACATGACATGTATGCTTTAAAAAGTTTGCCTAAGAATTTATGGGAGAAATTACACATGTACATAGTTTTCCTTAAAGTGGTTGAGGTTTATGGATGTTAAAATGAAGAACTTCTATTTAGATCTGTTATAGAGATTGACTGTAGGGGCATTTACTAGATATGTCACCTTTGAGAAAATATGAGATCCATATCCTAAGTAAATGGAGGTTGAGAGGGTGAAAAGTAAGGAATTATTTGCCTTAAAGTGGTTGAGGTTTATGGATATGAAAATGAAGAACTTCTATTTAGATTTGTTACAGAGATTGACTGTAGGGGCAGTTAATGGATATGTCACCTTTGAGAAAAGATGAGATCCAGAGGCTACTTGGCCCTTTACAGACTCTTCCTTTAGAACTTGTAGAAGTTAACACTCAACAAAAAAAATAAAATCCTATGGAAGTTCAAATTCTATGAGAGTTCAGCGACTTTAGGTTGAATTTTTAGGCCTTAAAGCTTGAGAGAAATGACATTTACATTGTTTGCAAAATTATTTTATGCACTTACAAAAAACATGCTTTAAAGTTAATGGGAGAAAGCCAACATGACATGTATGCCGTAAAAACTTTGCCTAAGAATTTATGGGAAAAACGACACATGTACACAATTTGCCTTAATGTGGTTGTGTTTTATGGATATTAAAATGAAAATTTTCTATTTAGATCTATTCCAGAGATTAACTGTAGGGGAATTTACTATATATGTCACCTTTCACAAAAGATGAGATCTAGAGGCTACCTGGCACTTTACAGACTCTGCCTATACAACTTGTAGACGTTAACACTACCTATCCCAATTATACCCTATGAAGTGTGTAGAGGACCCGTGGAATCACTCAAACTACTTTACATAGACATAAGGGTGTATAAGAGTGTACTAAGTTCAAAAATATGGTCATATTATTGGATATCTTTCCCAAGAGCCCAAATGTACTCCTTAATTATATGTGGTGTCTATAAAACCATCTACAAAAACAAGTGATTCTTTCGAAGCTAAGGATATAATGTATTCCATGTGTATACGCACATTATCTAGAAACCATCTAGGCCAAAATAAATGGTACTTCAGTGGTTTGAAGAAAAAATAGCACCAAGAAGCTTTGAAGGAGGGGAATAAGAACTGGAAATAGAAGGATAAGAATAAAATAGCCACTACACATCCATACAAGGGTAATAGAAATAATTCTAACCATTGCAACATTGATGGTCACATTAAGGAGAATTATTGTATGTTTGGTACATGTGTTATATTATTTATGTGAATACCCCCATGCACTATATATTTTTCTAAGCATAGTGGTGGGAATAAAATAGGTAGAAAGGACCCCCACTTTAGGGTTTCATATAGACGAAAAATTCCACACACACAAGTGTTCAGGGGTAGTGCCCCAAAAAAATGGATCACTATGGATATATCTGCTTCATTACAAGGGATTTTTCTAGAAGGATGTCCATTAAGTTGGAAATAAGGGAAAATATCACAATTATATGTTAATGTGCATGTGTTTTACATTGAATATTTTCATTTTATTAAGAATATATTTGAAACAATTAACTATATATAAGTTTAAAACCTATATTTTGTATCAAAATACTTCTGGTTTCAATGGGAAACTTTTATGGTTAATGTGCTTTTCTCAAAATGTGATAGCCCCATTAAAATGGGAGATATATCGAAATGATTCCTATGGTGTAATAAAATAGTTTCAAGTAGTTTAAAAATATAGATGCATAAATTCAATGAGCATAGTTTTGAGATATAAAAGTCCAAAATGGAAGAGTTGTTTGTGAACAAATATCAGTGGATCACTATGGATACATCTTCTTCATTAAAAGGGATTTTTCTAGAAGGATGCCCACTAAGTTGGAAATAAGGGAAAATATCACAATTATATGTTAATGTGCATGTGTTTTACATTGAATATTTTTCATTTTATTAAAAATATATTTGAAACAGTTAACTACATATAAGGTTAGAACCTATGTTTCAAGTATTAAATTACTTTTGGTTTCAATGGGAAACTTTTTTGGCTAATGTGTTTTTCTCGAAATGTGATAGACCCCATTAAAATGGGAGATATATCGAAATGATTCCTATGCTGTAATAAAATAGTTTCAAGTAGTTTAAAAATATAGATGCATAAATTCAATGAGCATAGTTTTTAGATATAAAAGTCCAAAATGGACGAGTTTTTTGTGAAGATTTGTTAATGTGCATGTGTTTTACATTGAATATTTTTCATTTTATTAAAAATCTATTCGAAACAATTAACTATATAAGGTTAAAACCTATGTTTTATATCAAATTATTTTTGGTTTCAATGGGAAACTTTTATGGCTAATGTGTTTTTCTCGAAATGTGAAAGACCCAATTGAAATGGGGGATATATCGAAATTATTCCTATGTTGTAATAAAATAGTTTCAAGTAGTTTAAAAATATAGATGCATAAATTCAATGAGCATTGTTTTGAGATATAAAAGTCCAAAATGGAAGAGTTGTTTGTGAACAGATATCAGTGGATCATTATGGATATATCTGCTTCATTAAAAGGGATTTTTCTACAAGGATGTCCACTAAGTTTGAAATAAGGGAAAATATCACAATTATATGTTCATGTGCATGTGTTTTACATTGAATATTTTTCATTTTATTAAGAATATATTTGAAACAATTAACTATATATAAGGTTAAAACCTATGATTTATATCAAATTACTTTTGGTTTCAATGGGAAAATTTTATGGCTAATGTGCTTTTCTCGAAATGTGATAAACCCCATTAAAATGGGAGATATATCGAAATGATTCCTATAAAATAATAAAATACTTTCAAGTAGTTTAAAAATATAGATGCATAAATTAAATGAGCATAGTTTTGAGATATAAAAGTCCAAAATGTAAGAGTTGTTTGTGAACAAATATCAGTGGATCACTATGGATATATCTGCTTCATTAAAAGGGATTTTTCTAGAAGGATGTCCACTATGTTGGAAAGAAGGGAAAATATCACAATTATATGTTAATGTACATGTGTTTTACATTGAATATTTTTCATTTTATTAAGAATATATTTGAAACAATTAACTATATATAAGGTTAAAACCTATGATTTGTATCAAATTACTTTTGGTTTCAATGGGAAAATTTTATGGCTAATGTGCTTTTCTCGAAATGTGATAAACCCCATTAAAATGGGAGATATATCGAAATGATTCCTATAAAATAATAAAATACTTTCAAGTAATTTAAAAATATAGATGCATAAATTAAATGAGCATAGTTTTGAGATATAAAAGTCCAAAATGGAAGAGTTGTTTGTGAAAAAATATCAGTGGATCACTATGGATATATCTACTTCATTAAAAGGGATTTTTCTAGAAGGATGTCCACTCTGTTGGAAAGAAGTGAAAATATCACAATTATATGTTAATGTACATGTGTTTTACATTGAATATTTTTCATTTTATTAAAAATCTATTTGAAACAATTAACTATATATAAGGTTAAAACCTATGTTTCAAGTATCAAATTACATTTGGCTTCAATGGGAAACTTTGATGGCTAATGTGTTTTTCTCGAAATGTGATAGACCCCATTAAAATGGTAGATATATCGAAATGATTCCTATGGTGTAATAAAATAGTTTCAAGTAGTTTAAAAATATAGATGCATAACTTCAATGAATATAGTTTTGAGATATAAAAGTCCAAAATGGAAGAGTTGTTTGTGAAGAGTTGTTAATGTGCATGTGTTTTACATTGAATATTTTTCATTTTATTAAAAATCTATTTGAAACAATTAACTATATAAGGTTAAAACCTATGTTTTGTATCAATTTACTTTTGGTTTCAATGGGAAACTTTTATGGCTAATGTGTTTTTCTCGAAATGTGATAGAACCCATTGAAATGGGAGATATACCAAAATGATTCCTATGGTGTAATAAAATAGTTGAGTAGTTTAAATATATAGATGCATAAATTAAATGAGTGTATTTTTGACATATATAAGTCCAAAATGGAAGAGTTGTTGGTGAACAAATATCAGTGAATCACTATGGATATGTCTACTTCATTAAAAGGGATTTTTCTAGAAGGATGTCCACTAAGTTGGAAAGAAAGGAAAATATCACAATTATATGTTAATGTGCATGTGTTTGACATTGAATATTTTTCATTTTATTAAGAATATATTTGAAACAATTAACTATATATAAGGTTAAAACCTATGTTTTGTATCAAATTACTTTTGGTTTCAATGGGAAAATTTTATGGCTAATGTGTTTTTCACGAAATGTGATAGACTCCACTGAAATGGGAGATGTACCGAAATGATTCCTATGGTGTAATAGAATATTTTCAAGTAGTTTAAAAATATAGATGCATAAATTCAATTAGCATAGTTTTGAGATATAAAAGTCCAAAATGGAAGAGTTGTTTGTGAAAAAATATAAGTGGATCACTATAGATATATTTTCTTCATTAAAGGGGATTTTTCTAAAAGGATTTTCACTAAGTTGGAAAGAAGGGAAAATATCACAATTATATGTTAATGTGCATGTGTTTTACATTGAATATTTTTCATTTTATTAAGAATCCATTTGAAACAATTAACTATATATAAGGTTGAAACCTATGTTTTGTATCAAATTACTTTTGGTTTTAATGGGAAACTTTTATGGCTAATGTGTTTATCTCGAAATGTGATAGACCCCATTAAAACGGGAGATATATCGAAATGATTCCTATGGTGTAATAAAATAGTTTCAAGTAGTTTAAAAATATAGATGCATAAATTCAATGAGCATAGTTTTCAGATATAAAAGTCCAAAATGGAAGAGTTTTTTCTGAACAAATATCAATTGATCACTATGGATATATCTGCTTCATTAAAAGAAATTTTTCTAGAAGGATGTCCACTAAGTTGGAAAGAAGGGAAAATATCCCAATTATATGTTAATGTGCATGTGTTTTACAATGAATATTTCTCATTTTATTAAGAATATATTTGAAACAATTAACTATATAAGGTTAAAACTTATGTTTTGTATCAAAATACTTTTGGTTTCAATGGGAAACTTTTAGGGCTAACATGTTTTTCTCAAAATGTGAGAGACCCCATTAAAATGGGAGATATATCAAAATAATTCCTATGGTGCAATAAAATAGTTTCAAGTAGTTTAAAAATATAGATGCATAAATTCAATGAGAATAGTTTTGAGATATAAAAGTCCAAAATGGAATATTTGTTTGTGAACGAATATCAGTGGACCACTATGGATATATCTGCTTCATTAAAATGGATTTTTCTAAAAGGATGTTCACTAAGTTTGGAAGAAGGGAAAGTATCACAATTATATGTTAATGCATGTGTTTTACATTGAATATTTTTCATTTTAAATTAAGAATCTATTTGAAACAATTACCTATATAAGGTTAAAACCTATGTTTTGAATAAAATCACTTTTGGTTTCAATGGGAAACTTTTATGGCTAATGTGTTTTTTCTCGAAATGTGATATACCCCATTAAAATGGGAGATATATCAGAATGATTTGTATGGTGAAATAAAATATTTTCAAGTAGTTTAAAGATATAGATGCATAAATTCAATGAGCATAGTTTTGAGATATAAGTCCAAAATGGAATATTTGTTGGTGAACAAATATCAGTGGATCACTATGGATATATCTTCTTCATTAAAAGGGATTTTTCTAGAAGGATGAACTAAGTTGGAAAGAAGGGAAAATATCACAATTATATGTTAATGTGCATGTGTTTTACATTGAATATTTTTCATTTTAATAAGAATCTATTTTCAAAACAATTAACTATATAAGGTTAAAACCTATGTTTTGTATCAAATTACTTTTTGTTTCAATGGGAAACTTTTATGGCTAATGTGTTTTTCTCTACATGTGATAGACCCCATTTAAAATGGGAGATATATCGAAAGTATGTGTTTTTTGGATATTTTGGTGTGGCTTCACAACACTCCAAATGTGGGTGTGGTGCTTGGGTCATGTTATCCCCTAGTTTCCACTATAAGATTTATTGGCATGGAGGATCTGCAGCAAACATGAAGGGTGAAGTCCTGGCTCTGTGGGGCTTACTGTGGTTTTCCAATCAACTCTGTATCGAGAAAATGTGGGTTTACAGAGATTCAAAAGTACTGATTGATCACCTCAACGAGGGCAACACACTGAACTCGAGAAATCTACAACCATGGCTGGATTGCATCAATAACTTAAGGTCCAGTTTCACCTCCTTACATTTCAAACGTATCTTTCGTGAAAAAAACTGCCAAGTAGACAATTTATCTAAGAAGTGTCTACGTGGAGTTTTTAGGGTTATCCAATACGAGCTCTATGACTCAAATGGTATGGGATCTAGGATTGGTAAGTTTTAACTGAAGAGACATCTGTTGTTAGATTTTTAATAGAACTGACAAGTGAATCAGGAATAGTATGGGAGCTCAGATTCGTAAGTTTTAACTGAAGAGACATCTATTGTCAAATTTCAGAAAGAACTGACAAGTGAATCAGGAATGGTATGGGAGCTCAGATTGGTAATTTTTAACTGAAGAGACATTTTTTGTTATACACTAGCACAATTTTTGGAGTTTTTGGGTGCTTGGAATCAGTTTTATGTTATTTATGTTATATTTTTGCAAACTTTTTATCGCATGTTTACAAACTCTTTTAATGAAATATCTGTACCTATTAGGAACAAAGTTACTCTTGGAGGCAACATGCAGACATATTCCTATGTTCTTGGATTCCTCTGGGGAAGATGTCGATATGTTTTTCCACACAGTAAACATTTTACTTGGTGTCTAGTTATATAATTTATGCAGTCAAAAGACATTTCTATAGGGAAGTCGGAATCTGATATTTGGATTTTACAAGGATTGTATGAGATTAAAAGTATAACTATTTGATCTGGTAAATTTATATAAACCAGAGTATTTTTCAAAAAAACCGAGGCACATTTGACAATATATCAAGGGATTTTTACTACATGTTCAAAAATAAAAAACTCCTCTGTTTTTCCACAGAGTAAAAAATTTATTTGCTGTCTAGTTATATAATTTATGCAGTCGAAAGAATTTTTTCCACACAATAAACAGTTTACTTGGTGTCTATTTATATAATTTATGCAGCCAGAAGAAATTTTTGTAGGGAAGGCAGAATCTGATATTCTATTTTTACAAGGATTGTATGACATTAAAAGTATAAGAGTTATAAATACTATGTGAATATATATAAATACAAACATTAGTTGTAAATTTAATTTATATAAATACAGACAGTAGCTGTACAATTACAGAATATAGGAAATTCGCATGCTTATGATACATACCTGGAAAGTCGCAGAAATTCACAGATGAACTCGGATGATCCCTGAAGATGTTGTGGAAGACAACCAAATTCCTACGAACAGAAAAAATAAAAAAAATAAAAAAATAATAATTACAACAAATAAAATAAACTGCAACTGCAAAATCAAACAAAATCAACAAAATTTACCTTAGCGTCGCAGCGCAACTAGAAATCAACAAAAATCCCCTCCTCGTCATGGTGCAACACCAAATCAACAAAAATAAAAAACAAAGATGCGCGATATAGAAAAATAGTAGCAAGAAAATCAACAAAACTCTCCTCCTCGTCCTCGCGCAATATAAAAACAGCAGCAAGCAAGGAACACAACACAAACGCGCGAGACAGACGTCACAACACAATAGAAAAATAGCAACAAGCATGAAAACAACACAAACACATGAGACAGATGTGAAAAAGAAACCTACAACAGTTTGCATGCGATATATATATAAAATAATATTTCGGCCAAATTTTTGTTGTCGGTTTTCCAATCTCCTGCCAAAAAATTGTTTGCCATTGTCGTCAGTACACCGTCAATGTAAATGACACAATGAGTTCGGCCGAACTAATTTCAAAATTTCATCTAAACTCTCGAATAGTTCGGCCGACCTTCTACGAAAGTTGGACCGAACTATTGAGGAAAAAAAATTTCCACCCCCGATTCTCACAAAAGTGGCCCATCTTTGCATTTTTACCCAAAAAATAAATGCTACATTAAATATTTAGAACTAGAGAAGTTAAATACAGACCATTCGATAAAATATTTAATGTGAATAAGAATTACCTCGTGATTTGGAACGATGTAGATGTATCAATGTTAAGGTTTAAACCTTTGTAATAATCCTTATACAGGTTATAAATTTTTATGCTAAGTCTAAATTGTTGGGGTTGCATTTTATATTTAATGTGACACAAATTGGTGAGCATATTTATCCTTAAGGCAAGAAGTAAATTTTTTTTTGGTATGTATGTTACAAGTGGTATCAGAGTAGCATTCATACGCTGGGACCCTAAGGGTCAACTAATGATTTAAGATGTGTGTATACTGATGCACAAAAAATAAGTATAACAGGAAACATCATGAGAAGGGGATCAACGCAACAACCACCCCATAACACCGGGGAACCCCAAACACGACCAAAAGTGAGCCCTGAGATGTGGGTTCAGCTGACTGTGGATCATCATCAGCAAACAAGTAGACTTTTGGAGGAACAACACCAAACCAGCATACTATTTACAGGAAGAAATGGTGCGGGTTTGAAGTGATAATGAGAGCTTGATGCAAGAGCAAGAAAATATACTCAATAGCCTATCAGACAAGAAAAATTAGGGAATGGAACACCCAGTGTTGATAGGGACATGCAAGCAGGTGATGAGCGACAAACAAGGGACCAGACCACTGACAAAGTGGAAATAATCCCATATTAGTGAAGCAACAAGAATAAAAACTATAATGAAGTAGAATCTGGCAATTTGTCAAATCATCAAGAAGTTGAAAAGAAAAAAGCGGAACTTCAGGGTGAGTTCCGAAAAATAAAACCACCAACATTTGAGGGTGAAGCTAAGGAAGTGGCAGAGGCTTGGCTGATAAATATGAAAAAATATTTTCAAGTGTATGAGTACAACACCAACCTTAAGGAAAAATTGGCCATATATCAGTTAGGGGAGAAAGCCACTCTGTGGTGGGAAAAAGTGAAGAATGTTTGCAATATTGAGGACCAAGATGTTACCTGGGAATTGTTCCAACAATACTTTAAAGACAAGTATTTAACAGAACATTTCTACGATGAGCAATCTAAATAATTTCATGACTTGAAGCTGGGACAAATGACCATGGATGAGTATATCACCAAGTTCACCTCTCTGTTAAGATATGTTCCATATCTTAGAGATGAAAAGGCTAAGGTACAAAGATTTCTAAGTAGCTTTCCAACACATATGAAGGAGCGAATTGAATTTTTAATTCCCAGAACCATGGAAAAAGCCATTGGTAAGGCACGAATGTGCTATCAGCAGTCCAAAGAAAAATGGGAGGTCGAGAAAATTTGGCAGCCAAGGAAAGGACCAAAAAGCAGCTCCAACTTCAAAGGCACGAAAACAATAACTTTAAGAATTTTGCATGAAGTTATGTCAGTAAACAATTTGGCAGAAATCATCAAATAACCCAATGGCTAGATGAAGAGAGGCCTATAGAGGCATCTAGTAAACCTGAGCAAGGGCAAGTAACTAAACCACCCTTATAGTGTTGGGTGTGGGGTGAAGCACATCATTACAAAAATTTCCCATAGCGAGCGAAAAGTGATACAGTTGCAAATTTACAGGAGGCTTCTATAGTAGGTGATGTGGCTCAAAACATACCTCGTATCAACGCAATGTTGGAGGATCGACATGTAGATTATCAGCCAACAATGATAGAGCTGGAATGTAAATTGTTGTCTCAATCAGTTTCTATTTTGGTAGACCCGAGTGCAAGTATAAGTTATGTTAATCCCAAAATAGTGGAAATTTGTAAATTGAAAGGGCAGAAATTCAAAAACCCTTCACTGGTATAGCTAGCTGCAGGAGCAAAAAGAAAGGTAACTGCAAAAATTCCAAACTGCACATTATAAATTTCATAATAGCAGTTAAACGTGGAACTGAACATACTTCCATTAGGGTCCTGTGATGTTTTGCTGGGCATGGATTGGCTAGAGAAACATTGGACCTTAGTGGACTGTAAAGAAAATATTATCTATTACAGAATGCAAGATGGTACATGCAAAGAGATTCAAGGAATCAAGAAACCCCTACAGCTACATCCTATTACCTCATCTGAGATGAATAAGTGTATGAGGAAGGGATGTCAGATTTACGCCATCCAGGTGGGATATGCCAATTCCAAGGAAAAATCACCTATGATGGAAAACATACTAGTGGTACAAGATTTCATGGATGTATTTCCAAAAATATCCCTGGATTACTGCCAAGAAGAGATATTGATTTTACCATTGAATTAAAGCCAGGAGCATCACCTGTGTCAAGGGCTCCTTATAGAATGGGTGTTCCAGAATTAACTAAATTAAAAATGCAGTTACAGAAACTGTTGTACAAAGGATATATTCATCCAAGTTTGTCCCCTTGGGGAGCACCAGTATTTTTCATTAAGAATAAGGACAGAACCATGTGAATGTGCATGGACTATAGACATCTCAACAAGTTAACAGTCAAAAATAAATATCCTTTACCAAGGATTGATGATCTGTTCGCTCAGGTGAAGGGGGGCCACAATATTCTCAAAGATAGATTTAAGATCTGGATATCAACAGATCCGAATCAAGGATGAAGACATTTACAAGACTACTTTCCATACCAGGTACGGGTATTAAGAGTTTGTGGTGTTATCCTTTGGGTTAAAAAATGTAGCAGCAACCTTTATGAGGTTAATGCATGGTATATTCCATCCTTTCTTAGATAATTGTGTACTCATATTCATTGATGATATTCCAATTTATTCTAAGAACCAGGAAGAACATAAAAAACATCTAAGGATTGTGTTGGAAATGTTAAGAAAACACCAATTGTACCCTAAGTTCAGTAAGTGTGATTTCTTCAAAACAGACATCTAGTACTTAGGCCATGTTATTTTAGCAGAAGGGATTACTATTGATCTAGATAAAATCAAGATAATCATGGAATGGCGAATACCCTAGAATGTAGAAAATATTCGATCCTTTATGGGATTGGCTGGGTACTATCGAAGATTTATTGAAGGATTCTCTAGAATTGCTTTTCCAATTACCTCCTTACTGAGAAAAGGAAAAGTATTTAAGTGGAATGTTGAGTGCCAGAACAGTTTTGAGAGGCTAAAGCAGCTATTGACCACTGCACCAGTGTTGAGGGTATCTAACCCCAACAAAGAGTTTGAAGTTTGTACAGACGCTATTAAAGAAGGAGTTGGGGAAGTTTTATCTCAGGAAGGGAAAGTACTGGCTTATGAATCAAGAAAGTTGAAAGAATATGAGCAAAGATATTTAGCGTATGATCTAGAGTTAACAACAGTATTACATGCACTCCAAGTATGGAGACACTACTTTCTAGGTAAGAAATTTGTACTAAAGACAGATCATAGCAGCCTAACCAGTTATTTCAAGCAAGCTGATTTATACTCCCGACATGCAAGGTGGAATGCTTTCCTAAGTGAGTTTTATATGGACATATAACATGTGAAGGGTAAGGAAAACTAGGTGGTTGATGCTCTAAGTAGAAAGCTGAATTTTGTTTATGAGCTTTACTATAATCATCTTGAATATAAATTCTTGGATCAAGTAAAGGAGGAAGCACAAAAGGATCCTGAATATCAATTCTTACAATACCAAATGGAAGAAACTAGAGAGTAAGGGACTACTTCTGAATATGGAGTTAATAAATATCAGATACTAACCTTTAAAGGAAGGGTGTATGTACCAAACCGTGTGGACCTAAAAGATATAATCATGGATGAATGCCATCAAAGTAATTATGCGAGTCACCCAGGATACCAGAAAATGTTATCTGCCATTAGAAAATTATATTTCTGGCCTAGTATGTGTAAAAATATTGTTGAATATTTAAATAAATGTTTGGATTGTCAACAGGTCAAGGTGGAGCTCCGACATCCCGTAGGATTGTTGCATCCCACACCGGTACCTGAATGGAAGTGGGAGGTCATATCCCTGGATTTCATTACGGGTTTACCAAGTTCAAAGAGGCACATTGAATCCATCATGGTGGTAATTGAAAGATTGAGTAAATCTACACATTTCATACCTGTATAGTCAACTGACAAGACTGTACAGATAGCAGATATTTTTATGAGAGAAATATTTAGGAAACATGGCATTCCAAAGACTTCTATCTCGGACAGGGATGTGAAGTTTACTTCAACATTTTTGAAAACTATGTTCAGAGGTATGGGGACCCAAATAAAATTTAGCACTAATTATCATCCCTAGACGAATGGTCAAACTGAGCGGGTCAACCAAGTTTTGGAATACATGTTGCGCATGTACGTAATGTAATAGCCAACCAAGTGGGAAGATTGCTTACACCTAGTTGAATTTTCTTACAAAAATGGTTACCAGGAGTCTCTTAAGATGAGTCCTTTCGAAGCTCTATATGGGAGGTAATGCCGCAAACCCATAAACTGGAGCAGCCCTGAAACGAAACTAATGTTGGGACCAGAAATGTTGGCTGAACTGAAATTAGAAGTAAATAAGATAAGAAAAAATTTGAAGGCTGCACAAGATCGGTAGAAGATCTATGCAGCTAAGAAGAAGACTTATCGAGAATTCGAAGTGGGAGATCATGTGTATGTGAGGATCAAACCAAACAAAAGTATCTTGAGGTGGGCTTCCTGTGCCAAGTTGGCTCCTAGGTTCTCTGAACCCTTCCAAATTTTTGAAAGGGTAAGACTTGTGGCTTATCGACTCACTTTACCTAGTCACATCCGAGTACACAATGTGTTTCATGTGTCCTTGTTAAAGCAATATGTGCATGATTTTAAGCACGTAATTAATTGGCAAAATATACAGGTAGGACAAAATTAAAAAAACTAACCTGAAATATGATTTCTTTATGAAAATTTGACAAGGAACTTTGCTATTTGCAAGTAGATCCAGACAGCGAGTTTCTGGTCGAGCCACAAAACATACTTGACCGGAGAGAAATCATGCTCCAGAAGGAAGTCATCACCCAGGTTAAAGTGCAGTGGAAGAACTTCGGCCTGGATGAGCCTACTTGGGAGGATGAAGGGTTTGTATGTGAGGCTTACCAAGAGCTATTTTATGAGCTCGAGTGAAACACCGAGGACGGTGTTACTTCCAGGGAGGGAAGTTGTTACAACTGCATTTAATGTTAACTATTTGTTAACTAGTTAAATGACATTTTATTATTTGTTTAAGGAAAATACTGAGACAATTAATGTTTTGCTTGAAAATTTATTTTCTTCATTGTTAATTGTAAATTTTAAAATTAGTTATGGGAAGTGATTCCATAAAAAGTAAAAAAAAAAGTGATGGTAAATGTTTTCTGACAACTGAAAGGTGGTTGGACAGTTTGAACAGTTGCATGCTCCTTTGGGGATAAGAGACTCATCCCAATGAGGAATGGGGGTTCTATTCAGAGACTAAGGAAGAGAGTGAAAATTTTTCCTAAGCTAGTAGAGACCAGTGGAAAATCTCTCTGTTGTCCTAAAATATCCTGGTATTGACTAGACTTGGCATGCTAAGGTCATAGAAGAAATATACTTCCAACCTGTACCATTCAGTGGAAGCACGGGGGAAGAACAGGACGTCATTGCCTCTCTTGAAGGTTGGGAGGAATATCATCAGCAGTAGTAATTTTCAAATAAGTTATTGATTCTGTTCGGTATTTGAAGTTACAGAAAAAATTACTACAAGATTTTTACACAGTCGTGTGTTAATTATTTACTTATTTAAAAAGTGTGTTGTGAAATATATATTGATTTGCTAAAAAGGTTCAAAAGTACTGATTTCTGTAAGTTAAATCCTGAGAATTGAAAAACTATTTGTAGAAAGAATTACTATTTTATTTGCAGGGAGAAATATTGTTTTTTTCATAAATAAATACTATTTTATTGCAGAAGGAAAGACTGTATTAATTTCATAAATAAATACTATTTCTAAGCCGTAGAATGAATGACTAATGAAATATAAGGAAGAAATATTAATGCTCAACCTAGAAAACAACAGTGAAGAGTATTCATCTATTGCATAAGGACATAGTTATTTTGCATAATTTGGAACATAGTAAGTCCCATTGGGCAAGTCCTTAAAACTGAACATGCATTCGGCTTCATAACCCAGTTAAAGTAAGAAAAATTCCTGGGATAGGAAATATTTCCAGGTGAAACTGTTGGAAGTACCTGGTATGTGAGCTAAACAGATTAGCTGAGGACCGATATTTTTGGAGCACAAAATAAGAAAGAGATTTTTGCACGTATTTTCTATTCGGTATAAGATCTAACCTACAAATATGGAACCCAGTAAATACGTTGTGAGGTAAATACCTAAGGCACTAAAATACAAACGAAAAAATGAATAAATTGTGTTCAAGGAGTGAGCAAGTCAGAATTTCATACCTGTGGAAGAAATGATTCCTAAATATTCCGAGCCTCGAACTGGAATTTAAATAAAAATAAAACAAAAGTATCCAAACGTAAAAATCAAACATTGACAATAGTTATGATTCTAGATTCAGAATAACCTAGTAAAAAAAGCCTTCAAAGATAAAACATGAATAGGAGATTACCTGAATCGAGAAGTCTGAAAGACTTTGGAGACAAGAAAACTGCTACGACATCGGAGGTTAAAGAAAACAAAACATCTACTGATATTGAGCTCTTTTGGGATAACCAGAGTGGTCCAAATCAAGATATCCCATCCCTGCCATATAGTAAACCATAGAGCGTCTTTCCTCTGGAGATAACAGACGAGGGGAAGAAGCCCGTTTCCAGGAAGAGATGGAGTTTCGTCCTCTTAGTAATAATCCTTAGAACTGGAGAAAATTAACCAAGGCAAAAGAAAAATGATAAATGGCAAAGCTATTAGGGTTTGTGTGAATATCAAGTCACTTCCCACCGGAAATGCCAACTGTGGATCTCTAAGAAAATCAACAGTGAGATCTATGGTAGGTGGCCATTGGAATCAACAAACAATCACAGAATATCTAACCTCTGTCAAATAATTTAATACTAGTACAAACTACAATTAATATGCTAGGACGTGCGAGCTAAACCATTGGAGTTAACGAAGTACAAAACATAAATTATGCGAGGATTGAGATAAACTTAAAAACTAAATGTTACATTAAAGATTTAGAACCTGAGAAGTTAAATATAGACCATCCGATAAAATATGTAATGTGAATAAGAATTACCTCATGATTCGGAACAATGTAGATGTACCAAGGTTAAGGTTTAAACCTTTGTAATTATCCTTATACAAGTTATGAATTTTTATGCTAAGTCTAAATTGTTGGTGTTGCATTTTAGATTTATGTGACACAGATTGGTGAGTATATTTATCCTTAAGGTAAGAAGTAAATTTTTTTTTGGTATGTATGCTATACTTATATAAAATAATAGAAAAAAAAATATGTTGTAGTAAAATTTTTCAAGATTTTTACACAATTTATTTTTTATTCACAATTCAAAGTGTTAAACCATATCATAAAATGGAAAAGTTTTAAAACTAAACCTCATAAAAGCGGAAAAGTTTTATATTAAAGTAGTGTTAAACCATATCATAAAAGTGGAAAATTTTTAGAACTAAACCTGCTAAAAGTGGAAAAGTATTATATTAAAAACCTATTTATGTACTCATTCATTAAGAAGAGTGAGGGATGATACAATGTGGCAATATCAAGAGAAGATGAAAACATATCTTATTTGTGAAAGAGTACAATGTTGTGATAGTTGATAAATGGAAAGTTGATAATCTAAGTCAAGTCAAGATATGTAGTGTGAAGCATAAGGAATATGGTACATGAGGATTTCTACGTAGAATAAATGGTTTAGATAAATGTTTTAAATTCCTTTTAAATGATTTCAAAGTAAATCTTGTTTAAAAATTATGGGAGGGTGAAGGAACGAAAACACATGAAATACTAGGATATGAAACATGCAAGAAAATATTTTTATAGAATGTATAGATTCCATATGTATGGTGTTATTCTTGATAATGTATGAGGGTTGATAAGTATGATTTTCATCACATATGGTTTTCTCTATTAATTATATTTTCATTATATTAGTTGATGTTACTTTCTTCATACTAGATCAGTACTAGTGACAAGTATATTCCATGTTATGATATGATGTTATTGATGTTCCTCTTCTCACAATTGCACACCACTTTTTGGATGGATCATTTTATTTGATTAGAATGCTTCCACTTCATGAGTCATTATGGTAACATGGTATCGGATTCCTAATTATTACATTACATTTGCACATCATAAATTATGTGGGAAATTGGCTATATTAAGGGACAAACAAGTTCCTAATTTGAAATTTGTTCTATATGCAATTTGAAGATGTCATCATAATTTGATTCATTGTGATGAACTTTCCAACACCATTTGTGGTATTTTTGCTGAAGAATATTTTGAAATGAAATTCTGCAAGAAGGGTCTAAAGGCTATGAATTGTAGATCACATTACATTTCCATGTCTATGGTATAGAGTGAAAGCCTACACAACCATTTTATTTTATAGGAACTAATACGTGAATTGTAAAGGTTTTTGGAAATGTTAAGGTTTCTAGTTTGTGGAATTGTTAAGATTTATTTCTTCAAACATTATGCCATATATGTCCAAAAATTCATGTTTATTCAATTTGGTGTCCTAAATTTCTAACATAAATTATCGACCAGGGCTAGTAAATTAATGAATTGTGGTGCACTATATGTGCTTAAGAAACCTACTCCTTACTTCGCTGTTTTGTATTTTATGTTGTTTTTAGGGGGGTTTTTTTTCTTTGAGATCTAAGGATGGTTAATCTAGAATTATGAAAAGAATTAAGTGAATCTAAATTAACTTTAGAAGGAAGAAAAGGAAGTGTACTAAAACTAATTTGATTTTCATAAAATCAAACCAAAAAAACTAAGGGCTAGTTTAAGACCTAGTTTGAAAATTAGAGCATCTATCTATTTTGTTTGTTAATCCTAATCCATGGATGCATAAAAGACTAAAATTGAGAATTTAAATGAAAGCAGGAAATGAATCAACTATTGTACCCTCAGTTATCTCTCATTAAATTTCCGGTATGACCCTATTGAGATGGAGTTTAGTAATTGTTTGTACTTTAGTTTGCTAAGGTACTACAACAGAAAAACAAGGAATGAAATTTAAAATTACCTAAGATGTGTTTAGTTACTCAATTTACCCAATATGTAGAGAGTGACCCCTTTGTGGTAATGTTTTTAAGAAACCATTACATCTACCTAAGCTAAAGAAATACAATAACTTTGTAAAATGAAATAACACAAGAACTGCATCACACATAATCATTTAACCATCATTGCTTAGTATATTCAGGTTAATTTAGTTCAGAATAGTCTTTAAGAAGATTGTTTGTTGCAATAAAATGAGGATCTTCTAACTAAAACCAACTAAATGAATAATTGACTTATCAATCTCATCCAATTGTGAAGTTTGTGACCCCTTGAAATGGCTTTGGAAAAATCAATTACACGTTTAGTTCTTAGCAATAAAATAACACGAAACAAAATGTATTGAACCACTGCACTTATAAAACTTTTAACCATTTAGTGTAAGATTTAATAAATGGGAAAAATGGGTTTCATAAATGCTTAATTAGACACAGCAATTGATAGATATCTTCTAATGAATTTGAAAAGGAAAAATAGTAAACTAAACAACCATGTTTCTCAGAACTTCAATCTTTATTCCAATCCTGAAGAAAGAAGTCCTATCTCCTTGAAACATTTCAGAAGGAAAATCTCCACAGTTGCATTTCAACTATTGAAAATTGAAAATGAAGCATAAACATAAATGATTGAACAGAATGAAAGAAATCTAACTAGAAAGTATAATAAAAACCTCCTTTAGAAGAAGTGGCCCTCTGCTACTAAGTTGGTTGACTCCTAGCTTGTCAGAAGTGAAATCAAACTAGTATTTGATGACTAAAATTCTTTATTGATAAACTCACAACTCTACATCCATTCCATCTCAAGCCTTGTTACAAAACATTCTATAATTATTTCTCTTCTTCTCCTATTTTTCCCTTTTCACATTTTTTTGATAAGAGAAAGCTTCCCATGTTTATACAAAAATATGGGAAGTTATCTCATTAATGATAGTCCATGAATCTCTCCCTCTATCTCTAGAGTTACAATCAAAATAGGAAATGATAAGACACATGTCTTTTTAGATTTTCAATACAAATAGGAAATGAGACACATACCTTAGACTTTCAATACAAAAAGGAAATGAGACACATATCCTTATGATCCCATGATCTTCTCCACTCAAATTCGAATTTTGTTTTTGGAGGCCACATAAAGGTCTTTTGGAAGCTTCCTTTTGACCTATACATGGCAACAATCTCATATCACTTTTTAGGTATAAGAATATGCACATTATTTTCTAATTTTTAACCACAAATTCACTTAAAATTCTAAGAATTAATAAAATTTGGAAAAACATAAATGTAACCCAATAGTGGTGATGGTAATATAAATGTAATGAAATGGAGGTGGAGTGAAAGTGATACTATGGAAATATAAGTGAAAATGTAATGGAAGTGAATGACAATTTCAAGATCCAACATACCCCACAAATGAAGCTATTGCATGTCCTCATGCAATCTATTACATTAATTCTTTTTTATCCTTGAGCGTTGGCTTAACTTTGCGTGATGTCATTTTATAACTTCATACTTCTGCAAAGTGTTATACTAGAATTGCAACATGGTTGGTTCTTGTGTTACAACCATATTTTGTTGTTGAATTCATTTTTTACCTTTGATATTTGCATAATGATAATTTGATTTTTATTGCAAAGTATATCTTTATTGGATTGCATCATGGTTGGTTCTTATGTGACAGCCATGATTGTGTTTTTATCCAATTATCTTGTGAGTACTTTTGAAAATCCATTGTATGCTCATAATAATAATGTAATAGTTAATATCTTCTGGAAGTATGTGGGTTTCTGAATGTGATATGAACGTGGCAAAGTATGAATATGAATTTATTTCCCCCAAAACTGATGATAATGGAAATTTTATGAAATGAGGAAGAGAAACATTTTTTTCCAAAAATTATCATTCTAGCGTTTCAAGGAATTATATGTTAAAAAGTTAGAAAATGACATACCTTAAATTACCCTTTGGAAATGGATGAGTTGCATGTCTATACTGAAGAGTGTGGTTTTTGATGTTGTTGGATCATGATGTATGTAAATCAAAGGAGTTTGATATGCTTATTTGTTCTCTTTGTGTTGATGATAAGATTGGGATCTTTATTGCTACTCATACAAATTGATTCTTGCTGCAAACTGCTGAAATGATGTAGTCTTCAATCGTTACAAAATCCAATGGTACAATTCTAGTCATGTGAATAAATGTGTTGAATTACCAAACATTGATGAATGTCGTTAACCAATGTGAGTCAAACTCACGATTAATGTCAATGAGTGCCAAGGTACCTAAGTACATCTTGTGAAGCGCAAATAGATGGGCTAATGTCGAGCCACTTGCAAGATCTGACGATCAAGGGACATTGATGTATTCCCATGATTGTCAGTGAGAGAATTTTTCATTAATGCAAACAAGCCTCAAGGTACTATTAAGGACTCTAGTCTTGGACCTACATAATGTGTTGATGTCGATAGGCCAAGACTTGTTAGAAGGGAGACCTTAAGGAATCCTCCATCATCTAACGCGAGCATGAAAGAATAATTTTTGATGGACTATGGATGAAAATTTTTGTAGTGGATCAAGGTTTATTTGGCAGAATGAAAATGGAAATGAAATGAATCACCTTTGTAGAGGAGCTAAATGGTTTTATTTCTAGGCTAGTGAAAGAAGGGCGAGAAAATATAATGACTGGGGAAAAAAAAATGAGCAGTGAGGGAAAATGAGACGAGGATTTTATTGAATGACTAAGTAGAAATGAAATAGCGAATGTAAAGGGAAATGAGGTGAATGTTTTATTGACTGAGGAAGAATGGATGCAATGGAGACACTGGCATTTGAAAGGCTTGGAAGTGTTCAACCTGATTTGCATTAGCATGTGCTCATGCATTGATGTTTCTTTCTTTTTTGTTGATCATCTTCTTGTAAAATAAATGTATTCTCTGAGAGAGACACTATTCGCTTGTAGTCATCTATCCTTCCTCCTAAAACCTGCAAAATAAAACTAGTACTTATTCTACAATGGAATGTAAGACTATCAAAAGAGAGAGGAGATCAATCTCTCTATTTATGACATTTACGCAAAAAACTAATAATTGGTACTAAGAAAACAAGTTCACAAAGGAAAACCAAAAGAATTTATACCTATTTCAAAATTAGTGCCTCAAGTTACTTGTTGTGTCTTTTCATCAATTTTATTTAGTCTTTACTGTTTCAAACTTTCATAATAGTTTTATCATTATGTAGATCTTGTCGAAATATTTCCAATGATGCTTGAATCATCGAAATTAGATGTCGAAAGAGAAATATAAGCTAATTAGAAATTTGGGTGAAACAGTGAAGTTTCTCAGCCGCATAATTGCTTCTTAGCTGTAGAACACGCACAAATATAGAATGTGCACAGTTTCTGTAGCTAAAAATCCTAAAAATAAAGTTAAGTATACACGCCTATGCAAATAATCAGTCTTGACATTTAAATCAATCAGTACCTCCTCAAGGAAAATGAACAATATACTACTTATTTTATTGATGCATTAAATTTTTTTATTATTATTATAAATTTTTTAAGTTTTGTTTTTAAAAAATATATATTATATATGTTACATTTATATATATATTAAACAAAAAAACAAAACAATTGAAAATTTTTTGTTGTTGTTGTTGTTTTTTCTTTAATTGAAAAACCCTGAAGTAAAATGTTATCCCCACTAATTTCATAAAAATGTTGGAAGGAATAATGTGGATAACATCAATCCGATACTAATTAATCTAATAAGAAGTAGAAAAATATGAAAAATGTACTTGCAACAAACATTCTCATACTCCGCCCATGTGGTGTAGAACAGTCGGTGATGGGCTGCACTGTTAAGGCACTCCGTTCTGTAAGGTCACCGGTTCGAAACCCGTGGGTGGGATGGGAGGAGAAAAAATGGAAAGATTAGGATTAGTCTAAACGAGAAAAAAAAAAAAACATTCTCATACTCCCATTGGTACCATCCAGGCCATGTAGAGATTCCCAAATGATGGAGAACAAGTTGAGTAATTACTTCATTACAGTCGCATTTGTATCAATACCTTTTCGGATTATTCAGTATTCTGCCATATGGTTTGAATGCCACAACAGAATTTCATTTTAATTTTCATTCTTCCACCTTGTTGAAACCATTCATTGTGTACATATAATTTTTATTTATTTATTTATTTATTTTTCACGCAGACAACGAAATAGGGCTTTGAAGAACTGTAAAATTATCACTAACGATTGAAAAATCTAGAAAACTATTTATGGGTTACCAAACTACCCATGTTCCCAAAAAAACCCATGTCTCGGTGTTTTGAAATTCATTCTCAGTCAATCAAAAAAGGTTTTTCAAAATCACATGTCAAAAACAGTTGTGTTTTTTTGGAAAATTTATTTGTTGCAGCAATAAAATTATTTGCTGGTAAAAAAGGTTTGATTATCAAATTTGTATGTGGAATTTTGATAAATTCCATCGAAACAACTAATCCAAATCAAATTCATTACCTCCCTCAAAAAATGGATCTACCCATCATTTTATTCTGTGGAATACCTTTGCAACATTTGATCACTTATTGATAGGTTCTCCAGCAAAATTGAAGACTCGGATTTGGAAACTCTTGCAGCTCGGATCCTGAACAGAACTCAAACTGTGGATAGATATCTAAGGTCAGACTAGAGAGAAGATTCTTCCTGTGAATTATTGTGGAGGCGCCATGGTTGAGTGGCTGGGCTGGTCAAATGTTGCGTGGAGAAGCTTGGAGGCATGTATGAACTGTGGCATGAGTTATGGTTGAGGTTTTATTGGCTTGAAGGTTTGTGCATATGTGCAAGGCTAAGCCAAAGGTTGGCATCACGCAGATGCGTGGGCCTCTTTTGGTCATGGGAAAAACCAAGAGGTAAGGCAGGACCATGAATATGCTTAAAAATTTAATGCTTTTAATGTTGAACATTTGAACTGTTGCAACAACCACTAGTGATGAGATAAAGATCCATCTTTCCCTCTTTTAATCCATTCTACTTGATTGATTGGCCATTGCAGGGCATTTACCCTCGCCCCAGTTTCCCCAGTTGTATGCAAGATCCATATGCTAATTGTGCAAAAATCTAAAGTGTAGGACCCTAAGATCATAGTCGTTTCTACTCAAGCATGCCATGAAGTTATTGAATACATTTGGTTGTTTTATTGATTTTTTAATGTTTTGCTATTTTTTTTCTATTTTTTAATTTTCTTTATTAAAAATAAATTATCAATAAAGAAAATGGAATTTACTGATTTTTTTTCTTTATTAAAATTTATTAATAAAGAAAAATATGACAAGTTCATTTTTGTTTATTTTTTATTTTTAATTTATTTTTTAATAAAATTATATATATTATATTTTCAAAGATTTAAAAATATACATATATATTTTATTAAACAAAACAATTTATTGAATTTTTTTTTTTTTTTTAATTATAAAATTTATTGTAAAATTAAATCAAATCAAATGATGAAAACAATTTTTTTATTATTATTTTTTTATTTTTAACATAAAAATTGTCTTTTTCTGATCTTCCAGATCACATAAAGCGTAGGAGGAGAGCATACATGAGAAATTATTATTTGATTATTTTTTAGATGTAAGAAACAAGGTCTCCTAATTACACTTCCCCGGCAATGGTGCCAAAATGTTTAGTCAATTTAGTGTCCTAAATTGCTAACATAAATTATCGACCAGGGCTAGTAAACTGATGAAGTGTGGTGCACTATATGTGCTTAAGAAACCTACTCCTTCATTGTTTTGCATTTTATGTTGTTTTTAGGGGGGTTTTGTTCTTTGAGATCTAAGGATGGTTAATCTAGAATTATGGAAAGACTTAAGTGAATTTAAATTAATTTTAGAAGAAAGAAAAGGAAGTGTACTAAAACTAATCTAATTTTCATAAAATCAAACCAAAAAAACTAAGGGCTAGTTTAAGACCTAGTTTGAAAATCGAAGCATCTATTTATTTTGTTTGTTAATCCTAATCCATGGATGTATAAAAGACTAAAATTGAGAATTGCAATGAAAGCAGGAAATGAATCAACTATTGTACCCTTAGTTATATTTCATTCAATTGTAGGTATGACCCTATTGAGATGGATTTTAGTAATTGTTTGTACTTTAGTTTGCTAAGGTCCTAGAATAGAAAAAAAAGGAATGTAATTGAAAATTACCTAGGATGTGTTTAGTTACTCCATTTACCAAATATGTAGAGAGTGACCCCTTTGTGGTAATGTTTTTAAGCAACCATTACATCTTCCTAAGCTAAAGAACTACAATAACTCTGTAAAATGAAATAACTCAAGCATTGCATCACATCTAATAATTTAACCATCCTTGCTTAGTATGTTCAGGTTAATTTCGTTTAGAATGGTCTTTAAGAAGATTTTTTGTTGCAATAAAATGAGGATCTTCTAACTAAAACCAACTAAATGAATAATTGAATTATCAGTCTCATCTAACTGTGAAGTTTGTGACCTCTTGAAATGGCTTCAGAAAAATCAATTACACCTTTAGTTCTTAGCAAGCAAATAACACAAAACAAAATGTATTCAACCACTACATTTATAAGACATTTAACCATTCAATGCAATATTTAATAAATGGGAAAAATGGGTTTCATAAATTCTTAATTAGACACAGCAATTGACAGTTATCTTCTAATGAATTTGAAAAGGAAAAACAGTAACTAAATAACCATGTTTCTTAGCACTTCAATCTTTATTCCAATCTTGAAGACATAAGTCCTATCTCCTTGAAACGTTTCGGAAGGAAAATCTCCACAGTTGCATTTAAACTATTGAAAACTGGAAATGAAGCATAAATAGAAATCACTGAACAGAATGAAAGAAATCTAACTAGAAAGCATAATAAAAACCTCCTTTAGAAGCAGGGGGCCTTTGCTACTAAGTTAGTTGACTCCTAGCTTGTCAGAAGTGAAATCAAACCAGCGTTTGATGACTAAATTTCTTTATTGATAAACTCACAACTTTACATCCCATTCCATCTCAAGAATTGTTACAAAACACTCTATAATTATTTATCTTCTTTTCCTATTTTTCCCTTTTCACTTTTTTTTTTATAAGAGAAAGCTGCCCCTATTTATACAAAAATATGGGAATTTATCTCATTAATGAGAGCCCATGAATCTCTCCCTCTATCTCTAAAGTTACAATCAAAATAGGAAATGATAATACACATGTCTTTTTAGAGTTTCAGTACAAATAGGAAATGAGACACATATCTTAGAGTTTCAATACAAAAAGGAAATGAGACACATATGCTTATGATCCCATGATCTTCTCCACTCAAATTCGAATTTGGTTTTGGGAGGCCACATAAAGGTCCTTTAGAAGCTTCCTTTTGACCTACAAATGGCAACAATCTCATCCCACTTGTTAGGTATAAGCATATGCACATTATTTTCTAATTTTTAACCACAAATTCACTTAAAATGCTAAGAATTAATAAAGTTTGGAAAAACATAAATGTAACCCAATAGTGGTGATGGTAAGATAAATTTAATGAAATGGAGGTGGAGTGAAGGTGGTAATATGGAAATATAGGTGAAAATATAATGCAAGTGAATGATAATTTCAAGGTCCAACAATTCATATGAATGTAATGGTTATCTTATAATTTATTACAAGTGTTTAAGAATTCTACTTGAAAATAATGTATTCATAAGGGAATTTTAGCTCTTAATTTTAAAACCCTAGATAACTTATCAAATTAACAAAGACTAAGGAAATGGATAAAGATTATTATGATCTAGGAATATTGATCTAAACACATTCTTGTTGATGGTTCCATCGGACTAGTTAATTTTTTTACTTGATCCTTCTTGTGGGAAACCTATTACTTGAAGAATAATCGAGCAAGAATTTTCATTAGGTTTTTAAGAAGGCTCACATATATCCTGTCCTATGGGGCTATCAAAAAATAAGACCATATTTTATAAGCACAAGAAATACCCACCTTTAAGAATTATATAATATAATAGATGATTGACCTACCCAAGAACATATTAGTGCCAACTTGTAAATAATAGATATTGGGGCTGAACAATCAGTATGTTTTTATGAAGGAGAAACACACACACATATACACCTTATATAACATGAATTATTTTGCTAATGACCAAGGAAGAAACAAATGTTTTTGGGATCTATTCAATTTCCCAAGCCTATCTATTTTAAAAGAGTTCATATAGTAGTACTAATTAAGTCAATAATGGATTAGTTTCATATATACTTCAAAAAAACATACTAGTGATAGAAAATAGATGCATTTTCAATGATATGATTGCTACAAATTCTCCATGTTAGTCAAGATCAATGACAATATCTCGTAGTTCCCTTTCCTACTATTTTGTTTTCTACTTGTTAGTAAATTCATGGTTATAAGTGAATGTAGACTTTCACATTTTCTCATATTGTAAAAATTTTTCAAAAGAAAATTGTATAAACAAGTTTAGCTTCTTAGGAATTTCATAAACTTATTTTTTTTACATATTTTTCTTCCAAAACTTTTCTAAAAATTGATTGTTATAGATAGGGATTATAAACCCCATGATTTTCATATTTATTCTCATCTCTAATTATTACAATTAGGACATTTTTATTTTGGATTCATCTGTTGATTCATTTTTTTTAAGTTGTAGAGGCATTTCAAGATTTTATAGGAATGGTTGAAAGATTTTCTCAAATTATTCCTTGTTTTGTATATAGATTCTAATTTTTGCATTTGAATAGTCTTTCTCTCCTTATTTTTTTAAGGTAATTTTCCTCTTGTAAAGTCGTTTATGCTCCTCTTTTGGTTAATAAAAAATAAATCTAATTTTATATAATTTCGTTTAAATGTGTGTATGAATGATGGACCTTGATAATGGATATTTTAAAGTCTTATCTACAATCCTATTTTCACCTAAAAACTTGCATTTTTGACCTTGTTTCTATATTACATTCTTGATATTTTAGATGTAAACTTTGAAGTTAAGTAAGTTTCTCAAGTATTATGATCATATTCATGTTTTTGTGGTCTTTTGGAATTGGAGCACATTGATTTATAGGTTAATTAAAAGAAACTCTCATTAAAAAAAAAATCGTAAGAAGATAGGTACCTTGTACCTTGGAATATTACCATTAAAACTAAGGTTGCTTGAGTTATCCAAGCCATATTGACAATAGAAATTTGATTCTACCATGGTTAAAGTAAGTTTTAAGGGAAAAACTACCCTTAATTTTAGGATTTTATGGGGAAATAGTGCCACCAATAAATGGGAACGATTCACCACTAATTGTATGAATCAAAGGATTTGAGCCTCACGTAGGATAGGTCAAATTAGTTTATATTTTATCCTAATATAGAAGTTTATTTCAAGAAATTTCCAGAATTTTAAGAATGTATTTAGTTTTTGTACGACAATGTAAATTTCTTTCTTATCTCATCCCTAATTATTTTCTTGTGTTTTTGAGTTCTTTGGGGAGGGACAACCCAAAGGCTCTTAAAAAACCATATATCTTACTTCCTTAATATTGTTTCATGTCTCTATTAGCTATTCATTAATTGTTTAAATTGATTTTTCTAATCTACATCTGTTTCTTTTTCTTGTAAGAAAAAATCTAGATCTTAGAGATAACTATTTCTTGCAGTTTGGATTTTGTAATAGGTTAAATTATTTTTCATACAACCTAGTGATAACAATTTTCTTTTACAAATGGATTTTGGAGTTTAAAATTAGATTAGCTATCATTGGTTAAGTATATTTTTCTTTGAATGATTTCTTTACAGTCATATTTCTAGTGAACAACCATGAAATGATTCCCTTCACTTGAACCATAAATATCATTATTCAGGATCATTAGCATAAAGTGAATGCATGATAAGTGCGATAAATGATGATTTTCACACATAGTGCACATCACCTCTTAATTTTGTATGAACTCTAGTTTGATGATTAAATTTGAGAGAAATAGGAGAAAAACATTATTGTTGTGCTTCTAGAGTCCACCAATTTTTAGCATTGTTGTTGAGGAGTTGCTAAAATTTCACACTTTCTTCATTTACTATCTAGTATCCTACATTAGATTTTATTTTAAAAAATCATAAACAACATGAATGCCTTGAATTAGAGGTACGTTAAGAAAATTATTACAATAAGCCTTCACCTTTGAAATAAGAACTAGAAATAAAACACAACATGTTGGTTGTAAAACTTTTTAATTCCATGCTAATTTTAGATTGTTCTATGTTGTATCAATTACTTTAGCCCAATTCGAAATTTCAAATATAAATATTTCCAATTACAATTAGTATTTCCATTCATAAAAATAATTAAATATATAACAATAAAATTAATGACAAAGGATACAATCAACACATCAAAAAGAGACACTAGATTTGGTCAAAGACCACGGAAAAACCCACTACGGGGAAAACCCTTTGAAAATATTCTTCTATTATATTGTCATAAAATGTTCCGCATAGAGTATAATGAGACCAATACAATATGTAAGATAATATAACCCAAAAAATTCATGAACCTTTGCATAGAGGTCAAATATATCGGAGACAACTTGATTAAGCTTTCAGGCAACTTCAGGAACATTCAGATGAAAGTCAACAACAATCATATCCTAAAGTCGTAGATGTTTATTTTTCATAGGGCTATATTGATATTTGCTTTGATAGTTGCTTTTTATTTTTCACATTAAGTTCACCCTATAGAATCATAACATTATTCAGATTTACAATATTATTATTCATCAGCATATGAAACTATGTAGAAAGAACAATAATATCATGATCAATGCAGCGGAGCATAAAGGAACATAGGAAGAAAATCATGCACACATAGAGACACCATTATTGGTCAGAGACCAAGGCAAAACCCACTATGGGGAAAACCCTTGCAAATTATTCTTCTAAATGTTGTCATCAAATGATTCAGCAAAAGAGAGTACAATGATCCATATCTTTATAACAACTAGAATAGCCATGGAACACATCCAAATATCAAAACCTCTAATTCTGATGATTGTAATATATTTTCACTGCCTGTAACATACTATAAAACACTTCTATTATTAAGCAGGAACTTTGAAGCACTATAATTTCACCTTTGAGGCCTTATCTACTACCATAACACTTTGAGCCCGTGGCCAAGGGTCCCCCAGCCACTACCATAGCATTATGTGCCCACGTATGTGGGGAAATATGTCTTTGAAGCATTAGCCGCAGGCATAACACACTGTTCCCATGGCCTAAGGGTCCTAAACCACTACCTTGCCTATAGAAAGCCATCGAATCTAGCCTGGATCCACCAGATTTGTGCCTGCAACTAGAGCATAAACCCTAACTTCTATGCAAGCCTAAGACTTGAGATTGCAGATCTCCATGCGAGCTTATTTCGTTAAACCTTAGTGTTCCAAGAAAACATACAAGAGAATAATAAATCTTGATCAGAGTAATGTAATTTCACTTATGAGGCCTTAGCTACTACCATAACACTCTGAGCCCGCGACTAAGGGTCCCCCAGTCGCTACCATAGAATTTTGTGCCTGCGACTGAGGGGAAATTTTTCTTCAGAGCCTTAGTCGTGGAATTAATACACTGTGACCATGGCCTAAGGTTCCTCAACTGCTACCTTTCCTATATCAAGCCTGCAGCTCTTTCCTGAATCGACTGGATATGTTCCCGTGACTAGAACAGAACCCTAACTTCTGTGCGAACATCAGACCTGAGATTTTGGATCTTTGTTTGAGCTTATTTCGTCGAACCAGAGGGATCCAAGACAACATACAAGAGAAGAATAGAGCTTGATCAATTGCGTCGAAATGAGCTTGAGGTGTCTTCTATTTCTAGGCATCCATGAGGGTCCATTTGAGGTTGAGGCTGACCTAACCCAATATAAATGGGATAATAAACAAATTCAAAAACTAACTTCTGCTTATCCAAATAAGGTGATATTTAGGTTGATTTTGATCCTCTCAAAAAGAGGAATTCAATGCAATCATATTATTTATCATTTGAGCTTCCCAAAGTGGAATTTTACTGCAGTTGCTTAAATTTATCAAGTAGAAGACTTTATAAAATTTTGGGAGAGGTAAAATACAAAATTTAAGAACCCCCTTAAAAGAGAGGGAGATCTATCTCAATAAATTATGGATGAAGAAAAATAACATCGAGATGTTTTTTAATTTTGTATTATGGAAATTAATGGATAAGTAGAAATTAAGAACATTAACCCCTTAGTACCACCTTATTTCTATGGATTTCCTATTTAATATCCTAACACTTTCTTATTTGAGTTTTATGTTATGTGTAGGGTTTATTATTATAAAAATAATAATAAAAATCTCAAACTTTTTCCTCTAGTTTGAAGGACTGAACACTAAAAAAATTCATGAGCTTGGAACGAAATAACATCTTTAGTTGGGATAAGATGAAGCAAAACTTTAGTGAGAAATACAAAGAGTATTACAAAGATAGACAGACTATACATGAAATATTTAGAATGAATTCAATATAAAATGAATATTTAGAAGACTGTGACAAAAGGTTTCAACTCAGCTACAAAAGAACACACAATTGCACTCAGGATAGGAATTACTCAAAAATTGTTATGTTGAGAGGGTTCAAAGAATAACTCATTGAGATACTTAATCTCCTACCAAATGGAGATATATATCAAATATATTGTAGGGACATGAATTAAATCTTTAGGAACCATTCTAGATCTAGTAAAAAGGAGTGAAAAAATGGTACGATTCTAATAAATTCTTATTCTCCTTGCCATGCAATTACAAAAATATAAAATAGGAGGAATTTTAGAATATATGAAATAAAAAATTATACACACACATTCCTTTCATATGGATACTTTAGAGGAAACTGAAAAGTAGGAAGAAATAGAAAAAACAGTTTCCATCTTTTTTCCCCAAATGTAGAAAGAGGTACCCTCATAATGATTGCCCACTTAACACTATGCAAATATTTTCCCTTTGTGAAAATGCTCACCCAACTAACAAGTGTCCCTCATTTTACAGACTCAAGACCATCTACCAAGGAGCAAAGGGAAGCATGGAGTTAGTGTCCTTCATTAATTAAAATACTAGCAACGCCAAGGCCATTCTAAAGAAGTATGCAATATAACCCTCCACAATATTTTAATCAATTTAATCCCTAATTTAAATCACATAATTTGAATCAATATATTCCATCTCCTTGGACCATGCCTAATCAATGGTAGTATACAAATCAACTACGTGCTCCTCCATATCTACAATTCCAAAGCCCAAACCCTCAATAGAACAAATTTTTACAATTATGGAGGCCACCAATGGCTCAACCACCATCCTGTATGCCTCCTCCTCCTCCCCCACAACCCAATATGACTCAAACTATTGATCCTCCAAAATAACCTCAACTTCCTGCTAACGCTACTCCTACTCTGGATGAAAAACCAGGCTCAACCTACTTATAATAAGAATACTACACACCAAACCAAGATATTAACCTTAGATCAAAGAAGCTACTAAAAAACCATCCTTCTCCTCCTCTAATAAAGGATCAAGAAGAATAAAGGAAGGAACATCCTTTGCAACAAGCTCCACAATTTCCACACTATCTTGAAAGATTAACCACTTAGAAAGGTCACACATATGAAGAGACTTTAGCCTGTAGGAAAACTTATGAATTCTTTTGTCAAAACTCCTCTTTTGCAAGCTATTAAGGATGTGCCTACATATAAGAAGTACATTAATGAGGAATGACTTAAGGGTCCAAAGAGAAAGTGCAAGGATTACCCTATAATAGAAATCATAGAAAAATTAATAGACCTTATGCTAAGGATAATTATCCCCAGACATATAGAAGAAGAGTCTCACAATAGTGTGAACTAAGAACTCGAAAAAGTTCTCGAAGTGTGGATTTGATGAGATTGATATCTCAAGAATGATATTTATGACTTGTAGTTCATATTTGGAAAAAGTATCAATTGATTGTAGGACACACGCACACACACACACACATAGACAAATAGAGAGAGAGAGTAAATTTTTGGAAAGCCTTCTCGATGAGGTTGGGTAGAAGTTTTTGAGACAAATCCATAGTTGCAAATTTTTGTAGAGTTGTCCAAAGAGAGGGTTAGGTGAAACTATTGAGAGTGAGTAGAGTGTGGAAGCCTATAGGAGTAGAGAAATATTAGAGCATTCCAAAGAAGGAGAACCGATGTTACCAAAAAGCCAAGTTTAGAGGAGCGAAGTTTGGTGAGGTATTTGTAGCAAGGTGACAAAGAATATCTATTACAGAGCGTTAGTGAAACTCACAAGTGGATGAGGAAATTCATAGACGAAGATTAAAAATTACCACTGATGGTCATGAAAAGGGTTCAAGTGTAAGCCACAAGAAAATGGAGGAAAACTCCAAAGAAATTCAAATAAAGATGAAAAGGATGATTCAAGAGGAATTTGACAAAGAAATGACTAAGATGAAGGGGAAACTCTGTAAAATGATGATTCTTCTATAAGAAAGTGAATAATACGAGATATATGGATGGATAATGAAGAATTGGGTTACATGGCTTATTAATAACTATTTGTAATAAATTTTAGGCACATGATGAGTGCTTGGTTGAAGGAATAGTAACTTAAAGCAGCTAAGTATGAGGAATAGGAAGTTCACTATTGTGAACCAAAGCAAGGATCGATCCTTAATGAGGATGATTATGAGATACCTTATGAGAGTATTATGTATTTGTTTAAAAGTTCAAATCAACATGAAAATATGATAATAGAGACAACAAAGGAGGCTAGAGATCCCTATTCTTTTAAAATTATATATTTTTGTGTGATTGTAGGTTTTACAGGTCTTGAAGTTGAAGGAAAGTTTCTAGATATTGCCATAGGGATAAAGGAAGAACTTAGTCAATATTATGTTATGAGAGAAGGAAATAAAAAGTTGTACTATAAAGGAAATTAGAGTGGAAATCATACACAATGGACAAATACAACTATCAGAGAACAATTTCAAGGACATATTGTTGGAGTAAACAAGAAAAATATAAATTATGAAGATAGCCAAAATAAGGATGAAGGACATGAAGAGAAAAATTCTAGTACAATGCCGATGGAATTTGATGAAGAATTCAAATATAAGGATGATGATAGAAACAAGAATATTCCAACATATTGAATGGGGGATCAAAACCTTGAAAGTGCATATTTTAATGTGGAGTTGAGGATGTTAGAAGAATGACTAGTTAATACAAGGGTTGAGGAGGATTACATAACTATTTTAGAACAAAATAATGGGGAGGAATACAATAAGAAATGTCACGAGAAGGCTATAAAAAATTAAGCAAAGGTTCAACAAGAGAAAAATGCATATGGAGGGACAACAAAATAATTTTTTGTAGACATCAATGAAGAGAAGGAAATAATCATGAAGAGAAGGAAAATATGATTTACGAATAAAACCAAAAGAAGGATGAAGGAGATGAAGAGTAACATTCTAATACATTGCTGATGAAATTTGATGATGAAATAAAATAGAAGGATGATGATAGAAACAAGAATATTCCAGCATATAAAATGAGGGATGAAAACTTTAATTTGGAGTTGAGGATGTTAGAAGAATGACTAGTCAATCCACGGATTGAAATAGTAATTTTAACCAACATGTTATTAAAAATGAATCAATGTTTCAGCGAGAGGAAAATGCATCTGGAGGGAGAACATATTAAATTTTTGTAGATGTCAATGAAGAGAAGGAAACAATTTGGTCCAGGTGGATAATGGTGGACACCCGCCTACATTAGGGGACTTTTGAGGTCTAAAATGGGCCTCCTAAGAAAAATTTACAACCAAAATAAACTTTATAAGAACGAATAGGATTCAAGATGATGATGTCAACCATGGGGGATGATTCACTATTGTTTAAGTAAAAGGGTAAAAAGATTAAAAAATAATAAAATAATAAAATTGTTTTTTCAACTTGTATTTTCAACTTATCTCCCAAATGTTTTACTCAAATTTTGAGTGACAGTACTCATTAGATGCAAAATTTAATTCCTCATCAAAGGAGTACCCATATTTCATACTTTCGATGGACCCTACAATGTGAAAAATGAGAAATACATGAAAAAATGTGATTACAATCATGTTGTTCATGTATTTCTCTTTTTTTTTGTGTAGCAGAGTCCATCGAAAGTATGCAACATGGGTACTCCTAGGATGAGGAATTAAATTTTTCATCCAATGAGTACTCTCACTCGAAATTTGAGCAAAAAATTTGGGGGATAAGTTGAAAATACGAGTTAAAAAAGTAGTTTTTTCTTTTTTTCCCTATAAAATTTGATGATGTCATCAAATATTATTTATTATTTCCACTATTATTTTATAATTTTCTTAGGAGGCCCATTTTAGACCTCAAAATTCTCCTAATGTTCCACTTGGACCCCCACCATTGTTTCTTTCAATTTTTTAGTTTCCTTAATTGTAGCACAATTTACTATTTTTGGTAGTTTTTTAGGTCCTAAACCTCTGGAGCTTTTTTGAGGCCATAAACAACATTTTTTTTGAAAACAAGCAAGTGTTGTTTGTAGTCAAAAGTTTTAGTGCTGGGATAGATCTTTCTAACGAGGTATTGTGCACATCAAACGAAGGTCATATGCCAAAGTTACGACACTAGGAAGTCAATGTACAAATTTACCCCAATGGGGCCCACAATTTTGGAGCTTCATCTCTTAGGGTTAGTATTTTGGTTGTTTAGGGTTTTCCATTATTTTTCAACAATAAATAGGCCTTTTAGCCTCACTTTAACACAACTCAGAGACATGTAGTCGCCACATATCTTCTAAGAGATAAGCTACCATTGCTCGATCTATTTTATTTTCATTCTGTACGTGAACATATTTCATTTCCTTGATATTAATGAAATCAAGTTTTATTTCTAGTGCATATCTGTGTTTATGGCATATTTTTTGTGTTCATGTATAATTTTGGATCAATGGTATCTGAGGGGTATTTTCTTTCTTTGTGTTTCTTTTCATGTCCCCAATGAGGTTAGGGTATAATGATTTAGGGCTCGAACTAGTTGAACCTTTGCAAGACCAAACTCAAAAACCCCGATATCCTCTCATGGCGGGAGAAAATATAGATGAGGAAGCAGAAGATCCTTTCAAAATATTGCTCAAAGAAGTCCTTGAGAGACATAGGAACGTGATGATTGACAACTTTTCCCAGGTCCTTTGGCGACTACCCACAGGTGACACATCTTCATCTAGCAGCCACTCTAGAGGTGTCACTCCCTTTAAGGTCTAGAAATTATATGCACTAAGCATGCATATGTCCTTGATCCACCTGATCTCACACTATTTTTCTTTATGAAAAATAGTGTGAGATCAGGTGGATCAAGGACATATGAATGCTTAGTGCATATAATTTCTACATGGTATCAAAGCATTGCTAATTGAAGATTTCAATTGTAAAGTGAGTTTGTGCTAGTGGACAATTCGAATTTGCTGCAGAAGATTCTTGGTGCAGAAGTTGAGTATACATTGAAATGGCTTTCAATGGATTGCAATTGAGGTATGCCCTTTATGGGAGCTCGAATTACATATCCTGGAAGGACAGGATGGAGGTAGTGTTGGAGGATAATGGACCGAAGGAGTTCATCGATAGCGATGTTCCTAAGTTGGGATCTAGAGATGTTGCATTACTTAACGCATGACAAAAGAAGACAGCAAAGACAAGAAGGATTCTATTGGAAGGTGTGAAGGACCATATTTTGTCTAGCCTTCACGAGAAAGACACTCCATTCTTAATATGGAAGGCTTTGACAGATTTGTTCCAAAGTAAAAGTGACTAGAGGAATTTGGCTCTTAAAGACAAGCTCAAAAAAATAAAAGTGGACAAGGGCGGCAGTATTCCAAAATACCTCACGAAGTTTTTCCACTGCAAGGATGAACTGGGAAGTTTGGGGGTTACTGTTTATGATGAAGAGTTGGTGAGCTTGGATCTCCTTGGGCTTCTGAAGAGTTGGCATAGCTACGAAGACTCTATCAATGGACGGGAGAAACTACCAGGATGGGAGCGACTTTGGTTGGATCTTGTGCAGGAGGAGATAAGGCGGGGTACCAGGGATGGATCTTCATCGAAGAATGAAGATGAAGATAATTTCACTTTGGCTACCAAAGAAAGGAAAGGGAAGGGAAATAAATATCCTTAAAAATCTAAAGCTAAAGGAGAGAAGCAGGATTTGTCCAAAGTGAAGTGTTTTCACTGTCATGGGCGTGGACATTTCGCCACTAATTGTCCACAGAAGAAGAAGAACAAGAAGGCTACTAGAGTTGTAGCTGGAGAGGCCTTAGCCTCACAATTTGAACTTGACTTCTCCTTTAACTCTTGCTTAGTTTCAAGTTTTATGGGATTGGTGTGCTATCTTGATAGTGGTGCCTATTTGCATATGACGAGAGACAAAGAGTTGTTTAGTGACTTGGAGGATAAGGACCTCCAGATGCATATAGAGATGGGCGACGATGGTCGGTATAGTGTGACTGGCATTGGGACCATTACCTTTTAGAGGGAGTCCAGTAATCCATTCTTGTTGAATAATGTTATGCATGTTCCAAGTCTGAAGGAGAACTTGTTCTCGGTCGTAATGCTGGAAGACAGAGGTTATGAAGTTGTTTTCAGTGAGGGAAAAGCCTTCCTTCGACATAAAAAAATGGATCAAACCAAGAAGATAGGGGTTCAGATTAAGAATCTCTACAAGCTGGAGGTAGATGGCTGTGCTGCAATGGTGGGCAAACTAGAAGAAGTGGTGAGCCGAGATGAGGGCGAATTATGGCATAGGAGATTGGGCCATCTTCACCATGGCGCTTTGAAGATTTTGCAGCATATTTCTACTGGACTTCCCAAGGGTACTCTTGCACAGTCATATCAGTGCAAGGGATGTACTATGGGTAAGTTTGTGAAGACCACATTTCATGAGAACGAGAACCGTGCTTCGATGATCTTAGAGAGAATTCACACAAACGTGTGTGGACCTTTCTCGGTTTCTTCAATAGAAAAACACAGGTATTATGTGATATTTTTTTATGACTATTCTAGTAGATGTTGGATATTCTTCATGTAGAGGAAGATTGAAACATTCTCAAAGTTCTGTGAGTTCAAGGCATTGGTGGAGAAGGTGTTGGGGAAGCAAGTAAAAGCTCTACGGAGCGATAATGGTGGTGAATACATCTCGGGTGAATTCAAAGAATTCTGTAGCACAAAAGGAATTTGAAGAGAACTCATAGCGCCTCATAACCCACAGTAGAATGGGGTCATGGAGAGGAAGAACAGAACGATCATGGGTGCTTCATGAGTGACGCTGCATGACCAGGGCCTACCGATGCACTTGTGGGAAGAAGCATGCAACACCGCGGTTTATGTGAAAAACCATTGTCCTCATAGATTACTTGGCATGAGTACACCTAAATAAGACTTTACTGGTAAGAAGCCTGATATTTCTCATATGAAGATTTTTGGCTCATCTGTTTACATTCATGTGACAAAGGATGCCAGGAAGAAGCTGGAGCCAACTGCAAAAGTTGGGATATTTTTGGGGTACACAGAAACACCCTATAACTATTATGTGTATTTTCCAGACAGTCGGATGACTGTTGTGCAACGTGCTATAAAATTCAATGAGGTGAAAGCCATGAAGTTGTCGCTTCAGAGGGAGCTACACTTGCATGCAGAAGAGGAACTTCTTGTTCCCAAAGATGAGCCTTTGGATGTGGATCAGCCACAGAATGAGATTCATGGAGTGGAGGAGTCCATTAATTTAGAACCAAACATCAGACAAGGCAGAAAGCCTACCACAAAAGCTAAGAGGCCGAAGGTGGATGCGACACAGAATGTAGGAGTTCCTACATCACAGCGCAAACAGAGACAGTCACCTAACCGTTATACTAGATACATGGCTCTTATGAGCAAGTGTATCGTGACAGAGCCATCTTATTTTGGAGAAGCAATGCAAGAGCCCACATGGGTAGATGCCATGGTGGAGGAGTACAACTCCATTGTCAGAATCTGTGCTTGGAAGATTGTTCCAAGGCCAGTGGGAAAATCAGTTGTAGGATCAAGATGGATCTACAATTTAAAGCAAGCTACTGATGGGAGCATCAAGAAGTATAAGGCAAGATTTGTTGCTCGGGGCTTCTCACAGATCGAGGGGATTGACTATGAAGAAACATTTTCACCTGTCGCACGGTATTCTTCCATATGGACCATCCTTGCTCTCTCAGCGCAGATGGGTTGGCACATTCATCAAATGGATGTGAAGATTGCATTCCTTAATGGGCTCATTTAGGAAGAGGTGTACATTGAGCAATCTGAAGGATTTGAGATCTTCAGCAGCGAGTCACATGTGTGCCGGCTCAAAAGAGCGTTGTGTGGGCTGAAACAAGCACCCCGTGCTTGGTACACTCGGATCGATAGCTATTTCACTAGACTTGGCTTCACTAAGAGTGAGGCGGATGCAAACCTGTACCAGATTGTGGTGGAGGGTAAGATTTTAATCATTTTACTTTATTATGATGATTTAATACTAACAGGTGATGAGAAATTGATACACTCATGCAAGGCAGATCTTGCAAAGGAGTTTGAAATGAAGGATTTGGGCCTCCTTCATTATTTCCTTGGATTTGAAATATGGTAGCGGGAAGGTGAACTATTTGTGTCTCAAGGAAAGTATGCCCGAGAGATACTAGAGAAGTTTCACGTGCAAGGCTGCAAGCCCATCGACACTCCTCTTCCAGGAAATTGGAAGAAAGAGGATGCTACATCGGCAGAGGTAGTGGATGCCACTGTTTATCGAAGTTGGTGGGTTCACTCATGTATTTAGTTAATACAAGACCAGACATGTGCTATGTCGTGAACCAACTTTCACAAGCAATGGTTAAGCCTACCAAGCTCTTTTGGAAGGCAAAAAAGCATGTTTTGATATATCTCAGGGGCACATATGAGTATGGTTTATGGTATAGACAGACGGATCAGGTGAAGTTGCATGGCTTCATGGATGAAGATTGGGCAAGAAGCCCAACAGATAGAAAAAGCACATCAGGAGGGATTTTTAGTCTCGGATCTACGACAATTTCTTGGTACAACAGGAAACAAAGATCAATGGCACTTAGTTCAGCAGAAGCAGAATACATGGTAGCAAGTCTAGCTGCATGTGATCCTATCTGGATGAGGAATATCCTAGTTGGTTTGTTCAATTCACAGTTAGATCCCACAATGATACATTGTGATAATCAGAGTTGCATTAAACTCTCGATTAATCCTGTGTTTCATAATAGATCTAAACATATTGATATCCGATACCATCATATCAAAAATTTTGTGCAGCAGAAGATCATGTTGCTTCATTACATTCCTACGAAGGATCAAGATGCAGATATTTTGACGAAGGTGCTCACCAGGAGAAAATTCGAATACCATAGAGGCAGGATTGGGGTGAAAGATAATTCCTATCTTGTTGAGAGGGAGTGTTGAGATTCAACAAGATGATGAGCTTAGTGAAAAGAGTAGCCTTCCCTAAGTGGGCCCATAGGATATTTTTGGCACAAGTCTATTTTTAGAATATGTATATTTTTAGACATGATGATTATATTTTAGAAGTTGCAGGATGCTATTTGTGGATGGTTGGTCAAGTTGGAAAAATAGATGAAATTCTATTTTTAGAATATCAGGCAAAGTCTATTTATAGATCACTGATCTAAAAATAGATGCATGTCGATTATTATTAGCTCTTAATAATAATCAGACACTAAACAAAAACTTATTCTCTTGGAGCACTTCAATTCAGTGCATAGATGTGGCACATCAATGGACTGAGGGAATTACGCAATTCCCAAGGGTTTATTGGAGCTAATGCATGGAGGAATCAGTTAGAACTCAAGTGGCGTAGTTATGACATAGCTGGAAGAGTAGTTCATGGAGTTATATTTAGTTTAACTCAGTTAGACTCAGTTGAGCTAGTTGTATCTAGTCTAACTGAATGATACAGTAGTGAGAGTGGAGTGAATTAATTAGTTAATTAATTCACAAATAATAACTCATTAATCAAGTGAACAATACATCAGTTAACTATAGTGCATGGCAGTTTCAGTGCAGACCCAATGGAGAGATGGGTGAAAGGGCAAGATATACTATTTGTTGTGACTACAATGATGCATTGATTGCATCACACACACAGTGGGGATTCCAATGAGGATTTTGCAGTGCAAGCATGGGTAATTCGAATTCATTCAGAGCTATTCTTTAGCATGGATTCTGCAGTGGAGGTAGGCTAGCAGAGGGTAGAGATCGGTGCATGGATTTGCAAGATTGGTCCTGATTAGTGTATGACTATTGTACTGTACTGAGAGCTTGATAAGATTTGTATGAGGATTTTCATATGATCTCCATGATACATAATATATAGTGGGGGTTTTCAGCTTCAGGCTTTCCCGATTAAAAATCGTGTTATGTGCGATTGTTTTTATTTATGCTTTACATGTGTGTGAAATTAAATTATCCACAAAAGATTAACAAGTGGAATTGATTCAATATTTTTCATAAATTTATATAGTGTGAGATTAGGTGGGTCAAGGACATATGCATGCTTAGTGCATATAATTTCTACATAAGGTACAAGTCAACTTTTATATCCCCATATTTTAAGGCATGATATATGTGGATACTGTAGATAAATGGTTAAATCTATTAGAAGGATATTTTTCTATTCACAATTTTTCCAATTGGGAAAAGATTACTTTTTCACTCCTCAAAGTTCAGTCCCATGTCAAGGACAAGTGGGAAACCTACTATAATAAAAGGGATGAAAGGGAACCATCATTATTTTTAGTTTCATCCAGTTGGAATTCTTTCTGAGATGCCATTAAGGAGTAGTATTACCCTTTCAGGAGGAGTGAAGAGAAGTACATAAAGTGGACCACACTGTGAGAGGGAAGGGATCAAGACGTGCCAGAGTTCACAAATATTTTTCATACCCTTCGCATGAAGTTGGGTATCAAGGATTATGAGCGGAATTTGGTACTCAAGTACTGCAACTATCTACAAAAGTACATCCAGTATGAGATGAAGTTTCTAGACATCTCCTCATTCAATGCCACATATCGATACAAAGTCAAGATCGAGAAGAAATATAAAAAGAAGAAGCGAGACTTTGGATCTATGAATCTGAATCAAGGGAAAGGCACCCCTAAACCATAGAAAATAGGACAAAGCCAAGGCAGGTGACCCAGGACAACCCGTTGAAGCCGCAAGAAAATAACAACACCATGAAGAAAAATAAGGACATGGGAAAATAATGTGAGTTCAATAAGAGCCCCACTCACAACAGAAGTGAGTGTCAGACCAACCATTCATTGGTGGCCGAGTTGAAGGCTTCTGAATCATATGAATGTTTCAATGCTAAGTTAGAACCTAACAAGAGGAATGACAAAGGGAATCATATTATTGATGTGGAGCCCAATGCCACCTTTTCCACCACCAAGATCCAAAATATTGAGCCTGAAGATCCGAAAGAGGGGGAGCGCCTCTTCCACTCAGATATGTGGATGAAGGGTTCTCCAATATAGTTCATTGTTGACAGCACAAGCCAAAAGAACCTCATTTCAGCAGAGGTCGTGAAGAATATGGGCCTACCAACCATAACACACTGACAAATGTACACCATCAGGTGGCTTCACCAAGGACAAGATCTATGTGTCAACCAGTAGTGTCGTCTTCCCTACAACATCAATCCCTTCATATATGAGGTATTGTGAGATGTTTCTCCTCTTGAATTTTGTGATGTATGATTAGGCCAACCATACTTGTGGAAGCATCATGTTGTGTATGAGTCTATGCCTCGCACTATTATTACTACTTTGGGACATATGTTATACATGATACTAGAGGTAACATTGCCTATCTTCGTCTCTTTGATCTTTGTGAAGAAATCCAGTAAGATCATTTTTTGGACTGGGAAATTTGTCTTCCTTATGATTTTCCCTCTAGGAAAGAATAATATTGTGGCCACATCCACGACCACTAGGTAGGGCTCCTCCACATGAAAATAATATATGGAAAAGTTCATGGAGGAGTACATGAACATCTTCACCTCACCCAGAGAGTTACCCCTGTACTGTCAGGCCAAGCACTCCATTGATCTGACCTTGGGCATGCCACTACCCAACAGACTGATATATTGATGCTTTATTTTCTAGAATGATGAGATCAAGAGGAAAACTCAAGAGTTGTTGTAGAAATGGCACATCAGGCCAAGTTCATCGCCTTATGGGAGCCTCATTATGTTGGTATAGAGAAAGGATGGGACCTGGAGACTCTGTATTGACTATCAAATACTGAATAAATTTATTTTCTCGAATATGTATCCAATCCCATACATTTATGACCTTCTAAACCAATTCAAGGGGGGCAAATATTTCAGCAATATTGAATTAAATTTTGGTTATTATCAGGTACAAATCGAGCCCTCTGATGTGTGGAATATTTCCTTTAAATCCGAAGAGGGCCTCTTCAAATGGCTCATCATGCCTTCCGGGTTGACAAATTCCCCCGCAACCTTCATGAGGTCAATGGAAGACATCTTGTGACCCTTCAAAAACTCATTCGTGGTGGCGTATTTTGTTGACATCCTAATATTCAAAAAATGTTGGAAAGAGAACCTCCACCATATTTGACAAGTCCTTCAAACCCCCTGTCAAGACAAATTGTTTTCCAACTTTGAGAAATTCCCTTTTGGTATGACCCAAGTTCAATATCTCGGGTACATCATTGATGAGCAGGGTGTGCATGTGGACCCAACCAATATACAATTCATTCAGGATTGGACAACCCCAACCACTCTAACAGAGCTCTATAGATTTCTGCCTCTTGCCAATTTTTACCTCAAGATCGTGTTGGGGTTCTATCATATCACTTGGCCTTTAATTCATGTCACCAAGGGTGGAGAAAAGGAAAATTTCTTTTGGTCTGAATCCCAATAGAAGGAATTTATTGAGTTAAAACATCACCTCTTCTTTGCACCAATGCTCATATTACCATACTTGAAGTAACCATTTGAGATTGAGATACATTCCTCTAACTATGCTATTGGTGTAGTTCTTACTCAGCAGGGGAATCTAGTGGCATATTGCATTGAGACACTTTCAGACACAGTTTGAAAGTATAACACGTATGAAAAACATATGTATTCCATTATGCAATTCTGCCGAAAATGGAAGCATTACATTATGGGGAAGGAAACGGTCATACAAAAATATCATTGAACCTTAAAGTTAATATAGACATAAGGAAAGTTGCAGAATGATTACCGTCATAAATGGTCCACGTACCTACAACAATTCCACTTTAGCATTAAGTACAAGAAGGGAAACATCAATAATGTTGTAGAATTCCTCAACCAACCGTTGGTCATAGCGTTGATCACTGTGCTTGATGTGGTTGTATATTTACAAGAGTAATCCAGAATTCGACAAAACATACAATATGCTCTTGGAAGGCGGGAAGGTTCCAAATTTTCACCTCTAGGTTGCACTGTTATGCCACCTAGGATACCTCTGTTTTCCTTAAAGTGAGTGTGCCAAGATGATTTGTGAGGAAAACTACAATCGGGTCATTGGACATTTCAGAGTAGAGAAAATAGTGGAAGTGCTACAGAAGTATTTTTATTGGTCAGACCTTCGACAAGATGTTGGGAAGTACATCAGATAATTCACTTCCTGTGTCATTTCCAATCTGACCATCAACAATCAAGGGCTTATACTCCTCTTCCTACTCCTAATCGACCATAGGAATCCATATCGATGGATTCAATGTCAAGTCTTCCTTCTACTAAGCATGGCAACAACTGTGTTTTTCTGGTCATCAACAAATTCTCTAAGATGACCATTCTGGTGGCCTGCAAGGAGACTATCACAACAAAAGCCACTTCTAAGCTCTTCTTTGAATGAGTTTGGGTACACTTTGGGATCCCATAATCTATTAGCTCATATTGGGACAACACATTTCTTAGTAAAATTTGGTCAAGCCTCTGGTCGATGTTGGATACCAACCTCCCTAAATCCATGGCTTTCCACCCCCAAAATGATAGCCAAACAAAGGTCATCAACAAGATGATCATACACATTATGTGCATGTAAAATTCAAATAATCCACGTACATGGGATGAAATCCTCCCCTATGTCCAACACAACTACAATAGAGCACTCCATAGCTCAACTTGGGATGACCCCGTTCAGATGGGGTTGGGATTCCAACCATTATCTGCTGTTGATGTGGCCATACCATTTGCAACTACTCAGGAGAATTTAGTTGATGTCGAGTATGAAGCTGACATGGCTAATATATTCATTGAGCACATTCAAAATATTTTCCAATAGTTCCTTGACATATTAAATAGAGCCAATGCTAAGTACAAGTAGTGTCATGATCAACATCGGGTTCCACACAAGTTCTAGTTGAGTGAAACATTTTGGTTACATTTGCAGAAGGAGCACCTCGTTGGGCCCTACTACAAGATTCGACCAATTAGATATGGGTTGTACACCATCACCAAGGTTGTAGGGGACAATTCCTTCGAGCTCATAATTCCACCATTCCTTGGCCTACACCCACTATTCAATGTGGATCTCCTTCGACAATACTTTCCACCCTTACTAGACACATCAAACATTGCAAAACATCTCACACCAATAGAGCTAAGCCCATACTACATGCAACATGCCAATACTGATTTTACCATGGACACGTGGATCAAGAACAATCTCTTATAGAATATCCAAATGTATCAGGTTTTTAAAGCTGGACAACTCCTACACCAAGGCAAGTGGCTCACTGTGGAACAAGTTCAACAAAAGTTCCTTCATCTCATGGAGGCACTCAACATAATGGGGACCATTACTTCCTAAGGGGGGAAGATTGATCCAGGTGGATATTAATGTCCACTCACATATTCCACTTGGATCCCCACCATTGTTTCTTTCAGTTTTTCAGTTTCTTTAATTGTAACACGATTTACTAGTTTTGGCAATTTTCCAAGTCTTGAACTTCCAGAGCAGTTTTGCAGCCCTACACGACATTTTTTTTTAAACAGACAAAAATGAAACATTCACTAAATTTTTCAATTGAAATTTATAATCCTCAGATAAATATTTTTAACAAGTTATTGTGCATGTCAAATGGATATCATATCTCAAAGCTACGACCCTTGGTAGTTGATGTACCAATTCATCCCAATGGGGCTCACTGTTTTGGCGCTTCATCTCCTAGGGTTAGGATTTTAGATGTTTATGATTTTTCATTGTTTCTAAATAATAAATAGGCCTTCAAGTCTCATTGTAACAAAGTTCAGAGGATTTTTTTTTCACATCCCTTCTCAGAGATAACCTACAATCGCCTTGTTACACTAAAAAATGTTACCTTGACATTCTACTGACTGTATGAGCTCATTGACACTCATACTTACCTCCTCTGCAAGTCTTACAACCTTTGTTCCTCATTCCAAGCCTTAGAACTGGAAGAAAAACCTTAAAAATCTCTGAAACTCAGGGTACGCAGGTAACATGAGACCTTCTTGCGTTTTTAGCTAGGGTACGCAGGTAATGTGAAGAGAAACTGTGTTCTAGAATGCATTTTTCCAGTGTAATGCCTGCGGTACCCCTGTAAAGTCAAAAAGCGCGAAAGACAAAATAAAAAAGTTGAATTTTGGTCAATTCTGGAAGGTTCTGGATGAGATTTTTTGGGGATGAGTATGCTTTAGTAAGGTGCATGTATCCCACACCTTAAGGAACTAATCCCTTGATGTGAGGAGCCTATCCCTTTGAAGTAGGGTTCTATCCCTTTAAAGGTGGAATCCTAACCTCCTCATCTGCTCTATAAAAGGAGGCATTGGGTAGCCTCAAAGGGGTTAAGTTAAGTGAAAAGAAAAAAACTAATGGAGGATTGAAGAAGTTAAGTTAAGATTTTTGAGCTGAAGTGCTGTTGAGATTTAGACTTCTTTCTACTGAGCTTTTGAGAGGAAAGATCACATACCTCTTTGTGCTCCTGAAGGAAGAGTGCAAGACTTATCAAAGTAGAGGAGACTCCTGCTTCGGACCCCGGGAAGGCCTTTCGAACATCAAGGCTAAGGTTGTAAGGTTCTTCTATTATTTTAAGATTAACTTTCTTGCGACAAAAGAGCTCTTGTTGCGACGAAGGATTATTGATAGGATGGAAGCACTACGACCACAAATAAGCATTTGGATCTAAGGTAAGATCGACACCTTCATAGCATTTATTTGTAAAACGAATATATCTAGAGAAAGACAAACTTAGTTGTTCGTTTGTTGCTAGATTGTCTTCTGACACTAGGGAGATCGGTCTTGTCCGCAAGAACGATTTATCCGGCCAACAAATTGGCGACTCCGCTGGGGAAAGACTTGTTGTTTTTGGTTCTCTTTTATTTTGATTTGAGGAAAAGTTTTTCCGGGTTTTTGATTGATGGATATCTGCCTGGGTAGTTTAGGTTTTCTTTGTTTTTGAAAATTTTGAAGTCTTTTATGTTTTTCTTGAAGTTTTCAGGGGACCGCACTTTGTCTTCACACACAGTGCGGGCATCTCCGCACTTTCCTTAAGTAACCAGTGCGGGACCGCACCTGTTACTTCTGGGAGCCTGCGGACCCTGTTAAAATTTTTGAAAAACTTCTGATTTCTTATTTTATTTTAGTTTAGATTTATTTTAGGATTTTTAGCATCTACCCAGATCTGTATTTCTCTGTCAAAAATCTCTTGTTTCTGAATTTCTTTCAGCAATTCTTCATCTCATCAATCTCCATTAAGTTAATTGGGTGTTTTGAGTCTCTTTTTTGAGAAATTCTTAATTTGATTTCCTTTGTTCATTACTTAGAGGTTTGTCTCAGTCTTTTCACAATTTTGCATCTTTTTGCTTTTGTTTTTGCATGAGTGTTAATCGCCTTTGAGTGTTTTTTGATCTTTGGAACTCTCACCCGATTTTCTTGACTTCCACTTGATTGGTTCTTAGATTACATTAGAATCATCTTGTGTTTGATAATTCTCTTGCATAGATCACATTTGCATAATTAGAATTCTCATTTTCAGAATATGAATGAAAAATGTGCATAGATTACATTTGCATACTTTTCATGTGAATTGTGCATATATTACAACTGCATAGTTTACATTCTGAAAAATCAATCATAGATTTAGATCATTTTTCTTTGATTTGAATTTAGATGTTTTTATGCTTGTTTTAAAAACACAAAAATAAAAAATTGTTTTGGGATTGATTTGCATTAGTTTTTCTTGATGAAATTAGTGCATTAGAGAATTTGTTATATTTTCTCTTAGTTATCAATCTTTGCATTGTTGGAAGTGAATGGAAACTCTCTCCTTACTTTAGTTAGGATTCATCGAATTGAAAAGATTACATTATCATATTCAATTGCATTCAGTTTTGGGTCGGGTCATAACACCATTGGTTTCATATCCATTTACCCTTTTGAGTAATAACAGCCTAAATAACACAGCGCTTAATTAAAATTCATCTAGTAATTTTTACATTTTTAGAGCTCTTTCCACCAATCTAGCTTAGGCTAGTGTCTTGGAATAGGTTTTAGTTAACTCTCCAAGACAATAAAACAAACAAGTAGTCGATCTTGCGGTAGGAAAAATTCCAATTGTTGCATGTATGCTCTGGGAAGCTCCTCCTAAAGGAGTCAAGCACGAGATCATATCTGAACCAGTGAGGTAATCAATCCTTCCTCATTGGGAATGATAGAAGATATACACGTATTAACAACGGTAAACCTCAGATAGACCATTGTCGAGGAGCCTGGGGTCACTTGTCGGTAAACCTTGGATTATGTCAAGGAGCCTTCAAGGGGATTGAGCTTTGTTACTCTACCCTTGCGTGTGTATCGGATCGTAGACTGTTCCCCCAGGTATATTTGTTTCTATTGGTAACCTTAGTGGCCATAATCTATAGGATTCTTTCCTAAGGTGACGGTGGAGGGAAGATCCCACTGTACCTGGAGTAGACGTCGACTAGACTCACTTGGACTTTCTGGGGGGTTCTCTTCACACGAGATGGTTTTGTGAAGAAACTTGTGCTAGTCTGTTTCATTAAGCAGGTTGTCGGGGTAACTGTTCCAACTGCCCTTTCTGTATTAAATTCTACGATGTTGGATTTCATCACCAACTAGTGTTTTTAGTATGGGAAGTTACTGTTTGTGTGTGGTTTGACTCCTAGATTTGATAGCGCGTGTTAATTTGTTTGTTTTTATTTTTGGAGACCATAGGTGCGAATTGTGAATTTTAATTGTTAGGTGTGAATTGTTAATTGTTAATTTTAGTTTTAAATTGTTAATAAAATTCACTGAAGTTGAATATAATGGCAACTGTTCCAGAATTTACCAACCAAGGAACCCCTCTTAATGAGAATCCTAGTACTTTTCCTTGCTTTGAAAATGTTGGTCCTCCTTATATGGCTACATTTTCATTACCTGGATTTACAATAGGTTTACCGATATGGTTATTTTCAACTTCGTTGGCCCCGAATACTCCAATTGTTCCACCTCAACCGGATGCTTCACCTCAACAGAGTTCACCATCTCAACATCACCAACCTTCTGTTGACCCTTTACCTTCTTCTCCTAATATTTCTTCCTCCATTTCTTCCTCTTCACTTGGTAAAAGCCTTGACGCTAGTAACCAGGTGGCTAAGAAGAAGAAGAAAGGGAAGAAGAAGAAGAAGAAGAAGAAAGATAAGAAAGAAGTCAACCAACCAACCATGGTTGTAAGTGTTAGTCGTGTTAAGGAAACCTCCAACATGCATCGTAAACCCAAATACCCTTGCAGGCTTTGTAAGGGTGACCACTTCCTTATCAATTGTCCTGGTATTCCGAAGGTCTTGGAAGTGTGGTCAGAAAAATCTCATCAACTTTACGTTGATCCATCGACCAGTGATAGTCAGGTTCCTGGGAAAAAGGGTAAAGTTAGGTTTCCTTGTAAGTTATGCAAAGGGAGTCATCAAACTCACATTTTCCCTCACATGGATGAAGCCTCAAAATTGTTGGAAAACCTTCCTGTTCCACAGCAAGAACTTCCAACTGGTTACCGTAAACTTTCTCCCAACCTACCGTCAACTGACGGAGTGATTGATCTAGTTTCAAGTACAGTCAATCCCACTCTTCCATTGGAGAGTGAAACTCATATCACTCAGGTTGATGATCCATTAGTTGATCAAGTGGTCAATTCGATTTCACTTTCGGTCGATCCCACTCTCCCTCTAGAGAGTGAACTTCATACTGCTCAGGTTCTTCTTGTTACATTAGATTCTTCTACGTCAAGGGGAATTTCACCTGTTTCTACAGAACCCCCTCCAAGTACTGAGGTATTTTCCTTTGATTGGAATAGACTGACAGAACCTCGTCTTCCTTCCTCCATCCCTTTCCAAATCATTGTGAAGTTTGGTGGTAGGGACATACACCGCACACAGGTAGATGAAGGTGCTTTTGTTAGTATTTTATCCTCAACTGCTTGGAAAGCTTTGGGTTCCCCTCAGCTTGTGCCTATTACACAGAATCTGAAAGCTTTTAACAGAACCATTAGTGAACCTTTAGGGATCCTTCCTAAGTTTTCTATTAGTTTGGAAGGTAAAATTGTCTGTATTGATCTTATGGTAGTTCGAGGCCCCTTGAATTTCAATTTACTCCTTGGGCGAGACTATGTCTATGCAATGAAAGTTTTCGTATCAACACTCTTTCGCGTGATGTCTTTCCCTCACAATGGAAATATTGTGACTATAGACTAGCTTTCGTTCCCTAGTCTTTATTCGACTACCAATAATATAACACCCCTAAATGTTCCTATTTCTAAAGTGGTATCTACCTCGCCACGGGTTAATTATGTGGCAACTAGTCCCATGTTTGTAGTTACCGATGGAAGCAAGCCTCTCACTATTTGCTCGACTTCCTATGACTTAGATCAGGTAATTGACATGGAAAACTCTATGGGATTATTTGAATGCGATGTTCTTATCCCTTTTGAGTCCCTTGACATGTGTTCCTTTCATAGAACTATTCTTCCATCTGATGAAGACCTCTTGGAAGCCATGATCAGTGAGTCTGAGGAAAGTTACTTTTACTGTGTCAACCTCGTTAAAAAATGAATCAGTAAGGGTGAGGATTGTTCCTTTTACTGTGTCAACCTCGTTAAAAAATGAATCAGTTGGTGTGAGGAAAGTTCCTTTTACTGTGTCAACCTCGTTAAAAAATGAATCAGTGAGTCTGAGGACAGTTCCTTTTACTGTGTCAACCTCGTTAAAAAATGAATCAGTATTTTGTGAGGAGAGTTCTTTTTACTGTGTCAACCTCATTAAAAAATGAATCAGTGAGTGGTGAGGAAAGTTCCTTTTACTGTGTCAACCTTGTTAAAAAATGAATCAGTTAGTCTAGAGCATAGTTTCTTTTCTTGTGTCAAGCTCATTTAAAAAATGAAGCAAGCTTCCATGAGGACAGTTCTTTTCCTGTGTCAACCTCATTAAAAAATGAAACAATAGGTAGATGGTAGAGAGTAGATTTATAGATTAGAAATAAGTAGTTTATGAGGATAGTTCCTGTTACTGAGACAACCTCGTTAAAAAATGAATCAGGTATGAGGACAGTTCTTTTCCTGTGTCAACCTCGTTAAAAAACGAATCAGTTGGTTAGAGGATAATTCCTTCTACTGAGTCAACCTCATTAAAAAATGAATTAGGTATGAGGACAGTTCTTTTCCTGTGTCAACCTCATTAAAAGATGAATCGGTAGGTTATGTAGGTAGATTAGAAATAAGTAGTTTATGAGGATAGTTCCTTTTACTGTGTCAACCTCGTTAAAAAATGAAACACGTTGCCATGAGCATAGTTCTTTTCCTGTGTCGAGCTCATTAAAAAATGAAACAAATCCTCCCCTAATTGAGTCAAGTCTTTGAATAGACCTCGTAAATGTTAAGTCATATACTTAGGTTAGTTTTTAGGTCGGGTCTTTCATATGATCTCGTAAATGAACCTTCATTCCATCTAGCTATTAATTACCAGTAGTGTACTTAGTTGAATGAAATGAAGCTGGGGGGGCATGTGATCTAGCAGTTATGCTTAGGGGGCGTCAAGCACAGTTTTCTCTTTGTTTCAAGCTTGTGTAAAAATTAAACCACTCTGAAGCATAGTTTTTCTCTGTTTCAAGATTTTGTAAAAATGAAACCTATCTTGAGTCAATTTTGGTTATTTTCAAGACTCGTTAAACTCATGAAAATCCCGAGATGATTTTGCTATCTTTCATTCTCGTAAAACACATGAAAATGCCGAGTTCTTTCCGTCTTTTCCTGCTCGTAAATTAAATTGAAAGTCGGCCATATGAGTACATTTTTATCCCTTTTTCGAACTCGTTCAAACTTACAGAAAAAGCGAAACCATGGAGTTCTCTTTTAAGCCCTTTTCAGACTCTCTAAACATGAAAAGATTGCCGAGTACTTGACTATTCAAACTCGTTAAAGTAAATGAACAGTCGTCCCTTCAGTATAACTTTACCCCTTTTACGGACTAAAATGGACTATTTATGAAAAAGGTATATGTTGACTAAATATGGTCAATAGAGTTCTCTCCCGCATTATTTTTTCCTTTTCTGGGCTCGAGAGACTAAATTTACGAAAAAGTACACCCATGGAGTTTTCTTAAGTTTTTTCTTCTGAATCCCTAAAATTGAAAAACACTGAGTTTCTCCTATACTGGACTCATTAAAATTTAACAGTAAAGGACCTGTTCAATTTTAAACAGGAACGGACCACTCCTTAGGGTTCGAATCTTAAACTAAGTTGGACTCATCCGAAGGATGAGCTTATAAACAAGAAAATGTTATCCTCCTCAAGCTTGTCAAAAATAAAGAGGTACTTGCCAGAAATGGTGGGGGAAAAGAGAGAAAAACGAACCTGTTTGTTACATCTTGATTATTCAGAAAACCGTTAACCACTCTTGAACACGACACTTTTTGTCCACCTGGGTTGGGAAATCCTTTGCCTAACAGTTAATCAAACCATATTGAAAGTCTTCAGCCGGTTTCTGGGTATTAGCTTTGGGTCAATTTTCACCAAGCCATCTGCAGTGTCGTTATGTGTTCAAGAGGACAGTTCAAATAAACCATTCATCTACAAAATATCTGTCATCCATTTTTTACCATCCCTGAGTCAGTCCTTGCCAATATATTTTCAAAACTTGATCTATGATTTCGTGTTGTGGGCTTGCCTACGATGGATCACTTTCTATCGACGACAGCTCATTATCTAGGAAGTTGATCCAGAAATCGTCAGTACCTTGAAATCTGCATGCCTCAATGGCAGGTTTCTCGCCTTCGACGACAAGTTGCATCATTGACCTTCGATCGAATGATTCCGTGACATGTTCGACTTCAACTCATTCATTCACATTTCATGGATTGTACTGAGTACTTTGAGAGCCATTGACATTACTGGTGGTTACTCTCACACTTGTTAACAGTTTACATTATTGATTGGTAATCAAGTGGTTTCTACCATGTTCGACTTCAACACATTTATTCACATGGATAGAATCGTACTAGTTCGAGATGCGGAAATCAAGACCCTAGATCTAGTTTCTAACATCCAGGCTGTGAGGAATTTTGTTATCATTCATACAGTAGACTATTTATAAACAGATGGCTGCGTCCATACTATGTCTACACATGTCTATACTGTGATGTATTCAAAATCATTCCTGTATCAGAACAATTTAAGTTAGTTCTAGTTAGTTTTGATCTGAGTATGGGAATGCCTACCTCAGCGATGATATGTTTACATATATATATTTTTCATTGAATGTTTTTACAGGTTCCGACTTGGGTGTCCACAGGATGACCCTTGAAATGATAAAGTACTTCACTCTTCATATATGACATACTTCATCTTCATCTATTCCAGACTTCACACTTTAGGGGGAAATCTGTTACACTAAAAAATGTCACCCTAACATTCTGCTGACTGTATGAGCTCATTGACACTCATACTTACCTCCTTCTCGCAAGTCTTACAACCTTGTTCCTCATTCCAAGCCTTAGAACTCGAAGAAAACCCTAAAATCTCTCAAACCGTGGCACGCAGTAACATGAGACCTTCTTGCATTTTTAGCTAGGCACGCAGTAATGTGAAGAGAAACTCGCTTCTAGAACACATTTTTACGTTGTAATGCATGCGGTACCCCGTAAAGTCAAAATGCGCGAAAGAAAAAAATAAAAAAGTTGAATTTTGGTCAATTCTCGGGAAGGTTCCTGGATGAGATTTTTTTGGGGATGAGTACGCTTTAGTAAGGTGCATGTATCCCGTACCTTAAGGAACTAATCCTCGATGTGAGGAGCTCGTCCCTTTGAAGGAGGGTTCTATCCCTTTAAAGGTGGAATCCTAACCTCCTCATCTGATCTATAAAAGGAGGTACTTGGGTAGCCTCAAAGGGGTTAAGTTAAGTGAAAAGAAGAAAATTAATGGAGGATTGAAGAAGTTAAGTTAAGATTTTTGAAATGAAGTGCTGTTGAGATTTAGACTTCTTTTCTACTGAGCTTTTGAGAGGAAAGATCACATACCTCTTCAGGTTCTCGAAGGAAGAGTGCAAGACTTATCAAAGTAGAGGAGACTCTGCCGGACCGGGAAGGTCTTCTAACATCAAGGCTAAGGTTGTAAGGTTCTTCTATTATTTTAATATTAATACAATCAAGTTCTCGTTTTTTCTTAATAAATTGTCATTCGATTGTTTATTTCAATAAGTCAGTCGTTTGATCGCTTATTTCATAGATTCCTTGATCACTATGATAGGTATGTTTCATGATTTTTTGTTAAACAGGTGCTATTGATATTTTCTTGTTTGTGATTGCAGATCAACGAAATATGATACTTTCTTGCGACAAAAGAGATCTTGTTGCAACGAAGGATTATTGATGCGACGAAATCACTACGACCACAAATAAGCATTTGGATCTAAGGTAGGATCGACACCTTCATAGCATTTATTTTTAAAACGAATACATCTAGAGAAATACAAACTTATTTTTTCGTTTGTTGCTAGATTGTCTTCTGACACTAGGGAGATCGGTCTTGCCCGCAAGAACGATTTATCCGGCCAACATGCCTAACCTACTTTAATTTCATTATTTATGTGAGCATATTTCAGTGCCTTAATATTAATGAAATAAAGTTTTATTTCTCTTGCATCTCTTTTTTTATGGTTATATTTGTATTCTATTGCGTTCCTGTATAATTCTTGATCACAATCATTCTTATGACTGATGGTGATTTTTGGTGATTTAATATTTGTTGTAATAAATTTATTTCATGTGCAGATGCAGGAAAAAGTGAGAGTTTTGGTGATGAAAGTAGATATTTCATAAATAATCCATGGAGGAGGAAAAAAAGTGCCTTAAACATATTTGGAGAGATATTTGGTGATGAAGAATGGATGATATTTTATGAGAATAGTGAAATAGAAATTGAGGCCATAAAATTTTAAAATTTTGAAAAAACGTTGCAATGGATTAATTTTAATGGCATACGTGAGAAAAGGGATAATTTGGGCATTCAAAATTATGATTTATGTATTCTGATGAAGAAATTACCTAAAATTTAAAAAATGAAGAAACAAAAACAATCGACCATTAGAGATATTTTTAGGTCTAAAATGGCCCTCAAAACAAAAATGTACAACCAAAATAAACTCTATAAGAACTAATAGGATACAATATGATGATGCCAACCATGGGGGATGATTCAATATTTTTGGAGTATAAGAAATAAAAATATTAAAAAATAATAAAATAAAAAAGTACTTTTTCAACCTGTATTTTCAGCTTATCTCCCTACAGTTTTACTCAAATTTAGAGCAAGAGCACTCATTGGATGTCGAATTAATTCCTCATCCAATGGGTACCCATTTTATACTTTCAATGGACCCTGCTACATGAAAAATGAGAAATACATGAAAAAAATCTCATTTTTCGTGTAGCAAGGTCCATTGAAAGTAAAAAACATGGGTACTCCTTAGATGAGGAATTAAATTTTGCATCCAATGATTTCTCCAACTTGAATTTGAGTAAAACCGTAGGGAGATAAGTTGAAAATACGAGTTAAAAAAGTAGCTTTTTCTTTTTCTCTTTAAAATTTGATGATGTCATCTAATATTCTTTCATTATTTCCACTATCGTTTTACAATATTCCTTAGGAGGCCCATTTTAGACCTCAAAATTTCTCTAATGAATAGAAATTAGTTGATTGGACGAGAGTATATCAGTAAGGTAGGCGGGGCATTGCAAAATAAAGTATGGAAACCTAGAATATTGAGGGCAAAATCAATAAATAAGCAGCTACAAGAGACAAATATGATAGAGTTAATGAGGAAGTTCTTTATAAGAAAAAAATAATTTTTAAGAGTTTCACTAAAGTGAGGCAAGTGTATGGTGGAAAAACAAAGTTTGGGATATAGGAGAAAGAGAAATTGCAATATATGCAGCTGTAATTGAAAAAATGTAGACAACTAGTTGGAAGGTACAACCAACAGTTTAAGACTCATGACGAGGAGACCACAAATTTTTTTCCTTGGGAGTTTGATGTAGAAACATTTCTTCAAGTCAAAAATACCTAGGATGTCTTGCCACATTTACTAAAGGGAGTGAGTTCCCTTAATTTAATTTAAGTCAAATTTATGTAATTAAAAGGTTGGAATTTGATTTTGTTGTTGAAATGGGGATTTATTTAGGAAATAAGGAATTATTTCCTCATTCACATGTAATGCACCATTTGGAGACACTTTTTGAGGAGTTTGGTATATTAGGCTTATATTTTATATTTTCCCTATATGGAATATTAGATACACCTTTAATGTATCTCAACCAAACCATTATATTTTATATAGGCAAGTTTGTATAGAAGGTAGATAGAAGAGATCATAGAGAAGAGGAGATAATCAAGAGAGGCTAAGGTACCTTTTGTAGCTGAAACAATCCCCATTTTGGTTTTATCTTTTCATAATAATGGGGACCCTTCTTCTAAATTTTTCTATGGTCATTCTTGGTTTTCTTTTCCTGGACAATTTTTTACTTGTTGTGATTACATCCAATATTGTGGACCCTCCAACAACTTTCCAATATGAATTTTATTTGACTTCAATCTCTGAATTAAACCTTGAAACCTTTTAAAATATTCTATTGGCTTTGTTATTTGGAAAGATCGATTGATGAAATCCCTTCGTATTGTTTAGTTTTGGCTTGTTTTGGCCTCTTTATGACATTTCATAATGTACATATATTACGACATATACATATCATGTATATATTATGATCAAATGTAAATAAATTTTTTTGTAAGTTTTCAAGTATGTTGTACATAATATACATAAAATTTTAACATTAAATAACATATCTTAACATAACATGGATATTGTACATAGCATAAACCAACATATCACATAATTCTAAACTATTTCATGCTATAACCTTCAAAATTATTTTAAATCGAAGGGGAATATTCAAAAATATTTAATGCCAATTAATATTCAAAACTATTAAAATGGAAAAAACCTTAAAATCGATTTTAAAGTGAAGGGAATATTATCAAAGTTCAATTTTTTTTTTTTTTTTATTTCCCAACAAAATGGAGGGCTCCATGATGGCCATGCTCATCAACCTGTTAAGGCCCTATAAGACTAGCGTGTCCCTTTATTTTTATTGATAGTGTAGCCTCTTATTGTTATTGTTGTACCCATGTTGTCCCCATATTTTTATTATTGTGCCCCATAGAAGCCCACTATTGTTATTGTTGTGCCCTTACATTATTATCATTATGTCGGCTCTAATTATATTGTTACCACTTAGACTCCTATATACAGAAAGGAGTTTTTTTCATTTGAATCATCTAAAAATTATTCATAAATATAATGTAAAGGAGGTTTCCCACTCAAAGAGGTTAAGTTCTAAGTCATTGATCTATCGTTTCTTCTATTTAGTGAGTTGGTTGCATAACATTTGGTATTACTACTTTGGATTATAAGGTTTCACTTCTTCAAGTAGGTCATCTTGGAATTTTTACTATAACTTTTTTTTTATGAGGCTTCAGATGCTGAAATATTTACCATGTGGAGAAGAAATCTTGGTGAAATTTTTGTAAAAATTTCAGATATTGGTTCGCTATATTTTCCAAGATATGATCTGAGAAGTTAGGGTTTTTTCAAGCTCCAAAATTTTGTCTCAAATAGGTGACCTATGGAAAATCATCATAACTTTCATTTTAGGCATCAGATCTAAATTCTGTAAAAAGTAACAGAAATTAAAAATATTATTGTTTTTTGTATAAAAATTTTAGGTCCGAAGGTCAGAAAAATGACATGTGGCACTCCGTCTAAGTTCTCTCCACTAAACCAGTCTATAATTTGGTCATCATGGGATATCGGGTATACATTTATCTTGAAGAATCCAAATTAGGTATGACCCATGGGATTAGAAATACGTCTCAGAGGGATACTACAATATCAAAGTTCAAATATTGGGGATCCGAAATCACAAAGATAAATCAGGTTCAATATTGAGCTCCTCAAAAGCAAGAAAAATGTGTGTATTTTTTTTTAAAATTGCATAACGTTTGTTTGAAAAATCATTTTTAAGGGAATATTGAAGCACAGATATCAGTATTGGTTTACATAATTACTCCCAAAAATAATTCCACACCTATTAAGCCCTTAGAAATCTCTCCTATGACACATGAAGAGGAAGAACTGCAACATGATATATCAAAATTACAAGACCAAGCGAAACAAATTTCGCTCTTGCAAAGAGTAACCAAAAATGATAGGGAAGCTAAGATAGATGGTATGGAAGCTAAGATGGATGGAATATAATAAAAAATGGAAAATTTTAAGGATGGATTAAAAGCATACATGGATGGTTTAAACTTAGACATGTAAGGTTTGGCAATGTTGTTACAAGAAAGACTTCCTGGTGGTGACAAGGTAATCCATCAAAATCATAATGAAGAAAAAGGGAATATGAATTGTGATTTTAGAAACCTCAATGTTTGGTTTAAGAACCACCACACTCCAAATATCTATATTAGGAATTTTTATGTAAAGGATCTGGTAACATGGATACTACAAATGGAGCAATAACTTGATCTCCATGATGTGCAACACTCAAAAAAGGTACACATTAAAACTTTATATTTAGAACCCAGTCAGTTTGTATGGTATCTATGGATTTTTTTTGATAAACCACTTGTCACTTCATTAATTTTTATGGAGGAAATGATAACACATTATGAGGATACAAAGAGAAACACTTTCTTTAGCCAATTGATAAATATCAAACGAAAGGATTCAATCGCATAGCACACTGAGGACTTCAAAAAATTGAATATCAGGGTAGCATATATTCCATAAGAGCATGTGATTGATTTAGTCAAAGGGAATTTAAAGGATAACATCCAACATGAGGTTCGTCGTTGGTAACCTGATTTATTGCAGAAGGCAATCAGGGTGGCAAGAAAAGTTGAAAGAAAAATTATGGCAACAAGGAAGTCTACCAATCAAAACTATAAATATGGAAATTTTTTTGCTCCTAGCCTTCCACAACCTAAAAGGTTGACACCACAAAAATTGGAGGAAAAAAAAGGAAAAGGTCTTTGTCATAGTTGTGATAGAAAATACAATAAAGTTCATAAGTGTGTAGAGAAGAAATTATTTTACATAGACTGTGAAGGGGAGGAAGAAAAGGAACAAGAAACAATAAAAGAGGAGGATATACACTAGGAACCAACCCCAGAGAAGGAAGAAATGAATCCAACCATATGTTGTAATGCATTGGAAGGAATTACCACTCCTCAAACTCTCAAGATAGATATATGAAGAAAAAAAAGGTAATAACGCTGATTGATTTGGGTAGTACCCATAATTTTATTTTTTGTAAGGTAGCAAAGGAATTGAATTTCTTCATATATCCAGCACAAGAGTTTCAAGTGATGGTTGCAGGTGGAGGAACTACAAATTTCTATGGAAAGTTCCATAATATCAAGCTAAACATGGGGGAATATGTATTGAATAGTCCAATGAGTGACGTTGATGTTGTACTAAGAGTCCAATGGTTACAATATTTTGGGACTGTAGCTTTTAATTTTCAAGAACTTTTCTTGAAATTTTTTTGGGAATGAGAGGAATTTGAATTAGGGGGTATCACAGGGAAACTAGGAAATATAATCATCTCTAATTTCATGACAAAGCTTCTAAATAAATAACAACGAGGCATAATTTCACAATTATGCTCACTACATGTTAAAACATCGAAATCATCTATTTCTCCAGATCTCCAAAAATCCTTCGATAATCATTCCAAGGTGTTTGAGACTCCCAAATGCATCCCACCTATTCGTGATCATGATCATGCTATTCATTTGATTCCAGTAATTGTTCCTCCAAACATCAGGCCTTACAGATATTCTTATGCCCAAAAGAGTGAGATTGAACATATGGTTGCAGAAATGCTAAAGGCCGGTACAATTCAACATAGTCAAAGTTATTTTCCTGCTCTAGTAGTATTGGTGCACAAGAAGGATGGGCCATGGAGTATGTGTCCAGATTATAGGGAGCTCAACAAGCTCACTATTAAATATAAATTTTCCATTCCTATCATTGATGAATTATTGGATGAATTACATGGAGCAATTTACTTCACCAAGTTGGATCTTCAATCAGGATATAATCAAATAATAATGAATACTAAATACATTCTGAAAAACAACATTTAGAACTCAAGAGTGTCATTATGAATTTTTGGTCATCCATTTTTTCCTTACCAATGCACCTTCTACATTTCAAGCTTTGATGAATTTCGTTTTCAAACCCTTCCTTAAAAAATTTGTGTTAGTATTTTTTGATGATATACTAATCTACAACAAGTCTGGGAAGGATCATGTTCAACATGTTGATAGGGTGATGAAAATATTGGAGGAGAAACAATTATATGAAAAAACCTCCAAATGTTTATTTGGAGCATAGGAGGTGCAATATCTGGGTCATATTGTATCTCACGAGGGTGATACGATATAAACTAACAAAAAATAAATACATTAAGGAATGGAAAATCCCCACAACAATAAGGCATCTGCAAGGATTTCTCAGGTTGACAGGGTATTATCACAAGTTTGTTAAGAATTATGGGAGAATACAAACACCTTTAAGAACATTACTGAGGAAAGGTCCATTTTATTGGACTCTAGAAGCAACTAATGCCTTTGAACATCTTAAAGAGCCAATGTACCAAGCACCGGTTTTAGCTAGGTGAGACTTCAAAAAAACCTTTATTATGGAGTGTGATGCCTCGGGAAATGGAATTGGTGTTTTTTTTATGCAAGAAGGAAGACCCATTTATTTGGAAAGTCATCCAATCAAATGAAAGTATTTACAAAACCTATTTCTCATAAGGAAATGTTGGCAATACTACATGCACTTATACAATGGAGACCTTACCTAATGGGAAAACTCTTCAAGGTAAAAATGGATTATAATAGTCTTAAATACTTTTTAAAAAAGAGATTATCTGCAGAAGAGCGACAAAAATGGGTAACAAATATGTTTGAGTTATGACTTTCAAATCATGTACAAAAAAGGGAAGAAAAATGTTGTTGCATATACACTCTCAAGAGAGGATGAGGATGTGGAAGCATTGATTTGTGCCATTTCTATTATCCAACCAGATTGGATAATCGAAGCAAGAGACAAATGGAAGAATGACGAAGAAGTGTGGGAACTCATTCAAAATTTTCATAAAGATCCCAGTATATCTTATACATTTAGCTGGAAAAATGATTCATTATGGTACAAAGACTGTGTATATATTTATACGAATTCTTAACTCAAAAAAAATATTCCTTTGGAATTGCTCACCTCTTCCTAAGGAGGGAACTCAATATTTTAAAAAACTTACCAAATGGTTAAGAAGGATTTTTTTGGGGATGGACTTAAATCAAATATTTAAAAGTTTGTGGTAGAATTTTTGGTTTTCCAACAAAATAAATTTGATACAATTAAGACCCCTGGTTTGTTACAACCTTTATCCATTCCAAGTCAACATTGGAAGGAGGTTTCAATGGATTTTATCATGGGTTTACCCAAGTCCGAAGAAGAGAGTGTCATCATGGTGTTAGTTGATATATTTACCAAGTATGCACACTTTTGTGGATTATCGCATCCATTTAAAGTCAATACAATTTATACTGCATTTATGGAAACAATTCAAAAGCTACATGGAAACCCAAATATTATTGTGAGTGATAGAGATACCATTTTCATTGGAAATTTTTGGACATGATTATTTTCTTGACTGACTACTCAATTAGCTCATAACTCATCTTATCATACTCAATATCATGGGAAAAATGAGATAGTGCACAAATGTTTGTAAGGATATCTTTGTTGCTTTGTATCTAATAAAAAAACACAATGGGTCAAGTGGCTACCTATGGCTGAATGGTGGTAAAACACTTGCTTCCATACTGAAGCAAACATGACACCATTTATAGCACTTTATGGATATCATCCACTGTCCATCACATCATATTTGAGAGAAAATTCTAAGGTTCAAGCAGTGGAAGATCACATTGAGCATCAAAAACTAGTTCTCCAACTATTAGATGATAACCTCACTTTGGCGCAAAATCGAATGAAACAACATGAATATCAACATCACAGCGAAAGAAGTTTTGATGTAGGTGAATGGGTATTTTTATGCTAAAACCATACAAACAAATGTCCCTCAAGCAAGCTAAGAAGGATAATAAATTACCACCAAATTATTATGGTCCTTACAAGGTGTTGCAAAATATTGGTACTATGGTATACAAATTAGAGATTTCGGCATCTTCCCTAGTGCACCCAATTTTCCATGTTTCATCCTTAAAAAAGGTTGCATGTGACAAGCTCCTAGTTCAAACAATATTTCCAGAACTTGACGAGGAAGGAAAAATCATAGTGGAACTTGAAGTAGTCAAGGAAACAACAACTCGAAAGCTACGAAATCAATCAATTTCAGAGTATATCGTCAAGTGGAAGAACTTATCCACTAAATATTCCTCATGGGAGGATGAAAAATTTATACAGAAGCATCCACAACTACTCAAGGATTGAGGAAAATACTTATTTGAAGAAGCGGGGCATGTTAGGTCCCTATAATACTAGTGTATCCCCTTATTTTTATTGTTGTTGTAGCACCCTTATTGTTATTTTTGTACCCATGTAGTCCCCATATTGCTATTATTGTGCCCCATACAAGCCCACTATTGTTATTGTTGTGCCCTTACATTATTGTTATTTCAGCTCCGATTATATTGTGACCCCTTAGACTTCTATATATAGAGAGGAGATTTTGTCATTTGAATCATCCAATAATTTTTCATTTATGTAATGTAAAGGAGGTTTCCCCCTCAAAGAAGCTAATTTATAAGTTGTTGATCTATCTTTCTTTCTATTTTTTGATCTGTTTGCATAACACAACCCTTCCACTTCGATGAGGGGTATGCTCGTTCAACCTTTACATGATGGATTTACGATTGTTCCATGATGGCTCCACGATCATACGTCAAAGCTATCAAAGGGTTTCCACGGCATGTTGCATGAAATAAAACACACCTCCATCAATCTTTATGCCAAACATCGTTATTCCAAGCATGTCCTCCGTCAAAGAAATATCATTGTGAATGATACCCGTGTCATAATGCCATGGTTACACTCTCGTTCAAACACTTGTCCAACATTTCTACCTTGATACATCTCACATTTCTCAGCCTCCGCCAATGCCATCCTACGTGGAGCATTCCTCAGTGATTATTCTTTGTTGTTTTATTTAATAATTTTGGATATCATATTTATTTTATAGCTAATATCTTGTTATTTCTGTTGATAAATGCCAACAATCAACAATGTTACCAATAGAAGTGGGGATAACTGCACAAATGAAGGAGGATTTTAGAGACAGAATCGGATTTCAACTAACTTGATGTATTATTTGAACAAATAAAAAAATTAACTCTGCGTATGAGGAGCTAATTGGATAGTTATGAGCGGACGAACAAAATTTATTAACTTGCTTTGAACTACAATGAATCCAATTGCTGGCATTTGCAGTGCTTCTTATTTCAATTTGCACTAGTTATTAAAAACAATTTGAAATCATCTTTCTAGTTGAATGGCACTTTGTGCGCATTTAAGTTTTGTTACATTTAAGTTTCCAATGAATTTCACATGTGGAAGGAACTCAGTATCTTTGTAATATTTATAAACTGAGCTTGGGCTCTAGAATCACGGTTCAGAAAATTTCATTATTCATGGCATATATTTTTTCCTTTGTTGTACTCTCTTTATTTCCTATTTTATAATATCAGGCCTGCTCATCCATGATCCAACATAACTCGTATGCATTGATGCTTCAGTCATGTTTGCATTAAACCTGAACTAGAGCTTAATCATGGTGGTTGTTGTCAAATCGGGTGGTTTTGGTATCATATGACTCACTATTTCAATATGAGCATTTTTCTTTTTTACTGTTAAAAAATTAAATTCAATAGGATTATATATATTATTTTCCTTTTGTTTGTTTCAACTTTCATTAAATTTCGCACTTATGTTATTCGTGGCTACCATATTATGTTTGGTTTAATAAAAAACCATAAAAAAAGTACATGTTGTATATATACCATAATTCATTTTTATTCACATGGTATTCCACATTAACTAAAGGAAATATTTTGTTATTTGTTTTAAAATAAAAGGGGAAGAATTTGCGTCCTATTAACTTTTAGAAGAAGAATGTGAAGTTGATATGAAGCTTGTAAGTGTTAATTATTTAACATTTTTACTGATTGACAGGTTGATTTCTACTTTTGTAGGTTCTCTTATAACTTTATAAATCATCGTCCTTGCACAAATTAATGGATTTCATACTAATATATTTGACTCTGCTAGTCATTTTTTAAATCTTTTTATTTCATACATATATGTGATTGGTGATTTGTGCATGGACGCTGCAAGTAGTACTGACCTCATTTCAAATAATTTGATTTCATCCTTTTCTATCTTGCAGTAAAGAAACAAAGAAGGTCGTAATACCACCTGAAATACATTCTCCTTTGATTATCAAATTTTGGATCCTTTTATTATGTTCTCGGAAACACTGTAAAATTTTGCGTATGCAGTTATGCTTTCGATAATACTTTTTCGATTGATCTTAAATTTTTGAATTTACTATCTATATTTTATTTCAATGAATGCTAGTCTAAGCCTAGGCTTGTATATACATAAGTAGCATAGAGGTATAATTTCATTTAGAATAATATATATTCACTGTGTTTCCTTCATATTTTCAAAAATACAAAAAAAAATGTTTTTTCTCAAATCAAGCCTCCATTCATTGGAGCGTCACCTTGTAAAGGGTAAACTAGTCCCAAAATTCCATTCAAGAATGCCATTAATGAAAAACAATTTAATCGAGACTCTGAATGGGTAGCTCCTCCTGTGTTGAGTCAAGACATTTCCAACACTTAACTGGACCAAGAGAGGTTTGAGAGGAATATTTAAGAGGGTTAGGGCATAGAAAAAATTAATAATTGTATAATCATGCCAAGTCTATGTGAAAACAATGTTTGTAATTATCCTCCATATGTATAAATTATATCCAGGTTTTGAGTTAAGTTTTCATATCTCAAGAAAGTGATAATTGCAACTCAATTGATGAATACACACACATAGGTCATGAATTCAATACCTGAGCCATAATTATCTCAATAATCTTGAAACCCATATAGTTTATAGCCATATTCTAGACTAGAGAGAGTGAAAAAATTTAAAGGAGCTTTGACCCACATTCGGTTCAAGGTGAACATTTCTGAGACATTACATAGTCTTAGAATGAAGGCTTCTGTCATTCATGATTTAAGCAAAGTATTTTCCGGATAATTCACATCATTGTATTAAGGTCAGTGCGCTCTGAACCACTTATTGTGGTTCATCATCAGGACAAAGATGGATAGTGTGACCCATAGACCGAATAATTATAGTAGAGATGCAACAATAAACTCTTAATAGTGAGGAAAATAAATAATATAATAATAATAAATAACTTTACAACAAACTTAAAAAAAAAAAAAAATAGAAAGAAAATAAATATCAATAAAAATAAATGTTAAGGAAGGTCTAGAAAAAAATTATTATATATATGAAAGAATAAATTAATTCATTAGAAACTACACAAAATAACAAAAAAGAGAGGAAGAAATTAACAAAAGTAACATTGAAGAGGATATATATATATATATATATATATATAGAGAGAGAGAGAGAGAGAGAGAGAGAGAGGGACCCTTATAAAGTTAACAAAGTGTATATATATATATATATAGATAAGGACCCTTATAAAGTTAACAATGTAAATCCTCACAAAAAAATGTCTTAGACCCATTTTTACCTCTATATTCTTTGTTGATTTTTCAGTAGATTAGGACGTACTCCAAGCCCTAGGGTTCAGGGTTTGGAGGGTCGAGCACCACAAGAGTCACTTGTGGGTTTGGAACCTAAGGTTGGGTTTTTTCACCCATCATGATTTGGGCCAAAACCATGGAGAATTTTGGACATGTGATGGGATGAGATGATAGAGGGAGGAAAGGAGAATCCAACGTTTCGAGAATCGTTGAATTCTGAGATGTCCTTGATGAGATATGAATTTTTGAAGTTGACAATTAATTATTGGACAGTCAAGTCATCTAGGCTTGAGTAAAATTGGTTCAAAAGACATGTATCTTCACTAATTCGTGTAGCCCTTTTAAAAGTGTATAAATAGAAGGTGTTGGACATCATTTTAGATCATCCAAGAGAAATGTTTCATATTAAATCAATCTGAGTTAGTCGTAGCTCAAGAAGGGAGGCCGAAGTTAGAAAAGATAAGGAAGTTTGGGTTTGTTCTTGTGTTTTCCTAAGGCCGAGTAGGAGCAGAGGAAGCCACTGTCTAAAGGAGGAAGTTTGGGTTAGTTTATTAAGTCGTTTCTGGGAATTTTTTCTCCAATTATGTAGTCGTGGTTCTGGTCTTGAAACATAGATATCCACATCACTATATCATTGTAATGAAGGCGTTGCAAGCCTAATTTGAGGGTTAGAACAACCCATAATTCGAGAACAAGTGTAAAAAGAATCAAGGAAGGGACAACCACAACTGTTAGGAGGTTATTTTGAGGACTTAGTGAAGCCTAATGTGACTATTGTCATGTCCTAACTAGTCAACCTTCCTACAACAGAGTAACATCAGAATTGAGGTATGATGAGGTTGATTTTATGTTGAATTATTTGTTGAAGTGGATGTATAGTTGCATCCTGTGGGAACCAATTAGAAAGGTTGAATTAGAGAGTTAGCATCCTTTCTTAGGATAATATCTCACAATGATTGTATTTTGCATCATTGGACTAGTGAAGGGAAGCATGTTGATGGCCCAAAGTATCTCTTGACAAGGCATCATAAAGTGGTGTTGACAGTTGAAGTTTAGGTGAAGATTAGAGCCTAATATGTAGCTCTTTGATGGACGAAAGAGGATAATAGATTGGAAGATTGGAGATCAGGAACTGGCTAGCCTAGAAGAGTAGATTGGATCAACCTCTGTTCATTGGAGCAAAAGTGACTTGCAACAGTGATAGGTGGAAGCCCTCTTGGAGACTCTATGTGTTATATCTTCATGGACAAAGGGGCACTAGAGAGAAAAATGAGAGCGAAGGACCGACATGACAACATACGACGTAGAGACTATAGTGAGATTATAATTGTGTCTTTTATCCCTTGTAAGGGAGCCCTAATAATGTTGTACAATTATGTTGGTTTAATATAATGAATATTGGTTTGTTGTACATTATCATCCAATATTTTGTTAAAAAATGTCTATACTTATGCATGTGTGATTTGCTGCTATTTTATATTTCATCGTGCAAAGTATCTTGTGTTGAGATTCTTGGTTTGGTAGTGTTAGTGATTCTAATATTCTATCCTAGACCCAAGATCATGGAAATTCAACATGGTATCAGAGAATGTATGAGCTACTTTGGAAGACAACGAATCATCAGAGTGCACAATGAAGTACAACTTAAGAGGGAGTTGGTCACATTGTAGGTGAAGGGCTCACTACAATGTAAAAGTTACAGAATGGTCTCTGGTATGAGGATAGGTTTGAGGGGCTGTCCAACTATAGTTCATGGAAGGAAAGGATCAAGTTGGTCTTGCAGGTCAACAAGATCTGGGAATTTTTCGATAAATCCATCAAGAAGCCAACTGACGCAAAGGCACTAGAAGTGTACAAGGATTTGGATGAGAGGTTTATATTGATCATCCTTGATAGTGTGAAGGATTCCCTAATACCTTGTTTGTCTAGGAAGAACACTACACATGATATGTGGATGGCTCTTAAAAAAAAATTCCATAATAAGAACGAGAACAGGGTACTGGTATTGGAGGATAAATTTAACTCCAACAATATGTTCCAGGTGAAGGTGTGACTTTGTATCTGATGAGATAGTCTTATGTCAAAGATGAGCTTGTTGTCATTGGTGTGACTATTTCAGATTCAGATATGATGAGGATTTCCTTGAAAGGGTTTACTCTATAATGGAAGCCCTTCATCAAATGAATCATTTCCAAGGACAAGTTGCCAGACTGGAATAGGCTTGTGGGATGAATTAATTCAAGAATATTTGTGAGACTAGGATCTTCATCCAATGAAGAAGGAAGATGAGGATGTGGCACTTTTATCATGAATGAAGGATAAGAAAAAGAAGGACTTTATTAAAGTAAAGTTTTTCAACTGTGGCAAGATGGGTCATTTTTCATCGAGATGTTCAATGAAGAAGAAGGGAGATGATGACAAGAGGAAAGGGAACCAAGTCATCGGTGTTTCCATTCATGTTGAGATAGATGCTCTCACCATGAGATTGGAGGAGTAGGACTTTGCTATGATCTCTCATTTCTTGCATGGTACTATCAATGAGGATGGATGCTACGCGGATAATGACGCGATGAAACATATGATAGGGTCACATGAGGTTTTCGAGATTCTATCTAAATGGGACTTGAAGTTGTACATGTTTTTGGGTGACAAGAGTCAAAAGGAGATCTGAGGATCGAGATTGGTGCCATTCGGGATGGAGATAGGATGGGTGATGCGGGTCCAGGATGTATTGTTTATAATAGGACTCAGATATAGTGTGATATATGTCTCGATGATCAAGAAGAAGGGGTTTGAGGTCTTATTCTAGGATGGGAAGTCAAGACTTAGAACTATAGGCTCTAGCTCCGATGGTATTATGCTTGGAGTTAGAGAGCATGGTGTATATAGACTGACAGGAAAGCTTATGGATCATGGGAAGAAGAGGCAGGTGGAGTAGGTGCAGGTTCCAGAGAAGCAGGTACAAGTGTAGACTTCATAGGGGCATGTCCAGGTTCTAGAGGTTCATAAGGAGTCGAGTTCTAGCAAGAGCTTACAGATTCAAAGGGAGACTTTGTAGCCTAAGAAGAGCATGTGACCAATGGAAAGAAATGGTGCTTCCACATCTTCCAAGAAGGAACCTTGGAGGGATTGAAAAGTGATATATGAGAACAAGAAGAAGAAGGATTCTTCCAATAACAACGACACTTTTGAGAGAGACGTGGTTCATGATACAAGGATCCCTACAGTGGTGCACACCAATAGTTGGGTAAGTGTTTTGATTAGTGATGATGATGATGAGTTACTTCCTAGTCTTGGAAGTACCTCCCTTGCTAGGATGTAGTTTGATTTTTGAGTAGCTTGGGAGTTACTCCAAGATGTCAAGTTTTGGGTTAGGAGGGTGGAGCACCACAAGAGTCAGTTGTGAGCTTGGAACCCAAGGTTGGGGTTTTGCACCCATTGTGATTTGGCCCAAAACCATGGAAAATTTTGGACATGTGATGGTATGAGATTATAAAGGGCAGAAAGTAGAATCCAACACTTCAAGAATTGTCAAATTCAAAGATGTCCTTGATGAGATATGAAATTTTGAAGTTGAAAATTAATTAATGGATAGTCAAGTCATGTAGGCTTGAGTCAAATTGCTCCAAAAGACATGTTTCTTCACTAATTAGTGTAGCCCTTATAAAATTGTATAAATAGAAGGTGTTGGACATCGTTTTAGATCATCTGAGAGCATTATTTCATAGTAAATCAATTTTATATAGACACAACGTAAGAAGGGAGGTTGAAGTTGGAAAAGAGAAGTTTGGGTTTGTTATTGTGTTTTCCTAAGGCGGAGTAGGAGTAGAGGAATTCGTTGTCTCAAGGAGAAAGTCTAGGTTACTTTATTAAGTATTTTGTGAGTAATTTGTCTTCGATTAAGGTAGCCACGCATCTGGTCTTGAAAAAGAGGTAGTTGCTGCCCTAGATCACTGTAGTGAAGGTGTCGCAGGCCTAGTTGGAGGGCTAGAACAACCTAGAATTCAAGAACAAGTGGAGAAAAATAAAGGAAGGGAAAACCAAAACTATTAGGAGGTTATTTTCAGGAGTTATTGAAGGTTGATGTGATCGTTTTCATGCCCTAACCAGTCAACCTTCCTACAATAGAGTGACATCATAATTGATGTAGGGTTAGGTTGATTTTATGTTGAATTGTTTTTTGAAGTGGATGTATAGTTGCAACCTATGGGAGCCAATTATAAAGGATGAATTGGAGATTTATAAGAATTTCTTAGGAGCAGATATTACAGTGATTGTATTGGGAATCATTGGACTGGTGAAGGGTAGTGTGTTGATGGCCCAAAGTATCCCTTAAAATGCCATCATAAAGTGGTGTTGATAGCTGAAGGTTGAGTGAATATTGGAGTCTAATGTGTAGCTCTTTGATGGAAGAAAGAGATTATTATATTGGAATAGTGGAGCTCAGGGATTGGCCAGCTTAGAAGAAAAGATTCGATTACCTCGTGTTCATTGGAGTAGAAGTGACCTGGAGCAGTGATAGGTAGCAACCTTTTTGAAGACTCTATGTTTTGCCTCTTAATGGACTAAAGGGCACTAGAGAAAAAAATGAGAGAGAAGGACCAAAAATATGAGATACAACATAGAGAATGCATTGATATTATCATTGTATATTTTATCCCTTATAAGGGATCCCTGAGATTGTTGTATTATTTAGTTGGTTTAATATAACGAATATTGGGTTGTTGTACATTATTGTACAATATTTTGCTAAATAATTTATACTTGTGCATTTACGATTTACTGCTATTTTATTTTCATTGTGCAAAGTAGATTTTGTTGAGATTCCTAGTTTGGTAGTGTTGGTGATTCTAAGATTCTATCCTAGACCCAAAAGCATTGAAATTCAGCACTCTTGACAACAAGGTTGACACTTGGTGTATTTATATTGGTTCATACAAGAAACATGAAAGCAATGATGGAATATTACGTTAGCATGACATAAGTAGAAGTGGCGTCTCACCACTCGCGAGCTACTACGTGATGATGTTGACGTCATCAAAAACACGTCACCCCAACAAGGCTTCCTTATAAGGATTAGATGACGTGCATGTAAAGGCATCCGAGATTATTCGGATATGGGATAAGGTGGCACACAGTATGGGAAAATAACTCACCCTAAGAAGTAGTTCATTGATCCATGAGCTAAGTAGTGAGTCCCACTGAGACACATCATCCCATACCAACGACCCGGAAAGGTTTCAAAAAAGTGCAAAGTGGGTTTTTCTAGGAAGGTTAAGCGTTGTTACATGATGGAATATGATGCAAAGTTGAGAAACAATAATAAAGAGTATGAAACATGTCACCCTAGAAGCACCACCTTGGAAGGAAATAAAAGGGCACGAGGGAGGAAGTTTCAAGCTGATTCAGTGCCAAGAAACTGTGGCATGTATAGTCAGAGTTGGTGACCAATGGAAGGGCACATATGGAGAGTGGTGAACTGACATGACATGTAATCCCAAAAGGGAGACCCAAAAGGTTTTTATAAAGTTGCGCCAGGAAAATAAAGCTAGGGGCTAAAAATAAAGCACCAGGACACGGTTTGTTCAGGTGTTTGTGAAGAAGGGCACAAAGTGTTTACAATAATTGTTAAGTCCTCGGTGTTGTATCATAAAATGGGCTCGCAAAAGGTTGTATATGAATATTTTATTAATAAATCATTTGGTCCCAACAAAGTTATAAGTATTAGTGTTAAAGTTCTTTGCGCATATAGTTGAATATTTATGTATTAAGAGGTTGGCAGTGTTAAGTTTGGAAATTTTTCCAAATACATCTGTAGTGTTGAAAACTTTAGAAGAGAGGCATAAACAATTTGGAAGCAATATTTGGTGGCATGGATAGTTTGGAGAATAAGTTAGTATATTAGCTAAATTTGGTGATGCACCAAAATTAGAAAACCTCTACTAAAGCTTGATAAAAATCGAGAATAGAAAATTGAGTAGTGTAAACTCAGATCTTCTTCCAATTACAAGTAAGAAATGTTTAAATACTTGAAGTCCACACTCAAAAAACATGTTTGAAGTAGGAAAAAGGAAAAAATAAATATTCATGCAATCATAAAAGTACAAGATAACTCAAAGTTAAAAGACTAAAAATAACAATCCAAATTATTTAAAAGCATAATTGAATTTGTAAGATTATAGGTATTATGAGTATGTGTGTTGGATTGATGTTATTGGTGTGCTTGGGATTTTATTAGTGATTGGAGATTGTTGAAGGTGATTGTCGTGAGTGATTAACTGAGGAAATTATTTTTTCCGTATGGAATTGGCCTTCATGATTTGAGTTTGAAAATGGAAATAAAAATAAATCATTGAATTCAAGCAAGTGGTACCTCGTAGATCAGGGGTTGTAGCTCCTTCTAGTAGTTGTTGGTAAAATTTAGGTGTCAGAGCTCCTTATAGTAGTAGCTGATATACTCAAGGGTTGTATCTCCTTTCAGTTGTTGCTTATAAATCAAGGAGTAGTAGCTTTCTTTTGGTTGTACCTAGATAGCTTAGTAACAACAAATAGAAGCTTTCCCTTGTGAAGTAAATTGAAGTACAGTTTGAAGAACTTATGTGTTTATTTTTGTCTCTAATGATTTATTCTAGTGATGACGATATGAATTAATTATTGGAGTATTTATTAGTGTCCTAATTTATTTTTCAAGTGAAAGAAAGTTTCAAAATTCCAACAATATTGATTCATCTCCCCTCTTAGTATTATCATGGTTTCTAACACTGCCCCTTCCCCCCTTCCCACCTACTCCTCCCTCCCCACCCCCAGCTTACATAAGGGACTTGGAACCTTGTCCAGCTTACATAAGGGACTTGGAACCTTGTTAGTTCTGGAATCATTGGGACAGTGTCAGACAAAATAATGTCAATGCAATTATCGATGGAATGACTACTCACAAAATTAACCTTTTTTATTTTGAAATGATTTTCTAGGGTCTCAAAGATACCAAAAATAAAAAGCCATCCACCACGGGAATTATGTCATAACAAAGCTCACTCAACCAATAAAAAATAGAAAAATAATATTTCTAGAAATTAGAAAATTATTTTTAAATTTAAGGAAAATTAGAAATGTTTAACATTTTCTCGAAACTTTGATAAAAATTATAAAACATAAAAAAAATAACTGAGATTCAACTTACAATAATGAGTGCTATACTTGTTGGTGAGAAATAAAGACTAATAACATATAGAATAGTAAGAAAAAAAATATCCAAAATTAAAACATCATAAATACCCATATATAAGAACATATCTTTCTCCCAAACTCTGATATAATTTGAATAGAAGTTCGAGATATTAAAATCAAGCACCATTTTTTATTGTCATCCCAATATATATATATATATATATATATATATATATATATATATATATATATATATATATATATATATATATATATATATATATATATATATATATATATATATATATATATATATATAAAACGTTTCAAGTCGCAATATTTTCATGTAGGCAACGAGGAAAAATGTATCATTTGGAAAATTCATAAACGGTGCACATCACATTTTCCTGAATCTACATATGTTCGAGACAGAGACATGATAGAATAAAGAATTGTTAAATGGAAAAATGATATCAGTACTTGGTTTTTGGATATCAACAGCGAATTGGACATATTAAACATTTTAGATATTGGATGTAATCAAATTGTGACATTGAAAAAGAAAAAGGCATCCAAGTTTGATTGTAATAATAAGAAAATAATAATTCCTTTTTATTCCTAATTAATGCATTCAAGACTTCAATTTTATTTGAAAGTAAAATGAAAATAAAATCTTAATGAAAATAAATTAAAATATAAATTAAAAAAATTAAAAAACATTGTATATAAGTTCTATTATTTTATGAATTTTTTGAAAAATAACGAAAATTATTAAAACTATTACCACGAGGATTACTTATATTAATTATTAATATTGAATTATGTGTAACTACCCAATCATAAAAAGTTAATTTATACCATATATAATAAAATTTTAATAATATTAAATATACAATTTGATAATAGATAATAAAATTTTAGTGATATTAAATATATAAATGACAATTTTAACTAATTAAATTATAAAATATGGGATTTATTATGATAATTATGAAGAATAAAATAGTTTTAAATTTACATTTATTTTGCAGGTAGTTTTATGATATAATCTAAGATTATTTATTATATACAAATAGATTTACAACTACATTCACCAATGTGATTGATATACGCCATAGCCCTATATCCACCGCCCAGTTTTACCATATATATATATATATATATATATATATATATATATATATATATTATAAAAAAAAACAGTTTTAATTCAAACTATACTATAATTCAAATATAACATAATAGTATTTTATTATTTTTTATAATAAGTATATATCTCTTACCAATATCCAAAAATATTACTAATATTATAAATCAAAAGAACTAATAAATCTAAGGGTTTAATATTATAAATCAAAGGAATTGCTGAACGCAAAAGAAAAATATTAAAAACTTAATAGATCAAGAAGCTCAAGGGATCCATATTAAAAAGATGAGAGATTAATAAAGCCTAGGAATTAATATTTTAAATGTAAATGAATGATAAACTCACATGATTATTTATATTAGAAACCCAAGATAACAGTCAATGTTAGGGATTTTTAATATTACAAACCCAATGAATTAATAAATTAAAAGATCAATAAACCCAATGGATTAATATTAAAAACCCAAAGAAATAATAAACCCAAAAAATTAATACTAAAAAACCAAGAATTTATAAACATAAGTGAATAATATTAAACTTAAAAGATTAATATTATAAACCCTTAAGTATATAAACCCTTGGATAAATATTATAAACTGTGAAATAAACATTAATGTGTTAAATTAAAGGGATTAATAAACTCAAGCCCATGAATGAATTATGATAATAATAGGTGACTTATATGACTACAAGTTTTAGATTAATGGTAAATGAGTATATTGTTAATATTTTTGTTTGGGATAGAAAAAAAATAATCAACTTAGATTTGAGATTTTAGATTTTTGTAATTATTATTTTTTAGATGCAAATAAGTTTCTCAATTCATCACATACTTAAATGTTAGTCATTTCCAAAATACAATGTAACAATAATCTTTAATAAATATTAACTATTATCATCCTAACAAAGTTTCTTAAGTTATTTTTTTCTAAATACACCCTTTCCCACTATTATCAACATTATATTTGAGTTGATATATTATAATAATATAATAAAATTAAATTTAAATAAATATACAATTTAAATTTAAATAAATATAGGATAAATATATCTTTAATTATTAATTGGCAGTGTTAAATTTGGAAATTTTTCCAAATACATTTGCAGTGTCGAAAACTTTAGAAGAGAGGCATAAACAATTTGGAAGCAATATTTGCCGGCATGGATAGTTTGGAGAAGAAGTTAGTATATTGGCTAAATTTGGTGATGTGCCAAAATTAGAAAACCTCTACTAAAGCTTGATAAAAATAGAGAATAGCAAATTATGTTGAGTGGGAAATAATAAACGAGAAAGAAATAGAATTTATAACTGAATGACAAACTGAAGGAATAAATTCAGATAAAGAAATACACATAATTTACGTGGTAAAACCTTGACATGGTGTCAAGGAAACCTCCACGGGCCAAGGGATTGGAAACTCTATTAATCAAAATGATTCTCCGTACATACAAGCCTCTCGGGCCATCCAATTTAACTTGAGCCTATTTCGTTATTCTAACTTAATTTCGTTACTCAACCAATTAATGATTAATAAGTAATTTTGCCCAAAATTACATTATTTACATTTGTTGTAATATTTTTAACAAACTCCACCTTCAAAACAATTTTCCTAATCCCTTGCCCATGCCCATTCATAATCTTTTCTGCAAGCCGAGAGAAGTGAGACACTATCTCAGCTTCTTTATTGTAACTGGCTTCGTGAATATATCTGCATGATTTTCCTATCTGCGGACCTTCTTGAGAACTACTTTGCCACCTTCGATTACATGTCTCATAAAGTGATACCTTACATCGATGTGCTTGGTCTTTTTATGATAGGCTGGATTTGTAGCCAAATTAATAGCACTCTGATTGTCACAAAACACATTCACTTTCTCCTATGTCCTTGCAATCTCATCAAGCAGACCTTTTAACCAGATTGCCTCTTTACAGGCATTTGAAGCAGCTATATACTTTGCTTCAATAGTGGACAAAGAAACTATCTCTTGAAGCTTTGACATCCAGCTGATTAATCCACCTTCAAGAGTGAAAACATAACCTGTAGTGGACCTCCTTTTGTCCAAATCACCTGCATAATCAGCATCCACATATCCGCAGACTAAAACTTCACGATAATCAAAGTTGATGCAATGGTCACTTGTGCCTCTCAAATATCGAAGCACCCATTTCACTCTCTCCAATGTTCTTCTCCTGGATTTTCCATGAACCTGCTAACAACTCCAACTGCATGTGAAATGTCAGGTCTTGTAGATACCATCGCATACATTAAGTTTCCTACCGCATTTGCATATGGTACACGCGACATATACTTATTTTCTTCATTATTTCTAGGACTTAAAACCGAAGAAAGCTTAAAATGGGAAGCTAATGCAACATTAACAAGTTTCACATTGTTCATACCAAAATTTTCAAGTACTCTCTCCACATACTTCTGTTGTGATAACCAAAGCTTACGAATCTTCCTATCTCTGTGTATCTCCATGCCCAAGATATTTTTGCCACTCCAAGATCCTTCATTTCAAATGTCTTAGAGAGCTGAGCCTTTAACATGTTGATTTCTTCCATGATTTTTCTTGCAATAAGCATATCATCAACATACAACACCAAGATAATGAATATGCCATTGAAACTTTTGAAATATACACAATGATCATGTTAGTATGAATTCTTTGTCGAAGCGTACGAAAAAGAACCACTTTAGCTACGCATAACTAATAGCCCTAACAACAATAATGGCTGCAAAACATCTTCAGATCTGCAATTAGTAGTTAAAGTGCTGCAACAAACAGGTCTATAAATGGAAAGATATTAAGCAGTAAAGTAAAGAGTTTGCTCCATGCATCCAACAGACAAGACAAGAACACGATTTTTGAATGAATTTTTATATTACAGGGCACCTGGGAGGAAACAAGAAGGTGTATCAAGATCTCCTCAATGGGATGGGTTCTTTGTAGTCCTCAGCACTTCAGATCTAAGCTTTCTCTCTCTTGTAGATGTAGAAAACCCAATGTAGAAGGTAGAGCTCAATGGGAGCAACAATGGCAGAAAATGAGACCGAGTGTATAGATCCAGAGTGATCTAGTATGCAACAAAAGGTGAAGAATGAAGGGAAAAACCCTCCTATTTATAACAAAATATTGGGTCATTCTAGATCTTGGTGCATGATTAAAATAATGTTAACCAAATCTAGATCCACCTCCATGGAATATTTTATTATTATTTGTTGGAGGGAAAGGGACTTTGACTTGGGTCAAAATCCCTTGATTAGTGAAGAATAAATAAATAAATGATTTATTTATCCTTTTAAGGAAGTGGTTGGGATATAATCAAATAAATAATGATTTATTTAATTAATAGTGGTTGATTTGGTCATATTTAACAAGGAATATTATTTAAATACTTATTCCTAGAAAAGAATAAGATAACTATGGGTGTATCTCATTAATTTCTTTGTTTTTGGTTAAACATGACTGGGAATAATAATTAAATTATGGTTTAATTAATTATTCCTTTTGGGGTTTCTTTAATTAACATAGTGAAAGCAGTTTTACTTGGGGTAAAACTGGTCTTGCATGGTGTACTTGGGTCCATCTAATGATAAAAGGTTAGATGACCAAAAAATGGTGTAACAGATTGCCCCCCAGCGTGCGAGTGTCAGGAGCAAATCGTATGACCGAAGTACGTTGTAAGAATACAATCACCAGACAACAAAAGGGGATGTCAGAGAGAGAAGTGTGAGGTATATAGTGTGCTAAAGGACTAGACCCTGAGGAGACGAGACTCGCAGGTGCAACAAGTCTCTTTTTATGAGAGGGTACCTGTGCTGAAGGCGGCGGGGGAGGCATACCTATGCCCGCCGTGACAAAGTACAAAAGAATAGTGTGTCCAGTAAACGAGGGACCGAACCATAGAGTACAGCTGGAATAATCAAGGGCCAGATAAAAAGACAATGAAGAGTCTCACATACATGCTGTGCCTGGGATAACAGCCAGGACTAGTACAATAATATCTGAGTACATGAGATAAATACAACCCGAATGCCCCCTGTAAATGGGGAAGGGCTCACAAAATCTGACTGATACATGCAAATCATAGAGGCGCTACAGGTGGCTAAGGCCATCATCATCAAAATGTGGAGCGGCATCAAAGGCTGTAATGAAGAGGTCATCCGGGCATGTGGGGGGCTACCTGCAGGGCCACCCCCTCATGAGGGCTGAGACATCTCACACACGCCCGGGAATCATCAAGAGCTGCTGCTGGGTCACTGGACTGTCCAGTATACTCATCTCGATCATGCTGAAAGGAGTTGGAGAAGTAATCAAGTCAAAGGGAAGTGAGAGATCCCCCTGCCTGATCCGAGGCACCGAACAAGAGTGGAAGCTGGAACCAAGGTACACCGCCCTCTAGACCTTGCTTCTGGAATAAATGCGCTGATGTCGACAGAAGGAGGTCCGCCGTAGGTGAGGCAATAAGAGACTCTCAACTAAGGCATGAGAGAAGAACAATAGAGCGACAAACAGACTGACACCGATGATGATAGTGGAAAGGGGAAGGATGGAGTGGCGAATGGACGACTTCCCTTGTTAGAGAATAAAGGGCATGAATGACATGGCAGCAACTGACACAATATCGAAAGGGATAGGGGACAGTACGACTGAAGGTCATGATATGCGACACAACGGAGGAACCAAGCAAAGAAGGATGGAGGGCTATAGTGGGGTACAAAAGGACGCAGGATAGACTCCATGAATGCAATGATGACTCGACTTGGATGCTCTAAACAAGGGCGACTGTAGAGTGCTGCCACACAGTAAAGGCCCCAATGGGGGTCATAGAAACATGAGTACAAAGTGGGCACTCATGACGAAAATCAACACGAACATGGACAAGTAAGGGGGCGATGTGGTGCCCCAAGTACAAGTGTCGTGAGTGAGGAAATTCGATTTTAAGGAGCGGTGAAGGGACCCTTCGTGGAAAAATGTGTCCGGGTGAAGTATCAAATCACCAAAAACTAAGTAAAACCCATTTGAGAGCTCGGTGAGATCTATCCAGCGGTGCTGACGGTTCGTCGAACGGGGTTACGGTGTGGTCGCAGCAGTCGAAAGAAGAAACAGGGATTCTCTTTTAATGAGGCAGTTTTCCCTCCAAAATCATTCATTTGCTATTGTTGCTGTGGTGAATGTGAAGAGGAGAGAAGGCCCTAAATCTTGCGGCGAACGTAGCGGACAAACCGACCGTAGGATTCGAGATCTGTCAGTTGGAGGTAAGAGGCCTAACCTTGCTCTTGCATTTTGATGGATTAGATTTGCAGTTTAGGGCCCAACACCCCAGAAACAGCCCCTCCCTCCTCTCTACGGCTGGGTCGCACTTTTTGGGGCAAAAAGTGTGACCCAGGACGCAGGTTTGAGGGCAAAAAGTGCGACCTGGTCCAGAAATGGGCAGAAAACTGCGACCTGGGAGGGGAGGGGGGCTTGGTGCTGTTTGATGGCTGGGATTTGGGTTTTTGTGTGTGGTTAGGGTTTGCCCGATCTGTACCCTGACAAAAAGAATGTGTTTGTGCAGGTATGGCAGAGTTACGAGTCAACTGGAGAGAGAGGGATCTGGGAACACTTCGGGCAGAGATCCAGGCGGATCAGGGCGTCCGTCGTGTATTGGCCAGATTTGGGGTTCTCAAGTTTGTGGAGAACCCATTGATGAGAGCAGGGGAATCATTACTGGCCCGGATTATCAGTTACTGGGATCCAGATCAGGAGATCTTTGTAGTGCAGGGGCACAGGATCGAACTGACGGTCCAGGATGTGTACTTCCTGACCGGCCTCCCACCATTGGGGATAGTGGGAGACACGCAGCCAGTGTTGCCGCGGGGGCGGCATATCATGGGGTTTGTGGAACGCCATTGTCGACCGGGTTTCCAAGTCAAGGGGACTCGGATATCGATCGGGGATCTAGAGAGGCTAGAAACCCGTGCAGTGGCCGCAGCTGTGCTGCGAATCCTGGGCACCCAGGCGTTCCATCACATCACCGGTGGGCAAATGATGATAGTGGAAAGTGTGTTGAGTGGGACCTACTTTGGGTGGGCCCAAATGATGTTGGTGCCGCTAAAGCGACAGTTGTCGCTATGTAGGCGGCAGGTGAATCATGATTGCTTATATGGGACTTTGTTGTGCGCCTTCTTCTTTGAGAAGATCCCGACCTTGAGGCCTCGTGTGCATCTTCCAGATGGGGGCCCGAGAGAGCCCAGGATGCGTCGTTGGGGACGACTACTCTGCAAAGGAGGAGGAGGGGCGGTCGGGCGAACATTTTGACCGGAGTTTTTTGCCCATTGGGATCAGATGCCGTTGTACATAGACGACTACCCTTATAGTGGGATGAGCTACTGTGGGGATCCGGATCTGCCACTTCCGCCTGGTCGAGTCTGGGGGCCCGATGGTAAGTGACAAATTGCTATTCTTATATGGGCATGTTTAAAGTTTTTGAATAGTAAATAATGATACTGATTCATGGACTTTTGGTATGCAGATATAGCACCGGTAAAACCGGCCGGATATATGGGACGACCGGCAGCGTCTGGAGCTACGGGTCCGGGTGGATCGAGGGCAGCGCAAAATGATGGTGCAGCAGCCCTACTGGAGGACATCCGCCGTAGATGTGAGCAGCTGTTGACCGGAGTATCAGAGCGCGGGTGGCAGGATTTAGACGACCAGTACATAGAGCCATGTGTTGGTATCCCCTCGGAGTGGCGAGGTATCATGCGGCGCATGGCGATGGCCGGTCAAACTATGCGGGATCTACATGCTGCAGGGGCAGAGCCATTGGCCCGGGAGCCTCCAGATAGTGATTAGGGGCATATGGTGCCCCTTCTGATGTATGTAGGGGCAGGTGGTGCCCCCTAGAATGTATGGAGGGGCATATGGTGCCCCCAGTTTTTGTTTTTAACATGCTATGGGCATGTCGTATGTATATGTATGGGGGGCGTATGGTGCCCCCAGTTTTTGGAACATGTTATGGGCATGTCGTGTGTATCAGAGTAGATGGACTCATCAATATATGGTTTGCGACACATATTATGGATATGCATCGTCTTTTGATGGTTGATTTAATGTTATTGTCTTGTATGAATTGTGTGTGATAAATGCCAATCTAGAACATGGTTTGCAATACTATCTACGCAGTGATTCTGGTCTCTGGGTATATGGTTGAAAGTTATGGTTTCAAATGCACGTATTAAGACTTTTACTCGTAAATAGCGTCTAAACAGCACAGGGTTACGCACACGATAAACACCATTTAGTTGCATGACAAGAAGCAAGGAATCCAAATGAACGTGCAGATGGCGAATGCGATGCAGCAAAGCATCAGCTAGTAGGCCACGCACGGCATCATATTCGGCCTGATTGTTGGTGGCAGAACCAATGCATACCCCGTTAGACAGAACGAGGTCATGCAAGGGGGTGAAGATGGCCCACCCTGCCGAGGCAAGATTCTTGGAGTAGCGACTTGCACCATCGGCGTAACCGATAAAGGATGTGGACGGGGGGATGCGCAAGGTGGTGTGACAAGACAATACATGAGGGGATGAAAGGAAATGACGGCAGCGTGAGGGGGCAGAAGTCATCGAACGGTAATGGCGGGGGGAAGGGGCAGGATGAGCAAAACTCAAACAAGGTGATGTATGAGAGCTATCGGAAACATGGCGAGGACTCGGGCTGCGAAGGTCAACAGAGACACAAGTGGAGTGATCTTGAGCATCAAGGGACACAACGGGGGAGGTTGCAGACGGGCGAGGCTCCGAAGGTCGTGCAGAGGAGGATAGGTAAAGAATGGTGACTGTAGACTCCGTCATCTGGACATCAGGGGGGGGGATGTGGATGGGAGCGGGGGGATCCTCAGGCTGGTCTGCAGCATACTGCGCGAGAATGGGAGAGGCGGATTGATTTTGTTCAATCTCATACTCGCGGATCACCTCAAGGGAGGCACGGTAATGCGTCAGGTGAGGACAATGATGGGAGTAGTGGCCATGGACACCGCACAAAGCACAAGGCTTGTTGGTGCGGAGAGTCTTGGGGTTCTTGGAGACGGTCGAAGCAGGAGTGGGAGTTTCGGGGACCGTAGTGTCGGGGAACGCGACTTTTACCATGGGGCGAATACGGGGTAACTCGGGACAAGCATGGGTGGCATGACCGATGATATCACATAAGGCACAAGGCTTCGAGGGTGGGGGAGGAGCCGAGGTGGTTGTGGTGGTTTGGTCTTTGGTTGCCCCTTTGCGGGCTTTTCCTTTCTTCCCGGGAGCCGACTCAGCAGGAGAAGGGTCCTGTGGAGGTGCTGGGGGCACGTTGGCTATGGAGGAAGCGAGGGGGACCGGTTGAACCGGTGTCAAAGCCATGTAAGGTTTGGGGTGACCAGGGGGGGTGGCGGCTGGGGGGTCAAGGTACCAAAACGGAATACCCAAGGTCAAGTTAGGGAGAGAGAGGGTGGCCATGACTGGGACAGAATATACTCCGGGAGGGGGAGCCAAGAAGGGGATCTGTCCAGCAGGGTAGTGACCAGGAGGTACGGCTCCAAGATGGTTAAGGTCGGGGGGGACCGAGCCTGGAGGATAAAGAGGTTCGGGGATACCAGCTGTAGGGGGAGGGCCGGAAGGAGGAGGTCCGGCTGGCGGAGATGAATGGCTAGGGGCGGGTTGCGGAGGGCGGGGGGGGGGGTGCGGACTAGCCGAGGCAAGCCGTTTATGGGCAGCCTGAGACGATTGCAGCATGCAAATATTCGACAAGCTGGGATCCGTAATAGGAGGGGGGGGAAGGTGAGGAAAAGTACCAAGCAGGGTGGAATCTTTATAAACGCCGGGGGAGACACTGGTCAAGGAATCGACAGTTTGCTTGTTGGTTACAGAAGAGATGGTGGTCTCGGAGGAGGTCTGAGATGGCGGCTCATGATAAGATAGCTGGTCAATGGTGACTATCTTCCCATTATGTGGAAAAGACATCTTGCGGAAAACTGCGGATGGGACATCAGACATGGCATAGGTGTAACTTCGCCCCAATAGAATGTTGTAGTCTAGAGGGGCGTCAATGACTTCGACGTCAACGCAAACAGTCTTACCAGCTAGGGTGAGTCAGGGCCGATTCTGTGGGCCAATGGTGGGGCTTGTAACCGTCCCCACAGAGAAGGAGTGATCGTGAAGGAATCCTTCAGGAGATCCGAGTTGCTTCCAAACTGAAGCGGACATCACGCATGTGGATGCCCCCTCGTCAATTATACACCGGGACACGTTGGCGTTCCGGATTTTGACTGGGATTTGGAAGGCGACGGAAGGAGGGAGGGGAGGATGGTCCAATTGAGTGGCATCGAAAACAATCATTTGGTCATCAGCAAGATCTACAGCGCCCACGGCAGATAATAGAGCCTTCTTTTGGGAAGGGCACGACTGGAGGAGTTCCAGTGTGGAAATGGCAGCAGGAGACTGTGCCAGATCATCTACTATGCTATACGAATGAGCAGCTCGACCAGAAGCAGCATTTCGACGTAATGGTCCCTTTGGAATCTTTGGATGAACCTCAACTTTGGGTTGAGGATGTGTAAGGGGCCAATGGATGTCGAAAGAGGCTGCAGCAGAACACGAACTCAAAAGCTCGAGACGGAGCGAGCGAGAGGCATAGATGCTGGCGAGACCGAGTTTGAAGGTGAAGGTCGACGGAAGGGGACGGATCGGAGTGCATCATGAGGATCTGGTAGTCAGAGGAACGAGAAATGGACGAGGGTGTGGCTGCATGGCTGTCAGGGGGTTGGGTAGCCACGAATCCCTGTTGAGGGAAAGGATCAGTGAACACAGCTGGCTGGGTAGTGGCCACATTAGGAGGAGTGTGAGGGGAGGCGTGTTGTCCGCGCAATGTGGCTTGAGACTCCCACATCTGTCGCATCTGGGGTAAGAGAGGACAATCGTGAGTGTAGTGGCCGTAATCACTGCAACACGAACAGGGCTTGTTTGTGCGAAGCGGCCTGTCCGGCCTGGGCGGGATGTCCTGAGGCTGGTTGCTAGTGTTAGGGTCCATACCAGAATTGGGTCCTCGGTTACCGGGGGCAGATGGGTTCTGGTTGCCTCTCCGCCTTCTTTGAGAAGAAGGGGGATTAAGCGCACCCTGCTGTGCAAATACTTGCCCTGGAGGGGGTTGTAAGTGCTGTTGCAAGTTGTGAGGAGGCAAGGGAGGCGGAAGCGCATATGCTGGAGGAGCTGGCGCACCAGGCTGTGGATAAAAGTAAGGGTTGGGTTGGGCGACATTGAGGTAAGCAGGAGGGTGGGCAAAAGGAGGAGGCATGTCGTATCCTGGATACATGTTGCCAGGAGGGGGAAGATTGCTTGAGGTGCTGGCCCCTCCCTGAGGGAGACCATGGCTCATAGGAGGGTGAGCAGATGGGTGGGAAAGAGATCCAACAATACCGTCGGCGGAATGAGATGCCCCCGGGGCGTTAGCGCCACCGGGCCTGGGGATGTCAGGAAGAACGGTATAAACATAACCAGATTGAGCGTAGATCAGGTCATATTTTAAAGCTATTTGGAGGGCGGCTTCTTCAGATTGAGGAAAGTGAGAGGCGACATCTTTGCCGATGGGAGACGGGAGGGTGCGAAGGAACCAGTCCATGTAAACTCGATCTTCAAAGGGAGGGGCTCGACATAAGCTCCATCTTCGTCGCCATTCCTGAACATGGGCAGAAAGGCGTGTGGAAGAGGATTGCTTAAATGAAGTCAAGAGCTCCGTACCAGTGTCGTATCGGAGAGGGAGCTGGAAGTACGACAAGAAGGCTTGGGCAAGAGTCTCGAACGTGGTATGGGAGGAAGTGGCCTGTTCGACATACCATTTAGAAGCTTCGCCGGTAAGAGTGCGTTGGAACAAACGAAGACGGATGGAGTCATCGGTAATGGAGTTGGAGGAACACCACATGTGGAAAGACCGGACGTGATTGGTTGGATCTTCTCCATTAAGGCCCTCGAACTTAGGGATATCAGAGGGCAGCTTGGTGGGCATAGTGGGCCAGGTAGCATTGTGGTGAATGGGATCATTAATCAACTGATGGAAATCGGGGAGGCTGAGGCCTGCAATGTACGGTAGCACAGGGGTGGCCGGAGTAGTGGTTGTGACGCTTCCGCTAGAAGTAGGGCCGGCATTGGGGCCGGGAGAACCGCTAGCGTTAGGCCCTGGTCCAGACATGGTGAAGGTAAAAGGGGGAGAACCGGAAGGAGAAGGGGGACCCGATGAATCAGGAGGGGAGTCGGAGTGCGGACTCGAAGGTGGACTGGCTCGACGACGGCGGTGCGGAGCAGGTCGATCAACCGGAAACTGAGGGTGAAGGCCAAGAAGTCTCCGGGAAAGGCGCCTTGGGGGCGCAATGATGACAGGAAGAAGAAAACCGACAAGGGCAGAAAGGGACAAAATCAAGAAGGTCAAGGGCAGAAAAGGTGTAGTGACAATTGATTTTAGAGTCTTTGCCAGGCGGTGTAAACCAGGCGCTTCTTCACTTAGGGTCAGTGTGTGGCGTGCGTTAATTTTAATTTTTAAACCCTTTCCGTTGTTTGAGAGCAAGAAAAAGTGTGCGACGTAGCTGAAAATAAACCTACAGAGAACAGAGTAAAATGCTGAAATAACAGAAAAATAACAGCTACGTATGCATCTATCTAACCCAAGAAGGTGGGTCTCTCAAAACTATGCTGAAAAGAAAGGGGAAAAACTATGGAAACACACACAAAGAAAACTCAACAGATCTAGGGTCAAAGGGGACAGAGATCTGGAGGATAAAGCTGCAGACAAGGGGTGCAGATCACAGCCAAGAGACAGAGGCGAGGTGGCTGGAAAAAGGGAAATCAATACTTCACAGGGCAAGCGGAGGCCTTTGAGGTCAAGCAAAACGAAAGAGGTGATTTGAGAGGAAAGAGGTGAGTTGATGGATGTCAAAGTGAGGTATTAGTCTGGAAAAAGAGGGAAATTTGAGAAGCTAAAGCAGAAGCGGTGAAAGCAGTGAAACTCTTCCACAAAAAGTGGAGGGTACTAAAGCCCTAGGGGAGTAGGTTCCCACTTAGATGAGTAAGCAGTCAGATCTTGAGTGTGGTACAGACAGTGGAAAACCTGGCAGAGAGAGTACTTGTGAGAACCATGAAAATTTGAAAAATCTTGGAAAAAAGGTAGGTGAGGTTCTGACCTGATCTGAGTTGAGGTCGCGGGAAACAGGCCAAAAGGTGCGTCCAGGTCGCAGGTGTTGGGCCAAAAGGTGCGACCCCCCCGTTCCGGTTGTTTCGGCGGCAGATTTTCTGAAAAGTTGCCGTCTCAGTTGCGGCTGGTGTCGCTTACCTGCGCAATAGGGCCAGAAACACACGGAAGTTAGAAATGTTAAGTTTTTAGGGTTTTATGTTAGAAAAATGACATGAAAAGAGAAAAACTAAGCAGCTGAAAAGAAGCCCTAGGGCCTGAAGTAGCTGGATATGCAGGAATATGAGAAACGACAGCGGTCGTAATTTAAAACCCGTGTGGAGTCGCCATTTGTTAGTATGAATTCTTTGTCGAAGTGTACGAAAAAGACCCACTTTAGCTACGCATAACTAATAGCCCTCACAACAATAATGGCTGCAAAACATCTTCAGATCTGCAATTAGTAGTTAAAGTGCTGCAACAAACAGATCTATAAATGGAAAGATATTAAGCAGTAAAGTAAAGAGTTTTCTCCATGCATCCAACAGACAAGACAAGAACACGATTTTTGAATGAATTTTTGTATTACAGGGCACCTGGGAGGAAACAAGAAGGTGTATCCAGATCTCCTCAATGGGATGGGTTCTTTGTAGTCCTCAGCACTTCAGATCTAAGCTTTCTCTCTCTTGTAGATGTAGAAAACCCAATGTATAAGGTAGAGCTCAATGGGAGCAAAATGGTAGAAATGAGACCAAGTGTATAGATCCAGAGTGATCTTCTATGCAACAAAAGGTGAAGAATGAAGGGGAAAACCCTCCTATTTATAACAAAATATTGGGTCATTCTAGATCTTGGTGCATGATTAAAATAATGTTAATGAAATCTAGATCCACCTCTATGGAATATTTTATTATTATTTGTTGGAGGGAAAGGGACTTTGACTTGGGTCAAATCCCTTGATTAGTGAGGAATAAATAAATAAATGATTTATTTATCCTTTTAAGGAAGTGGTTGGGATATAATCAAATAAATAATGATTTATTTAATTAATAGTGGTTGATTTGGTCATTTTTAACAAGGAATATTATTTAAATACTTATTCCTAGAAAATCATAAGATAACTATGGGTGTATCTCATTAATTTCTTTGTTTTTGGGTTAAACATGACTGGGAATAATAATTAAATTATGGTTTAATTAATTATTCCTTTTGGGGTTTCTTTAATTAACATAGTGAAAGCAGTTTTACTTGGGGTAAAACTGGTCTTGCATGGTGTACTTGGGTCCATCTAATGATAAAAGGTTAGATGACCAAAAAATGGTGTAACAAATCATACTCAGTTCTGATAAAATTCTGGCTCACCATGAAGGAATCAAAATTCTTGTACCATTTCCTGGGTGACTGCCTCAGGCCATACAATGATTCCCTGAGCTTGCAAACTAATATTTTGTTGCAACCTTGTACAAAACCTTTTGGCTGATCCATATATATCTCTTCATCCAAATCACCATGAAAAAGGTTGTTTTAACATCTAACTATTCTAACTCAAGGTCAAGTAACGAAATTAGTGCTAACACAGTACGAATAGAAACAAGTTTAACTACTGGTGATAAAATCTTATGAAAATCAATATCTTCAACCTGAGAATATCGTTTTGCAACCAGTCTCGCCTTATACCTCTCGATACTTCCATTAACTTTTCTTTTCAAATTGAAGACCCATTTGCACCTGACAACACTTCTCCCTTCAGGAAGTTCTACAAGATCCCAGGTATTGTTCTTGGCTAAGGATTCCATCTCTTATTCCATAGCCTTTTTCCATATCTTGCTATTTGCATCATCTACTGCTTCTTCATAATAAGACGATTCCCCATCTTAGGTAATCAATGCAAAAATGAAGCAAAGCCTTCATACCTTTTGGGTGTTTTACTTTCCCTTATAGACCTTCTTAGAGTGACTCGTTGCTGACTTGATTCTGGAATTTCTCTAGTTTCCTTTTCTTCTCTACCTTTTTCATCATAAGTCTCCCCTTCCTTTCGACTTTCTGGAAAAGGTTTAGTCTCCAATTGAATCTGCTAACTTGGCGATACCTGCTCCTGTTCACATTTTTCAACACTTGATTTTAAAAGAGAAGATTCATCAAATTTTAGATCTCTACTAATGACTATCTTTCATGAAGAAGGATCCCACAACCTATATCCCTTCACTGCATAGTTATATCCAACAAAGATACAACATTTCTATTTTGGATCTTACTTTGAACGTTGATTTCTAGGAATAAGAGCATAGGCATCACAACCAAAAATCTTCAAATGCAAATAATCATAAGATTGACCCGACCAAACTTCTTCAGGAATGTTACAGTTTAATGCAAATGAAACTGATCTGTTAACTAAATATCAAGCAGTAGATACTGCTTCTACCCACAACTCCTTTTTCAGGTTAGCATTACTGATCATGCTTCTGGCTCTTTCCATAAGAGTCTGATTCATTCGTTCATCAATGCCATTTTGCTGAGGAGTATAAACAATAGTTTTATGTCCAAAACTCCCTTCATCCTTACAAAATTGTTCAAATTCTAAAGAAGTAAATTCACCGCGATTGTCAGTTCTTAAACATTTAATTGATTTTCCTGTTTTCTTTTCCACCATTGTTTTGAATTGTTTAAAAACATTAAATACATCATCTCTCTTTTCAACATATAGACCCAAATTTTTTGGGAGAAATCATCAATAAATGTTAAGAAATATAATGCACCTCCATAAGACACAGTAGGAGATGGTCCCCACTGATCAGAATGAATGTAGTCTAAAATATGTTTACTATTATGATTTCCAATCTTGAACCTTTGTTTAAATTGCTTACCAAACATGCAATATTTAAAAAAAATCAACTTCAAGGATTTCAAATCAGGAAGCAACTTGCAGTTCATCAGTACCTGAAGACATTTCTCGCTCATGTGACCCAACTGCTGATGCCATAGACAAGAACCTTTTTCTGCTTTTTCTGATATGATCACTGCTTCACTAACTTGATTACTTCCTTTGAGTATGTATATATTTCCGACCTTTTCAGCCTTCATAACAACCAAGGCTCCTTTTGAGACTTTCAAAACTCCATTGTAACCTGTAAATTTATACCCATGTGAATCCAAAACTCCCAAGGAAATCAAGTTTTTATTTAGTTCAGGTACATGCCTAACATCATATAATGTTTTAACTATATCATCATACATTTTATTTTTTACATTACCAATCCCAACAGTCTAACAAGATGCATTATTTCCCATGAATAAAAAAAACTACCATTTATAGTTTCATATGAAGTAAACCAATTTCGGTGCGGACTCATATGATGAGAAGCACCAGAGTCTAATAGCCAATTTTCAGCATCTTGAGAGATATTACAAACAGGGAGAGTTTCAACTATTAAAACCCCATCAACCATACCTAAATCAACCTGATTTTCTTCCTTGTTATGGTTTTCTGACTCCTTCCATTTCCAACAATATTTCTTGAGGTGTCCTAGTTTGTTGCAGTACCAGCACTTAGCTTTACACTTCTTGCCACCCTTTGACTTTGATCTGGAAGAACCTCTTGCTTTCTCCCCTATTTCCTTTGACTGACCTCTGGCTACCATGGCTTCTGGTGCAGATGTCTCAATGCTAGATTTCCTTCGTACCTCTTCAGATAAGAGAGCACCCACAATAGATTCGAATTTTAATGAATCGTCAGTGCTGAAACTGATTGAAGTTACGAAGTGGTCCGATGACTCAGGCAGAGAGCACAACAAGGTTATTTCCTTGTCTTCTTCTTTCATTTTTACTTCCATATCTGACAACTGGAAAATAAGCGTATTAAAAACATTTAAATGTTCTACAATTTTTGTACCCTACTTCATCTGAAGACTGTACAATTGTATTTTTAAATAGATTCTATTTTTCAAAGATTTTGTCATATACAAGGTTTCCATTTTTCCCCACAACCCCTCAGCTGTACTATTTTCAACAATATTAAAGAGAACTTCATCTGCCAAATATAATTGAATGGTACTGAGGGCTCGAGCATCCATGTCCTCCCAGTCCAAATTTGTCATGCTTTTTGGTTTTTTCTTTACCCCATCTAATGCTTTGTGCAACCCTTGTTGCACGAACAAATCCCTAACCTTCCATTTCCACAATGTGAAATTGTTTTTCCCGGTGAACTTATCCACCTCGAACTTTTCATTTGTCACTTTTTCCATTTCTTCCTCCTAGAAATCTTTTTTCTATGGTTTCTTGGGTTCCCTTCTTTCTTAATTTTCCTCCTTTCAGCTAGTTTGGGTTTTTTATTTCCCTTCTATTTCCCAATATTAAAAGTTCTTTCAATATTGTCTAGATTTTTTATTTTAATTTTTTTTCATAAGTTTCCCAATTGTTACTGCTTAACCAAGCCCTACTCCAATTTTAAAAAAATAATAACAAAGTCTGAGAATTTTTCTCTGGACAACAAATTTCTGAGAATTTTCACAAGCAAAAAATACCTCTGATTTTTTTTTTTAATCTTCTGTTCAACAACTGGTTTCAGCAGAAAATAATGCAGAAAATGAAAGTACCTCTGGATTTTATCTTCTGGGTGAAAAATACCTCTCTCTCTTTGAGTTGATTTCAGTTCTTCACTTGTTTCCTTTGTTGTCTTTTCGATGAGCATGCCTCTACAACCAGCTTCTCCAGTTTTAGATGCTATGGTTAATCAACTGGCTTCTCCAGCCTCCTTTGACGGCAATGGTTCTTCTTTCTCTGGCGTATTGAAAAAACATATGCAAGTTTTGCAATCGGTTTCTCTAGCCTCCTTCGATGGCAACGGTTTAAGTTAAATCTTTCTCAAGTCTGGCAGTCAATTTCATTAGCACAACCCCTTTTTTCTTTCTCGGACTCGAGCAAACCCTCTGCGTCCTCCTCAAGTTCCTTCGACAAAACGATAATATTTCTAGGGTTAAAAGTCGAACAATATTCAATACAGTGGCAGAATAGCTCTTATGAAATCCTCCAGGCCATTGAAAGGACTCTTCCCTTTGCAACTAAATCAATCTTTTTTATTTCACTTGGGCATAAGTCTTCCCTTTGAAACAACTGAATCCCTCCACCAGGCTTTGATACCACTTATTGAGTGGGAAATATTAAACGAGAAAGAAATAGAATTTATAACTGAAAGACAAACTGAAGGAATAAATTCACATAAATAAATACACAGAATTTATGTGGTAAAACCTTGAAAAGGTGTCAAGGAAACCTCCACAGGGCAAGGGATTGGAAACTCTATTAATCAAAATGATTCTCCGTACATACAAGCCTCTCGAGCCATCCAATTTAACTTGAGCCTATTTTGTTATTCTAACTTCATTTTTTTACTCAACCAATTAACGGTTAATAAGTAATTTTGCCCAAAATTACATTATTTACATTTGTTGTCATATTTTTAACAAATTGAGTACTGTAAAATCATATTTTCCTCCAATTACAAGTAAGCAATGTTTGAATACTTGAAGTGCACATTCAGAAAACATGTTTGAAGTAGGAAAAAGGAAAAAATAAAGATTCATGCAAGCATAAAAGAATAAGATAACTCAAAGTTCAAAGACTAAATATAACAGTCCAAATTATTTAAAAGCATAATTGAATTTGTAAGATTATAGGTATTGTGAGTATGTGTGTTGGATTTATGTTATTGGTGTTCTTGTGATTTTATTAGTGATCCGAGATTGGTGAAGGTGATTGTGGTGAGTGATTAATTGAGGAAAATATTTTTTACGTAAGGAATTTTCTTTCATGATTTGAGTTTGAAAATGGAAAGAAAGATAAATTATTGAATTCAAGCAAGCGGTACCTTGTAGATCAGGGGTTGTATCTCCTACTAGTAGTTGTTGGTAAATTTTAGCAGTCGGAGCTCCTTATAGTAATAGATGATAAACTCAGGGGTTGTAGCTCCTTTCAATTGTTGCTAATAAATCAAGGAGTAGTAGCTTTCTTCTGGTTGTACCTAGAGAACTTTTTAACAACAAGTAGAAGCTTTTTCTTGTGAAGTAAATTGAAGGAAATTTTGAAGAACTTATATGTTTATTTGTGTCTCCAATGATTTATTATTGTGATGATGATATGAATTAATTTTTGGAGTATTTATTAGTGTCCTAATTTATTTTGAAAGTGAAAGGAAGTTTTAAAATTCCAACAATATTGATTCATCTCCCCTCTTATTATTATCATGGTTTCTAACACCGCCCCTTCCGCCCTTCCCACCTACCCTTACCTCCCCACCCCCGCCTGACATAAGGGACTTGGAACCTTGTATGGCTTACATAAGGGACTTGGAACCTTGTCAGTTTTGGCATCATTGGGACATTGTCAGACATAATAATGTCAAAGCACTTATCGATGGAATGACCACTCACAAAATTAACCTTTTTAATTTTAAAATGATTTTCGAGGGTCTCACAGATACCAAAAATAAAAATCCCTCCACCACGGGAATTATGTCACATCAAATCTCACTCAGTCAATGAAAAATAGAAAAATAAGATTTCTAGAAATTAGAAAATAATTTTTGAATTTAAGGAAAATTAGGAATGTTCAATATTTTCTTGAAACTTTAAATAAAATTGCAAAACCTAGAAAAAATAATTGAAATTCAACTTACAATAATGAGTGCTACAATTTTTGGCAAAATAAAGACTAATAACCTATAAAACAGTAAGAAAAAAAATATCCAAAATTAAAACATCATAAATACCCATATATATCTTTCTCCCAAACTCTGATATAATTTGAATAGAACATCGAGATATTAAAATCATGCACCCTTTTTTATCTGATCTCTTCCCCAAAAAAAAAAACATTAAGAATGTTTCAAGTTGCAACATTTTCATGTAGGCAATATGGAAAAATGTATCATTTGGAAAATTCATAAACGATGCACATCACATTTTCCTAAATCCAGATATGTTCAAATAAAAAATGACAAAATGATATGAGTACTTAGTATTTGGATATCAACAGGGAATTGGACATATTAAACGTTTTCAAATATTGGATGTAATAAAATTGTGACATTGAAAAGAAATAGGCTTCCAAATTTGATTGTAATAAGAAAATAATTCCTTTTTATTCCTCATCAATGCATTCAAGACTTGAATTTTGACTATTGAAAATTTATGTATTATCTTTATTTTAAAGGAAAATGAAAATAAAATCTTAAAAATGAAATGATGAAAATAAATTTAAAAAATTAGAAAACATTGTGTTTAAGTTTTATTATTTTATGAATTTTTTGAAAAATAAAGAAAATTATTAAAACTATTACCACGAGGACTAATTATATTAATTATTAATATTGAATTATGTGTAACTACCTAATAATAATAAAAAAAAATTATACAATATATAATAAAATTTTAATAATATTAAATATACAATTTGATAATATATAATAAAAATTTAAGTGATACGAAATATATAAATGGAAATTTTAACTTCAGTGATATTGAATATATAAATGACAATTTTAACCAATTAAATTATAAAATATGGGATTTCCTGAATAATAAAATAATTCTAAATAGTTTTATGATATAATCTAAAATTATTCATTATATATATTACTACATTGATAGGTTATATGAAATAGATTTACAATTACATTCACTAATGTGATTGATATAAGCCATAGATCTATATTCACCGCCTACCACATGTGCTTTACCAAAAATATTATTATTATTATTATTATTATATATATATTAAAATATATAAAATTATATTATTTAAGTATAAAATATATAATAATAATGTATTATAAAAAAAAATCAATATATTAATAGTTTTAATTCAAACTATACTATAATTCAAATATAACATAATAATGGGATAATCTATAGCCTCGGAAAGACGGAAAACCAGGAGCTCCTAAACAGGCATGCTTAAATAAGAAAGTAGGTATGCTTAGATAAGGAAGGAGCCTCAGGAACTTGGCTTACACGAAAGCTACTCTCTATTTAGTGACCGGATATAGGTTATACTTAACCCTTACAGTTATTACCGAAATATACTTGATCTATGTTGAATTAGAAAAAGCTTATGAGAATAGAAAATAGGTTCTAGCTATATTCAACCCGTTGTTTCCATAGGTTGGGGCATAATGTTCCACCGCGATATCTTTCGTGCATTTATCTGTAGGTAAGTTGATTCCTTCGAGTGGGCCAGGGTGATTCCATTCTCTAAGGCCATAAGGCCATAGGACGACAGCATAAGAGGACCCAGGCAGTTCTAATATTAAGGCACCATATTGGGTGGTTCTGGTCAATCAAAAAAGTCCTTCCCTGATGACAGGAAAGCGCCCTCCGGGTCCTCCAAATGCACTATGCCCCACTTCATCAGTTCCGGCACATAAGAGAGCAGCTTGAACAACCCTTGTGTTTATTGGCAGTGCTAAAGGGTATCGATCTCCCTTTCTATCATTAATTCCTCTCCGGTTCTGCTCCTGGAAACAATACGGACATATGGCCACAGTCGAGTGTTTCACTAAAGTTCCTTCGGTTGGTTGGGAGGGTAGACTCAGGTTGGTATTCTTTCTTTCTTCCCTACTCCCCGGTCCAACCAGCTTCCTCGCTACCGGGCCTTAAGGCAGATCGTTCTCTTCCCCTCCTTATTTATAATAAGTATATATCTCTTATCAATATTCAAAGGGATTACTAATATTACAAATCAAAAGAATTAATAAATCTAAGAGTTTAATATTATAAATCAAAGGAACTGGTGAAACCAAGAGAAAAATATTAAAAACTTAATAGATCAAAAAGCCCAAGGGATCCATATTAAAAATAGAAGAGATTAATAAAGCCTAGGAATTAATATTTTAAATACAAATGAATTATAAGCTAACATAATTATTTATATTATAAACGAAAGAGAACAGTCAATATTAGGGAATATTAATATTATAAACCCAATGAATTAATAAAGTAAACTATCAATAAACTCAATGGATTGATATTAAAAATCCAAAGAAATAATAAACCCAAAAGATTAATACTAAAAAACCAAGGATTTATAAACATAAGTTAATAATATTAAACCTAAAAGATTAATATTATAAACCTTTAAATATATAAACCCTTAGATACATACTATAAATAGTGAAATAAACATTAATATGTTAAAGGATTAATAAACTCAAGCCCATCACTGAATTATGATAGTAATAGATGACTAATATGATTTACAAGCTTTAGATTAATAGTAAATGAGTATATTGTTAATATATTTTTTGGGATAGAAAAAAAATAATCAACTTAGATTTCAGATTTTTGTAATTATTATCTTTCAGCTGCAAATAAGTTTCTCTATGCATCACATACTTAAATGTTAGTCATTTTCCCAATACAATGTGAGAATAATCTTTAATAAATATTAATTATTATCATCCTAACAAAGTTATTTAAATTATTTTTTTCTAAATACACCCTTTCCCACTATTATCAACATTATATTTGAGTTGATATATTGTAATAATATAATAAATTTAAATAAATATAAAATTTAAATTTAAATAAATATAAGATAAATATATCTTTAATTATTAACTGAGCTATGAGATTATTAAATATTATTATTAAACATATGAATTACTATAATAAATATCCAAACTAATTCCATATACAATAAGTTACGTAGTAATAAGTGTCTGCTTGTAACATACCAAGCTATCAAACTCCAAAAGTTAAATAATTAACTTTAAAAAAAATTAAAAAAAATAATTATATCTCTAATAAAGGATTGTACCAAGACTGACTTAATTTCCTTATAGATACATGTTTGGTTCACTCGAAATACCACTATGTTACTTGATTGGAGGCACATCTAGCCAGAGATTCACTTATTGTTTGTATATTATGTAAATAATATGTAACCGAATTAATTTTTTTATAATGTCATAGGACATAATTTGTTGTAAGTGTTATTTCCGTAAAGCGATGTTACTAGGGGCATGGTTCTCAAAGGGTTCAACCTATAACTTATCGGATGAGAGAGGGTTACTAGAAGCAAACAGTGTTGTCGTTGATCTGTTGGGGAATGATCCGACAGCTCACACCTTACAGGAGGTAGTTAGTATAACTTCTTCCTGCCCCCCTATTTGCTTCGTTGGCTTCGAGGAGAGGATCTATGACTGCGGAGGAAACCCTCGCCCTCACATTTTACCAGTGAAGCCATTGTAGCCACGACACATGTATGATCTTACTGCAATGTCACATTATGGTAATGTTTTTCTTTTCTCACATTCTTACACATTCCTCATTTAGAAAATTCCCAGTTTGTGAGCGTTTGGTGGAGTGGTTGTAGCTATCATGGGTGAGGCATGCGAAGTAAGTTTCTATAGTAATCACTCAAGGTGTAGAATTCCTTTTTTCTTTAATCATACTTACTGAGCGTCTTCTTCGATGGCTTGTTTTAATTCAGAGGGAGTGAGCTTCCAACGCTTTTGAGGAATACTCAGGTTTATTCTTTTTCTGAATGTCATGATTAACTATAACTCCTTCATTTATGCATAGTATTTTTTGAGAACAAATTTCCCCAAACATTTGGTTGCGAGTAAGGGTTTCAGTGTCGAAGAAATATTTTAGAGCCATATTTGGAAATGTTCCCTCTCGGCATATCCAAGTTTTTTAAATCTATCTCTTCTTCCTTAGAAACAGGCTTTGGGGAGCAATAGCTTAAATAAGCTATTTCTGAAAAGATTAGAGGTTGATCTGTTCTAGGAGGGATCTCAACTCGGGGGGTGAATTCTGGAGATAAACAAATTCTAAGGTTGGGTGGATTGGTCATCTGATTAAGTGGTATGCACACTTCAGTTACATTTTTCTGTTATAAGGTGTAGGTATAAATTTTATGTTATAGTGAATGGGTGATTATATCTCATACATTTAACAGAAATATCAGAAGAATATCGTCTTCAAATTTCTGTATAGTTGTAGAAATCACATCTATGGGAAGGAATTCATCAGAATCTTTAAACCATAACTGGTTTAAATCTGAGAATACATAGTTTCCAAAGCTCACTTAAAGTTTAACTTTAATCTGTTTCTGTATTATGAATTAAATTTGAATTATAGAAGAAGGAAGCCAAGTACCCTTACATACATCATAGAGGAAGGAAACAGGACACAAAGTATATTTAATTGCAATTTGCAGTGGATCAAAGAGGCAGAAAACATAGAGTATACAATTGGTACAAATACCATGAATCACCAGTTACAGGATATTGAATTCAGTCAATTGGCAAAACCTGAGGATGTTACAGATATACCTCTATGTTTAGCAGCAGAGTTAAACTAATTCCAAATTTAAAAACATGTGTATATTTAGTACATTACACAGTTAACTATACTGAAATCAAAGGCTTAGTATACATAGGCGATAACAATACTGATTAACATGGCATGTTGGACAAGAGAACCAATTATAGTTACACAAACTCTATTCAAAACCAAAACCTTCTAAATTCATTGTCATTATAGTATTCTAAAGATCTTAAGTTATACCAGTACTAAAAAGGAATGAACAAAGCATTGCAGAAAATGGTTATGTAACATTTAAAAGCTTATAATTAAGAAGGCAACATGTTACTGGAAATTGAACTCTTTACTAGTGATTACAATTACTAAACGTGAGAAATTTCTCACTTATTCCATCGAAACATATGACAATTCTGAATGGTTCAAAAATCTAGTCGCAAATGAAAAGAATTTTGCTTGGCCCGGATACTATATGGGATTAAAAGAAATATATTAAAAGAATCACAAGTATAGTTGATAGTATATATAATACAAAACACCATCGGTATCAAGGAGTTTGACTTTCAACTATGAAATATTACGAACCATTGAATAAAATTTCTCACATACAGAAGGCTCGAAGCTGAAGTTAACATATAGGAAACATTATCAGCTAGAAAAATAATAACAGTATGGAGGAAATTATATCGTCTTGAGATGGGAAAAATAAACCCAATTCAAGGTCTGTAAATGTCTGGTGTAAATAAAAATAAAAATAAAGTATAGCGACAATGGTATGAATCTCCTTGGAGTCAATGATATCATCCCTGGACTGATATAAGTCAAATGTTAAATAAGTCGTTGCAGAGGAACATGTTAATAAGCAGTTGAAGTATCTCGTGAGTACCGACCTGTATCAAAGAGAATGGTGTTACCAATTCTTCAACGAAATAGGCAAAGAGCTCTCGAGAAGTACCCAGACGAAGCAAGTAGCAAATAATTACCTGTAGATGAATGACATCATATGAATTTCAAGATGTTAGTGATTGTAAAAATAAATAAAAACACGAAAGAAAACGGAGGATAAATCTTATTTAGAGGACTGAGTGATTTTAAATCTATGTGAAACACAATTTTATTACCTGATCAATGAACGACTTCGAAGGCAGAAATCTGGGGTGAAAACATATGAAACCCTGAATTAGATTACAAGGTTGCGGCAACATCAATAGACCCTAATTACCTAAAGCAGGAAACTATGAAAGGCGAATTCTCTATGCGCATAAAACAAAAACAAAATCGTACCTAGACATATTTCCCGGTCTCTGATAAGGGTTTGTTCTTAAAGTTCTTAGTCATCGCAGAACTAGTGGGGAGTCGAAGACAACTGAGGATGAAAACCCTGCCTCATATAAAAAGGAAGACGCGTAAATAAATTTTCCACAAATTAGAGGAGGAAATAATCAATATCGATCAGTGGGTTTTGAGAGACGAGAATTTTCAAATATGAAATGGACTGATGAGCGTCTACAGAATAGGCAATAAAATCTACTATAAAACTATACAATGATACCACAACTTCTATAATATGACAATAGAGTTGTGGAAAAATGAGAGGTAAAACCCCTCATAGAACGAATACCAGTAACGTAAATCCAATTTATACTTTCGCTCTAAAATTTATAACAAGGAGAAGGATCATGGCGAAGGTCTAAATCTGATAAAATAAATATAAAATCATATTGACCCAATTAAATACTACATTTCCATATTATCAAGATCAAAGAGTTGAAAATTGTAAGTTACCTCTGTGTATTTCCAAGGGAGTGCTACGAAGCTGGCGTAGTACACCATTAATCTCAGAGAGCGAGCAGAGATATCAACGTGAGAACGAGCAAAGGAGGAGTGTAGGAACAGAAGGCCGAATAGAAAAGCGAACAAGGGTTACGGTTCAACCCTTATAGAAATCAAAGACGAGAACCCTAATGAAATCGAGTCATACAAGTGGTGCAAATATGTAAACTCTCATATGGATCAACAATGATCTTGACGATTTCATTTCAGTCGGAATTCAATAAAAGTCATACGTACAAGTACCACCAGAAATTTAATACGCATTTAGATTCGTAAACGAATAGGGCTCTAAAATACATTTTAACTCAAAGTTAGAATATACGAATAAATCCATAGCTCGAATACAGGTGTATGATGAGCAGAGTATGATCAATGCGATATAATTGACATAAATATCTCAGCGCAGGAATTAAGAAACCATTAAACCCATATACGATAAAGTACGTAGGGTGTACTCCATATCACGCAAGTCATAAACTAACATGACAGTAAGGTAATCCAATGCCTATGTAAAGATTCGTTGGGTGAGTATAATATATTGACAAGTGTATAAATCATAGAAGTGGGAACTTTGATAATAAATTTAAATTGAATAGAATCACCAATAGAATAAAAATCATCATTTATATATGGGGGATTTTATGTGGGGGTGGTTAATACGTATATGTATAGAGTGGATGTTATATATGTAGATGCTGGAGATTTTATAATTCTATAGTGGAGTATATATATATATATATATATATATATATATGGTCATATAAATGAGGTAAAATGACAGTGTATGAAATTTAAAAATGGAAAAGGTGGTCCTGAACACATATGTATCAGTTACATGATCATAATTGGGTTTCTTAAATCCAAAGAAAATGATAACCTTAAAATGAAAGTAGAGTTTAGTCTCAGAGGGACAACCTTATGAAAAAAAAGAAAAATTGCGTATGTGAAAGTTGAGGGACAATATAATTGTAACCTTCCATCATTTTCTTCATTTTGTCGCTAATCATGTCTTCATTTGCTGATATAGATCATATTTGTATGGGAGGCTTGATTATGAGGGAGACACATGAGCTGGATGTGTCCGTGAGTGGGAAGAATTCTCACAATTTCTGCACTACATGTTCTAATGGGAGCATGAGAGGAGATATGGCCACCACAGCCAAATATTTGTTCTCTTTTGAGGTGGGCCATAAGATTGATATTCATCCATTGTACAACCATGGGCAAGTGCTTGATCATGTATTGTTTTTGTTACATTCAGCCATTTACTATCCTTTAGTAGATGTGATGAATCATGGACATTGCTTGCCATGTAATTTTCTGAAGTTGCAGTGGATGAGACTGCGCTGTATCCTTGTGAGAAATTGTTTGCATCATGTATCATCATGTAAAACCTTCAGCAAACCTCTCATTAGGATGTTCCATGATGACCATGTCCTATTCTTCATGGATGGATTGTTTTGGGCCAACTTGTTCTTCATTGTTGGAGGAGCCTTCTTTGGAGGATTGTTCTTCACTTTGCCATTGGAGGGCAATAATTTTGCAGCCCAGGATCAGCATACACTCTACACTTGTCATGAGTGGAGAGAAGGACGACATGGGGTAAGCTATGATGCTTGCCAAGTTCAGATTTTCAGCCCACCTTCATTACTGGAGCTTGAGGTGGAAGGAGATTTTCAGGAGTTGCCTTGTTGGGAGGTGGCTCATTTTGTTTGGATGATTGCTTGGGGATGGAGGATCCACATGAGGGAGATGTTCCTCATTATATTCCAGACTCCATGCCTTGAGTGGAGCTTCTTCAGTTCTATCCTTGCAGTTGCTTGGGGACAAGCAACATTTGGGAGGGGAGGATTGTAATGTTCCAATTTTTTCTTCAATAAATTGGAACATTAAATTTTGTCTAAACTCATTTAGGAGATGAATAATTGGGTAAGGAGGCCCAAAGATAATAAAAAAATAAATAAAATCCCTCTAGTATGAAAAGGGATCAGCCATGGAACCAGATTTCACACCCTCATGTGTGAAAGGAGATATTTGCAAAGAGGTTTGACCAAATCAACCAGCGCAGGGTATGAGTTGGAAAGCACTACATAGGAGGGAAGCTTCTAGAGGAAGGGCCCATGAGGAGTCTCCAATTGCTATATAAATGGAGGGGAGGAGAGTTATTTCCATTCATGCATATGTTTATGATATTGAGTTGGTCATTTCAACTTCTTGAGCACGCTGGTTGTTTAACTAGTTTGCAACACTGTTTAGTGCACCGAGTGTCTCCATTCGAAGATCTCACGGAGGAATTCGAGTGCCTGCTCGGGTGAGGTCGTCCCATCATTATTTTGGCTCAAGACTGAAGCATCATCCTCCAGGACAACGTTATTACTGCAGCAGCATAATACTGTGTTGTAGGGTGTTGTCGTGGAGATTCCGCAACACCTCTTCCTTCTCTTGTTTTTCAGAGGGAGAGTCTTTCTTTCCTTTCGAGGATCAGATTGGAAGATATTGGAGCTTATTTTTAGATCTTGGCATCAGGCCAACACATATTCTTTCCCCTACTATGCAGCTTTCTCCAATAGCTGCGTTATTTTCATAGTGCATTTGCTGCGGGGTCTTGCAGATTGATTGGAGGGTGGGATCTCAAGTGCAAGGATCAACCTTCCACTTTGGAGATCCATTGGAGGAGGTATACTTCAGTTTTTTCATCATCTTCAACCTTCTCTATTGAGTTCCATATTTGAGTTGCAACAGCTGCCCAGCAACTCTGGCATTTTGGCTATTTTGTGTATTTAAGCCAATCCCTTGGAGGATTGATGTATTTTGCTTATACGGGTTAGATATTTTCTCCCCTCATTTAGCTGACCTGATATTGTCATATTCAATAATTTTTAATGTAGAGTTGCAGTAGACTGTGTTATTTTCTGCAGTCCTACTTTTGGTACATATAAATTGCCGGAAACCCTTGCTCGGTGCCCTTTTCTTTGTGTGAAAGAGGTTAAACCTCTATTTCTCTGCTATTTGATCAATATAAGCTATATATAAGTCATATTCCATAATTTTATGCAGAAAACCTAATGGTAATTATGCTCTCATAGTATTCAGAAATTTATGTTTAGCAAAGTCATGGGAAATCAGGGTTTTCTAGACTAGTCGGGAAAGGAGGAACTGTTTAACTTAGCTAGAATGCTTATTTTGAGCTGAAATTAGGAGAATAGGTCTCTCATGACGTAAGATATCAGATCCAACCGTGCCCATCCTCTGTTTTTACGTAAATCTCCGATATTAATCTTTTTAGTGCATAAATTGCTAATTTTCCCCATCCTTTGGATTGTAAATCTGAATTAAAGTGGTTGCTGTAGTTCAATATGATGTATTTATGTTCCTAATGCCTATTATAAGCTTATTACTCACAACAATACCGTTATACAATTGATGTCTTGCAGAATCCCTGATTTTGGCTATATGTTCATCTTCTTGTCTCACAACTCATTGTAAAACGTCGTCTCTTCATGGTATGCTCATATATGCGTTTGCATATTGCTGCAAGTAAATTTTGGGTGGGATTATTCAAGCATCTCTATAGATAGATTCTGGAAAGGGCCAAGTAGCCTCCAGATCTCGTCCTCTTTTAGAGGCGGAATATCCGGTAAATGCCCTCCCAGTCCATCTCTGGTTGGATTTTTCCGTGTTTTAGAGATATCCCTGAAACGGGATATTAAAAAATTCTTTTGCGTCTACAATTTGGTTTGGAAAGGGGTCCATTTGATATCTTTGAAGTGCTCGTTTTATGCATGCCCCTCACTATAAGAAAAAAAGGACATTGGTGAGGGTCATGCTTGTGACAGACCTTTAAGGTCCATCACCAATGTCAGATATGGTTACGGTCCTTAAAAGAGTGTTGTTTTAAGTGCATATACTGACAATCCGTTAAGGTTTGTCACCAAATCCATTTTCAGTGACACTTTTGGTGACGGTTGTTAAAGGCCCATCACTAATTCTCTCTTTGGTGACAATTCTAGTGACGGTGTTTTATTGACCCTCACCAATTCTCTTTTTGGTTACTTTTGGTGATGGTCAAAAAATGTTCGTCAAAATTGATCTTTCCAATGAGTTTTTGATGACACTATGTGCATGTTACTATATTTTTTGTCAAAAGATAATGATTTAAGACCATTGTTGTGGAGTCTTTTTCATTATGTGTCCAAGGCCATAAAGTGGTTAGAGTCATTCAATTTGTTAAGAAGTAATTAGTATGTGTCATTTCCGTCAAGTAATGGGAATATAATTTTCCTATGATTTAATACACGATTCATCTCTATTAAGTTTATTTTCTGACAAATTCCCTTTAGATAAAGTTCCACTAGTGTGTGTAGAAACTATATTATTTATTACATAATCAAGCTTTGTAAATTCTATTAATGAGAGAGATCTATCACTCCTCAACACTCTTGGAATATCATAACATGCTTTTGCACACACTAACATTCCTTGGAACCTCACATGTCTGAGAACATCTTGCCATGACTAGGGCACCCAAGAACATGTTGGCCTATCATAGTGTAACACTCTCCTAGCATGTGTTGTAATGCCTTGTAGTCCCTAGCATACCTTGAAACACTTTGGCATGCATTAACATACATGAGCATTTAGCACACATTGGAACTTGGCATGTATTGGAGCCTATTATTAGTGTGCCTATCATGCTCCTTTAAAAAAAGATAAAGTCCTTCCTTATTAACAATTTAAGCCTCTTATCTGTTAATTTCCTTGCATTTTAGCTTGGTTATTTTTTTTTTGCCTTGATACTCCTTAACACATATTGGCATACCTTGGCACCCTACACATCCTAGCACGCCTTAGCATCTTGCATGTCTTGGCACTATTTAGCACATGCTAACACACAATGGAACCCGCTAGCACACTTTGAAACTTCACGACATGCACTAATATTCCCTAGCATGCCTTACTAGTGCTTAACATACATTGTTAGTCCCTCCTTGGCATGCTAGCTAGAACTCATTAACACACCCTCATATTCATTCACTTCCATGCATTTTGACGTAGTGCTACCTTGTTTTTCCCTAGTACTTCATAACACTCCTAGGCATGCATTATCACACTCTGTCACACTTTATCACTCTTCAACATGCCCTTCCATTTCATAACATGTGTATCACTCCCTAACACACATTGGCACTTGGCACATGTTGGTGCTTGGCAAGTATTATCAAGTTTAGCATTCATTAAGATGCCTTGGTATGATTTGGCCTGGTCTAATATTAAATTTGTTTGAGATCAATTATTGGAAAGTAGATGAGAAGTAATAGAGGATGATTTGGCGCTTATAACAAACTAACATTTGTCACTTGGCACCTATTTCCACCTAGTTTTGGTGTGCCTAGCATGCCTCTCCTGGAAAAGGTAAATTGATGACTTATTAACCCTCTTATGTGTTCATTTCCTTGTAGTTTAACTTGTCTCTCCTTTTTTTTCCTTGATAGTCCTTGACACATATTTTCACACCCTTTCACATCTTGGCATTCCTTAGCACTTGACATATCTTAGCATATTTGACATTCCTTCGAACTATCTTGCACATGTTAGCATTCCCTAGCATGTCTTGGCACTCATGCCATCACGACTAGCCTTAAATTTTTTCACCACTTGGGAACCAAATCAAGTCCTTAGAAAATTGTAGTTCACGTGACATTGGCATGCTTCAGCACCAACAACTTGACCAATTGCACCTACTACAAGTAGATTGTGCCTTGTTCACCTAAGAACTGCCTATACCTCATCTTAGGCCACTCATGTCCAAACTGAACTTGTCCCACTTAAGAACTTACCAATATAAGGATCACATCTAGCCATGGCCCGTAAACAACTAAGAAACAATATAGCCTACATAGGCAATTTTTCACATGTATATCTATTTCATATAAATGATAGAGCATTAACTAAGAGTTTGTAAGAACCACAAGATACACAAGGCACACAAGGTATAAGTTGGCACAAGCCAAGTTCCCCAAAACTTATACACAACAATGTACAATATGCAATTGACTAAAATAGTTTAAAACATGAGCATTTGGCTGAAGTGTGCCACATGTCATATAAAACTAATAGATAAAAGAAAAATAGTGTTATGCCCAACAAAAAGTCTCCCTTTGTCTAAAACTACCTTTTTGAGCCCCTTATTGCAATCATAGGCTTGCCTCTTTCAAATCATATTATGAAATTCTTATAACACACTTCATCCTTGGCACACTTGAATTTAATGACACTGCCTAACACACACTCCTATATGATCATTTCCACGCATTTTGACCTATTTCCCCCTTGTGATTCCTCGACAGTCCTTAACACTCATAAACATGCATTGACATTGTCTTGCATGTGTTGGCATGACTTTTAATTCCTTGGCATGCCCTAGCCCTCACTAGATATCATGCCCTCACAACTACCCTTACTTAATTTGCAACATGCGAACCCAACCAAGTCCTTGCTCGACTACAAGAGCTTGACCAATTTACGCTTACTACAACTGGACTATGTTGTTGAATTGTGTATCTTGTGAGGTACTATACAAGCATAGTGAGATGGGTTTGTGTGAGTTTGGTCACAAAAGGCTTTGTCAGAAAATAACCCAAGCGAAGGGGTTTTGGACCCAAGATGGGGTTTAAAATCTAAAAGAAAATTAAAAAGGAAAAATAATATTTCTTAAGATCTAAGTGGATAAAGCCCATAAGTTGTAAAGGGTTATTAACAAGCCTAGATAGGAAAATCTATTTAAGGAGGAATTAGTATGAAAACAAGAACACCAAGTGAGAAGGAGCTCATTTTTTCAAGGAGGCCAGGAGAGATGTAGTCCTAAAGGATATCGAGTTAGAGGGCTAAGTAAGGGTTGCTAAAGGGAGACCATTATCATCCACAAAGAACAATATCATCATGTGAGGGTTCACAAGAATGTCACATACCTTAATGGGTTCGAGATAGGGATTAGGATGGCATATTGTTGGTTCTCTTATGGAATATCGAGCTCAAGAGAGGAAACCGATGAGAATTTGGGCATGTGATTTAAGTGGTGTTTATGTGTGAAGGCTACATCAAATTTTGAAATAGTAGAGAGGGTTGACACCTTATCTTCTGGTGGTTAGTAGGCTGCAAGGTCTGTGATAAATACCAACACAAACGGAAGTGGGCCTACACTATAATTTAGAGCCATAATAGATGTAGTCACAGGTGTGATATTAACCGAGGTAACCATAGTTTGAGGGTCATATAGATCTAAAGTTTAGGTCAAGATTCAATCAAAGAAATTCCCATAATCTCTGGGTCCATATGAGCTAGGCTGATTTTTTTATGGAGGCAAGAGTTGTTGTTTTTGCAATGGGTGGATAGGGTTTGTTCTAAATAAATTAGAATAGAAGTATAATGCCCTAGTTAGGGATATTTCCTAGCATGTTAAGTCCATAATTTATGTCCTTAAGACCGTGACAAATATGCATAGAAGAAGAGGGGTTGTGACCCTTAGAGAGAGGTTTATCTTTGAAATATATACCACAAATTTGGACGATGGTTTGCAGAAGTATGTGTAGAAATAGAAAATCTAAAGGAAGATGGAACCTGAGTAGAAGATTGAGTAGAACAAATGTGCCATATGAGGAATGGATTGACATGAAGAGGATTTGATTTTGGTGGATTTTCCATAGGGTTTTGGATAAAGATCTGAATCAAACTATAAAAAATTAGTCAATAGACTATTAGTGGATGGTTTGTGACCCTAGTTCAAGAATATACAGATTGTTAGAAGGATGCAAAGAGGAGTAGTTCAGATTTTTTCATAGATTGGATAACATATAAATTGGTACACAATAATAGTGAATTTGAGAGGACTCAAATCACTATTAGGTGGAAATTTTGAAGATCCCTAGATGACGACAATGTTGTGGGCACTAGATCAGTAAAAAAAGTGACCATGGTTGGGAAAATTGATGGAATTCCAAGTACAGTTGGAGGGTTGTTAGGTGATTTTCAAGGAAGATCCCTAAGTCTTGTGCTTGTGAAGGAAAACAAGACTGGTATAAGGGCAGGTGTATTGGGCCTAAGGACATGCATAATTTGAAGGACTAAAATAGTAATCAAGTGGTCTATCCAGCTAGCCCTAGTTAACTGTATTGTATAGGATTGAGTCTGTGAGAAGAAGGGAAACCTCCATAGCCCTATATTTTTCATCTTGGGGCAGGAGTATGGAAAAAGTGGGAATACCAAAGAATTGTTCACAAACAGAGTTGTGAACAATTGATCAAAAACCATAAGTGTTGCAGACCTTAAATGAAAAAAGAGGTAGATAGAGGGAAACATTTTTTGAGCCGAGTTTAGTAACCTAAAGTAGTTGAGTTCACTAATAGAGGCAGATTGAGGAGTTGCATAACAGGAGACAAGATGACCTATGAGATGTGTTGAGGACATGTGCATTGAAAGGTGCTACGTGTGGCCACAATAAAAAACTGGTTCAAGCATTGTCTTGTTCAAGGTAGATTGGTTGTCAAAGGACTAACACCAATCCCTACTTGCATTCCTTGTATCAATGTGATTGTAAAGGGACATGATCCCTAGTATGAGAGCTCTATACTATTCTATTATAGTTTATAATTTAATGAAGAACGGTTTGAAAAAGTAAAAAATTATCATGTTCACTAGTTGATTCCCTGATGTGTGTAGATTTCATTGTGCAAAGTATATGTGTTGTGGCACTTGAGTGTGTTTGCATCAAAGATTCTGAGATCGAACCTATATTATCATGTGTCGTGGAAATTCAAGATATGTATTTTTCACCTAAGAACTACTTGTAACTCATCTTAGGCTACTCATGTCCAATCTCAACTCATCCCACTTAACAAGTTACCAAGACAAGGCTCATCACATCCAATTGCGGTCATAAAACAACTAAGAAACATAGTTTACATCTTGACACGCCATAACACCTATCATGTCTTAAATTCCTTAGCACTATGTGGCATATGTTAGCATCCCCTACATTCCTTGGCATGCTTTTACACTCCCTAACACACCCTAGCACTTATTGACATGCCTTGGTAGTTTAGCATAACTTGGCACTGCCTAGAATATAACCTTGTCACTCCCTCCTTAACACACCTAGAAATCATTGATACTCCCTCTCACACATTGTTATTCATTCATTTGCATGCATTTTTATCTAGTGCTTCCTTGTGTTTCCTTGAAACTCCCTAACACTCCCTAGGACACATTGACACACCCTAACACCCAGCCCATCTTAGCATGCCTCCCTAGCACTTTAGCATTCCATGGAACTACCTAACATACCTTGTCACTCTCTCCTTAGCACACCTAGATATCATTGACACTCCCAGTGACAAACTCTTATTAATTCATTTCCATGCACTTTTACCTAGTACTCCCTTGTGTTTCCATAGCATTCCTTAACACTCCTTGGCACGTGTTGGTACACCCTAGCACCTAGGACATCTTGGAATGTCACCTTGGCCTCTATCATGCCTTAAAATTCCCTAACATACCTTGTCACTCCCTCCTTAGCACACTTGGAACTCACTAACACTTCCAATAAAAAACTCTTATTTTTTCATTTCCACGCATTTTGACGTAGTGCTCCTTTATGTTTCCCTGGCACTCCGAGTTAACACTTCCTTGCACATGTTGGCACATATTGGGCGCATGTCACCCTAACACTCTATCATTCCTTAGCACTGCTAAGCATGTCTTGTCACTCCTCCTTAGCACACTTGGAACTCATTGACACTCCTTTTCACACACTATTATTCATTCATTTCCATGCATTATGACATAATTCTCTCGTGAGTTTTTCTAGCACTCCCTAACACTCCTTGGCACACATTGGAACACCTTGGAACTTGAAACATCATGACATGCTTTCTTAGAACTCTACCATGCCTGCACACTACCTAACATACCTTGTCACTCTCTCTTTAGCACACCTAGAAATTGCTAACACTCCCTATCACACACTCTTATTCATTCATTTCCATGCAATTGAAACTAGTCCTCCCTTATGTTTTCCTAACACTCCCTAGCATGCATTGGAACCACACCCCATAACCTATCACATATTAGAATTCTTAACATGCCTTGGATATTTATAGCATGTGTTAGCACCTCCTGGGATTCCCCCCACACCTTGAAACTCCCTAGTTTTTATGCCCTCATAGATAGCCTTAATTATTTTGTGACTTGGAAACCCAGCCAAGTCATTGAAAAAATAGTGTTGTGTCTAGCCCAAAGTCTCCCTTTGCCTGAAATTGCTTTGTCCTTTACATTATTTCAATAATAGGATTACCTCCTAAAATTTCTATTATTAAATTCTCCTGACACACTTCGTCCATGGGACACTTGGAATTCACCGACACTTCCAACTGACAAACACTCTTATTCAGTTGTTTCCATACACTTTGAACTAGTTCTCCCTTGTGATGCCCTGACACTCCCCAACACTCCTAGACATGCATTAACACTATATGGCATGTGTTAGCACACATTTTCATTCAATGGCATGCCCTGACACCCCTTAAATACCTTGTCCTTATAGCTACCCTTATTTTTTTAGACTTGGGAACCCAACCAAGTCTTACCTCGACTACAACAACTTGACCAAGTTTCATTTACTACAACTATACTATGACTTGTTCACCTAAGAATGGCTTATAACTCATCTTAGGATACTCATATCCAATATTAACCCTTTCCACCTAACAAGTTACCAAGTAAAGGCTCACGTCCAATCGTGTCCATAAAACAACGAAGAAACATTGTTTACATCTTCACATGCCATAAAACCTGGAATGTCTAACAATCCCTTGGAGCTATGTGGCACACGTTATCATCCCTTGCATTCCTCAGCATTATTTGTAACCCCTAACACACCTTACCATTCCTTGACATTCCATGGTACTCTAGCATGCCTTGGCATTGCCTAGAATATAACCTTGTAACTCCCTCATTAGCACACTTGGAACTCATTGACACTCCTTATCACACACTCTTGTCCATTGATTTCCATGCATTTTGAACTAGTTATCCATTGTGTTTCCACGACACTTCATAACGCTCCGTAGCACACATTGGCACACCCTGGTACTTGGCACATATTAGCATGTTTCCTTGGAACTCTAGAATTCCTTGGCACTATCTAACATACCTTATCACTCCCTCCTTAGAACACACAGAAATTACTAAAAATCCCTATCACACACTCTTATTCATTCATTTATATTCATTTTAAACTAGTTCTCCCTTGTTTTTCCTTGGCACTCCATAACACTCCTTGACATGCATTGGCACACCCTAGCACCTAACACATCTTGGCATGTTTCTCTGGCCTCTAGCATGCCTTATCACTCCCTAGCATGCCTTGTCACTCCCTCCTTAGCACACCTGTAAGTCACTGACACTTACTATCACAATCTCTTAATCATTCAATTGCATGCATGATTTTCACCTAGTGCTCCCTTGTGTGTCCCTAGGGCTCCCTAACACTTCCTAGCATGTGTTGGCACACCCTGGCATCTATAACATCTTGGGTGCATGAAACTCTAGCACACTAGCATGACTTAGTGCTACCTAGCATACCATATCAATCCCTCCTTATGACACCTAGAACTCGCTGACACTCCCTGTCGCACTGTTTTTTCATTCATTTCCATGAATTTTGACATATTTCTTCCTTATGTTTCCTTGGCACTCACTAACGCTCAACACACATTGGCACTTGCTACATCTTCGTATGCTTCCCTAATACTCTAGCATGCTTTGGAACTATCTAGCATATCTTTTCACTCCCTCGTTAGAAAAATTGGAAGTTCATAGCATGCCCTATAAATCCCTGACACATATTGGCTCGTGGCACTTTACAATTCTTGCCATGTGTTTGGATGCTGTGGAATGCCTTGACATGGTTTAAGATAAAATTTATTTGAGATCAATGATCACAATTAAGAGAGAATTAATAGAGGATGATTTGACACTTAAGACACACTAGCACTTGGCCCTTGGCATGTATTGGCTCTAGTGTTGGTATGCCTAACATGAAATCTTGAAAAGGTAAGGTCCTTAATTACCAACCCTCATATGTGTTCATTTATTTGAATTTTAACTTGGTGTTCCCTTTTGTCACCTAACACTCCTTGAAGCATGTTCTCATACCCTAACACCTGGCACATCTTGTCATGCCTTAACACATGGAACATCTTGGCATGCCTATCACACATTGGCATGCCTTAACACTATCTGGCACATGTTAACACACACTAACACTTATTGACATGCCCTATAATTCCATAGCATGCCTTGTCACTCCCCCCTTGACATCCTTGACAGTCGTTGACACTCCCTGACACACCCTCTTATTCATTCATTTCCATTCATTTTGACTCGATGTTTTCTTTTTGAGGGGTGAATGTATATAAAGTTTTCCTTTAAGAGAATAAAAAAGTTATCACACCATTACTGACATAAGTAATTGCGAGATTCTATTGGAATGAAATTAGGAAACTACACAAGAGATTTTAAGAGTGACATTTTAATGGTTTTTTTATGGTGTGGGAATGGTAAGAAGTGAGCGGTCAATATTGTGATTTTATTCTCATTAAAGTGCTTATCGTTATGAGAGACTCATCTTGAGAAAATGAAACCCTCGTCATTCTTACCCTCCAACTCCTAATATTCTCAAAATAAAGGCCAAATTGCACACTGAGGGAAGGCATGTTGGTCTATGGTGTGTTGAGTGACTGGGTGAGAGTGATAATGCACTATAAGAGGGATTGTACCATTTACTTTGTTTCCTCTATGGATGACATGTTGTAGGTGTGTCATGGAACCACTCGGCCACTAGAAAGATTATTTCCTCTATGGATGACATGTTGTAGGTGTGTCATGGAATCACTGGGCCACTGGGACTTGTGGGTTCTCTTTGAAGTATATTTTAAGGATGGTGACCTTGAAGAAGATGGCTTTATGGAGGAGCCTTTTTACAACCTAATGTTACGTGATTTTAAAGCCCAAAAATTGGATCAATTTAAATATGTAACAAGTAACCTAGAAGTCCACAATTGAAACCTCAATCTCAATATGACCCAAGAATGAAACCCATTCATTCATATGATAGTGTCCACCTAATAATTAATGATATGAGTCATATAATGGTCTAGCTAACGAGGAGAAAACAAAGTCCATATGATCCAAATACATGGTCCTCTTTTGTCGAAAATTTGGTCCCTTTGTCTCAAGATATCTTATCTTATTTGGAAATGGGACATAAACAAGTTGTTCTAGATATCTAAAAATAGGTCACTCTTCACCTATGTTCCTCTCCTTTGTGCCACATGTGATGTGAATTTCAATTGTCATTCTCTTGAATTAAACGCTCTTTTTTTGTAAATGTGACCCTTGACTATGCAATGAAAACCCTTCAAAAAAAATCTTAAATGACGGGAATTCCTATTCATGCGTGAAGCTAGGGAATGTGACAAGTCATCCAAGATACATCCAAATATTTGATTTGTGCCTTGGGGAATGTGAAATATACCCTCAATAGAAAACATGCATACAAATTTGTAGCCAAAAGCCACAAATATGAGATGTTTCCACTTGTGCAATTGTTCTTCCAAATACGTGAAATCAATAATAAAACACCTTAAAATACATGAATGTCTCTCAACATGTGAAAGAAAAATTAAACCCTTACCCGAGTCTTCCTTTATTGGAAAATCGAGCTTTTTGTCATAAGATATTTCCTCTTCTTTGGAAAGAGGACATAAACAAGATTTTAGATGTTTCTAAATGGAGTACTCTTTACCTATGTCCTTCTGCTTTACACCATGTGATACAAATGCCAATTTTATTATTCTTGGCTATGGTGTTATTATTTTATACATGTGACCCTTGAATATGCCATGAAACCCTCCAAAATATTCTTAAAGTATGGGAGATCCTCTTCATGCATGAAGCTAGTGGAATGTGAAAAGTTATCCAAAATTCATCCAAAAATGTGATTTGGGCCTTGGGAAATGTGAAAGGCACACTCGGTGGAGAAACATGCATAAAAATTTGTGGCCAAGTGCACTATATCTGAGATGTTTCCACTTGTCAATTGTGCCTCTTGTTGATGATGAAACTGACACCCTAGTTGTGCAAGGCTCAAAAAGTGTCACTTTGCATCAACTCAAGGTTGTTACCATTGTCACCTTAGCAATGAATGCTATCACTTTGCATTAATTATTGAATCCTAGGGGTATCCCAAAGCATACATTTATGGGGTATTTTATGTGATTAGATCACTAGCATTGAACACCATGTTTACATTTGATGGTTAAACATCTTGATAATCCTTGTCCTATATTTGACCACAACTTTTGTATTCATTATTGCTTTCATCACAACACCTCCAGTAGTTATTGATGGTGTTCATGAGCCTATTTCTAGTTGTGATAATGGGCTCCCTTATCAAAACCAATAACCCATAATGTGTTTAATCCCTTAGGCAAGGGGACCAAGGGTGTAGTTGTAGGGGCATTGGGACCAAATTTGGGGGTTTATAACATTAGGAAAAGTGGATTGGAAAGACAAAAAGGTTGTAGGGGGGTATCTTGTGGTGTAGTGAATGAGACAAGGGGACACAAGGGTAGCGTGGATGGGTATAAGTCGGAGGTGCAAGTATGGTTTACTATGATCTATAACCCTAGCATTAGAGAATGAGAAGGGGGCTTAGGGCCTAATTTCATAGGGGCTAGGGGACCTAGAGGGAAGGTAGTGACATAAATCGATAAGGAAACCCCAAATAGTGGTTATAAGGGGATTAGGAATCCAATTATCATAAACCATAAGCCCTTAACTCATAACCATTTAATTCCATATCCCCTTAACCCTCAATCCACAATACCTTAACTCCTACACTCATAAATCATAACCGATAAACCCATTGACTCATTAAATATTAAGACACTAACCCCTAACATATAATCCATGAACCTTGTAAGACATAACTCTTATCCTCTTAACCTTTGACCCATAACCCCTAACTCTTCACCCTTAAAAATCTTAACTTCTAACCCCCTAAACACCTACACCCTAAATCTAAATTCCTTAACTACTAAATCCTCCAACCCTAAATTCCCTAGCCCTTAACCCTTGACTCTTGACCCTGGAAGCCATTAACCACCAAGTATCCAAGGATGAAAATAACACCCCAAACCAACACATTGACCTCCTAGGGGAATCCTTCAACTCTAATTGAGCATATTGGAAACATTTTATTTTTAGAGAACTAGTTATTAGTTATGAGGGTATGTATTTGTGGGTAATTACATTATTACCATGTATACCAAACGTAGAAAAATTGGATATTTTGCAAAGCCTCGATCTGAATTTCTCACAATATCTATACTTCATGTTGAGATGGAGCTTGTAGTGCTTCTGACATAAGGAGTTGGACATGAATCATTAGGGGAATTTTGAGGTCTAAAATGGGCATCCTAAGGAAAATGTACAATCAAAATTCAGTTTATGAGAACCAATCACATTTTAGGGGATGACATCATCCCTAATGGTTGAGGTGACATTTCTTGAGCTAAAGGTACTTACTTGTCACATTCTCAATGGTGGATAAAAACTCATGGTTAACCATGGTAGTGCTCTAAGTACTTTTAAAGTCAAAGTAAAGTACTCAAAATAAATGTCATTTCACACTTTTTGAATACAAATATATTATTGTCATTTCATATTTCTTGAAAGAAACAATGCATATCCCTATACATTTATTATATTATATTATATTATATTATTTTTATATAGTATATTAATTATATGTTATTATACAATTTAAATAATATAAATTTTAATTAATAACATATAATATAATTAAGAATTTATAGATCTATATTTATATTTATTTTAAGTTATTTAATTACAAAGGACAAATGCATTAGTTGTTCAATGATAATGACTTTTTCTTGAAAAGCTATTTCTTATTTATAGTCACATCAATACAATTTTTTATTAATTTTATTTTGGTACAACTTTTGAATTGAATTTAATTATGTTTACATGTATTGTGGTGCAAAAAGTGAATTGAAAATTTATAAATATTATTTTATTGGTTTAGCTATTATCTTATTATTTCCTTAGGAGGCCCATTTTAGACCTCAAAATTCCCCTAATGAGATTACTCATAAAGACAAGGCCTCTCTAGCCCTAATGCACAAGGAGTGAACCCTCAATATAAATATGTGTTTGTTAAACAAATTCAATTGTGTCAATGTATAATACTATACATAAGAGAAAATAGAATCATATTATCCACATCAGTGCTTGAAATAACGTCAAATTAGCCATGAGTAGTGAGCCAAAGGGTGAATGCGGGGCACTATTAAAGTTACATCATGTTTAAATTCCTTTTACATTGTGAGGTTGTTCTCCAATAGGGTTGAAGCATCATCACAAGGAAGCATGGCACATTTTTGTGGGGGAGTGATTAAAGTTGTAAGACAATTAAAGTGATTTACACCTCCAATGTAAATGACATCATTGTATGTTTGTGTCAGGTTGTTAGAGAGGTTATTTATAGACAATACATTCAATGTACTTGGAATTCATATTTTAGGGGCCTCGACTCTAACATGGATTTGTATCAGGAACACTTCATGCAAATGAAAGGGGGCCTTTTTTTAACCACATACACACAAGAGCATCGGATGCTTCCCTTCAGATCCCCCTTGCTGCATTCACGTCGAGTTGAAACGAAACATAATGACCTTCCTAAATAACATTTGCTAGTGTTTCCATATATAGGAGATATAATGAAAGGATCACCTCATTTGTAGATTCCCCCTTTTATTATGAGATTCAAGGAATGTTCTATTGTCTTTATCAAAATTTGGAAGGGTCATTATCTACATTATTTAAATACATGTCTAGAACTTTTTATGAGGGACGTACTTGGATTTATACCTTTATATAAGCCTTATGTGGCCTTCCCCTTTAGAAATATTCCAATGGGGTCACCTCCTTCCAAATTAGTGAGGCATCATACCTCTTCTTGAGCTCGAACTCAATGATACATCTTTCTTTAGAGATACTTTGAGGATTTCCCACCATATATCACACGTTGGATTTCATAGGATCTGTTACCCCATTTTCTATATGGGATTTTAAAGGATATTTTAAAATTTGATTTTCACTTCAACCCTATGATTCCTGTCACACTGATCATTTTTCATCTAAGGTATATGGATCTATATGTAATTCATGAATTTATCATTGGTCTGATGACACCTTGCCTTAGATATCTAGGACACTAGGTGTAGGAAGAAGTTCCTTTAGCTACGACATTTAGTTGTATATGTATGATCCATGTGTATATGATATCATGTACAATGTGTACTATTTTTATTGTGTTCACTTAAACACTTTGTTCTAACTTTATTTTTTTGGCTATAAATTTTAATCTGAGTTATTCCATGGTGCTTCATAATTTTTCTCAGAGAAGGGTGTCATCTTGATGGTTTGGATATATTATTGGTGATTTGAGTAGGTGTTATACATTGATATTATTGTTCCCCTTATTTAATTTAGTCAAAATTTATCCCATGTCTCTCTTAACAACACATGTGAACTTCCTCAAAAATAAAAGGCTACCTATAGCTACTTATATTTATTGATAACATTATTCATAAATTTAAAGATATTTTTCACCACCTTAAAGGTTAATACATAATTCCCTTATATGTAAAGCTCATTTCCCTTTTCCCTCCTTATATGGACATTCTTACTTATATTAAAGAGATATAATATAATTTTTATTAATACCCTAATTAAACTAACATTATTACTTTCTCACACTTCAACACCGTTACATATAACCTCTATGCCAAATGACCTCCTATTACTCACATAAAAATAAAACTATAAAACTTAATAAAAGACTAAGCCACCATAACAACTTATTTGACTACCTATTAAAATCTAATTTGGCGGAAACTCTAAAATCTAAATTGACCTATTAAAATTTATTTTCCCACCGATATTCTCCTTGCAAGGGTTTAGGACAGAGTTTGGTACTCGTTCTCTGCTCATAATTTTTATGATATCACCGTATATTCCATACCCTTCTTTGACATTAAATTCTTCTATCGACTCGAATATATTTTTAATGTCAAATTATTATATCAGATGTGGTCTCACTCTTTTTCGAGTTTTATTTGGAATATTCTTCTCCTGATTTGGGGGATTTCATTGTAATTCAGAGGAGAAAACATGTTCAATGGGCGAGGACAATATGAGCGGCCAACTAGATAAATTTGGGGCATTCGCCTAGCATCAGTGGGATTAACATTTCCATTCCTCAGTGATTTAGTATGTTCGCCCTCTAGCTCGTCGAAGGTGTTTAGAAAAATACCTGTGGCTTCCAGCAGGCGTGAGAAATGCTTCACGAACCAGTGAAAGGCATCATCAGATATGTCCTGAATGGGAGTCATCATATCATTCGCGGGAATTGACATAAATCTTGGTATCTCTATGCTAAAATCCACATCTTCAAATGAAATTTGCATCAAGAAAATGTACTATACATCATTTAATACTTCTCCATATTCTTCCCCATTGATGATTATGAATCTTCTGACTAATTAGTCATTATATGATGAGTTATATTCCTCTAGTCTCAAATATCCGTGCTTACCCAGATTCCTGGTCTTCAGGAGAGAAGGAATGAGAAGAATGAATATCTGTTCGATATGGAGCAACCAAGAGGACTGGTGAGCTTGGTGTTGCTCAAAAGTCATTTAGTTGCGCATAGATATGTATGGATGGAAAGGATAATGATCAATAATAATTCGCCTATCGCATGCGGTAGATTTCCATGGTCAAATACCGCCAGATCAGAATACTACAGATTAGGTAACGAGAAGCGTCTTATCAATTGAGTAATAACACATGCATCATTTTATCGCTGTCTATTCAATTCTCACTGAAATAATGGAATATCTCTTATTATATAGAATATCCTAGTACTATTCCAATTTCAAGCTGTATGATATGCTGAAGTAGAGATATGAGTCTAGTTATTGTCAAATTTACTCAACCGAAGTATCTTAATGCCCCCCCCCCCCCGCTCGTATGGAAAATATTTTTTTGGCAATCCAATAATGGTAGATAGAATCACCAATTATGTACTAATCCCACACATTCTCCTACATCTATTTTTGATTTATACACACGTCGGCCTCTTTCCAGAAATATCAAATAGATGGATAAATCAGTCCGAGTGCCCCTTCTAACACATTAATATTTCTTGTTGTCGTGGGTGGGAAGTAGTGAAAATTTCATTTGCAAATCTATATCTTTGACGGGCACTTATTTCACTATGAGATAAAAGGGCCTATTGGTGCAGTGCGATGCCGCTTGCACTACTTGGTAATAAAATTTATTTTTTATCCTATTCATAAGGATAAAGCTAGTGCTTGCTTCAAGGGGGCCTACCTAAATCACTCTCTCATAACCGAATGTAGAATATGATTTTCATTCCTATGTTGAGGATAAAACTTTTCTAAGAAAAATATAATAGGATATCACACTACCATCATGGATCTTTAAGCTCCCATGTATTAATCCCCCTTGATTATTCCCCATTGATGCCCATTCATGATTGCCCTTAGTGTGGATTATTCTCTTCCCTTCTGTTGGGGTCCTATAAGTATAGGAATCATAATTTGGAATTGACTTATGATAGTCTTGTAAAAATATGTACATACTTTGCTTTCTGCAAGTTGTTTTCCCATATTTGTAAAAAATAAAAAAAAATAGAAAAGCAAAAAGAGGGTAAAGTCCTAAAAGAAAAATCAAAGGACTTAGAAAAAATAATATACCCCAAAGAAAAGAAATAAAACATGAAAGTGTGCAAGTCCAAATGTCACTACTTTGTACTTTGTTACTGACGATTATGGCAGAGTCTCAATAAATGCCATAATCCATGATGAGTTGAACTGCTTAATCTTGACTTGTCATGTTTCAATTTTATTGTTGTAGAATAGAGAATAAAGATTAGTCAGACAGTTTAATCTTGACTAATTACTAGATAGGTAGAGAATAAAAAGGAGCTCATTAGTTTAATCTGAGACCCAGAATGATATAAGAAAGATTTAGATAGTTTTTATTGCTTTCAAAAGAATAAAATGTTCAAGGTTTCTAGCTCAAATGCACCTACAAAATGGAAGAAAAAATGTTAGATTAAAAGTTGGGTAGGTAGAACGAAGTGGGAGAATCATGTAAATACTTTTCACCATGGAAAAAATCACCAATTTCCCCTCCCCTATAGTTATTATGCATTCTAGACTTTCAGTCAAAGAGGCTCAGAGAATTTCTTTGACTTCTTTTGGGACCGGACCCAAGGCTCAATGACTATTAAGTTAATAGTGTGGGATTCCTATGTTAATCCCTAATTATCATCATTTACCCTACATTCATCCATTTTCACTTCAAGTCCATAAGTAAATACCTTTTACTTAATGAGAAAGAAAATCCCCTTTGATTAATTTCCTTCATTCATAAAAACATAAAAGCTATCCAAAAATACTATATTCTAGGTCAAAGTGGTCAAACTACAAATGATAAAGCTTTGCTTTTTTACATCATCACTTTACTTAGTCATATGAATATATTTTAGTGTTTTCATTGTCCTATGTCATATTAACTTCTAACTTATTTATTAATTCCTTATAAAAATAACCTCATCCTATTAATATAGCTCCTTTATTTAATTATCCCCAAAAACCCACTAATATAAGCTTTTTTTCCAAAGTTAATTACCCACATGTTTTAAATAAAGACCCCAATTACACCCCCTTTGGCATAAAACTAACCATATGTAAATATCCTGCCCTCTATAGTGATAGACATTTCCATAGTCTATAACTATATAATAAAAATAAAACACAAAAAGACTTTAGGCATTTTTTATATATGTCTAAGAAAAAAATATTGCCTCTACCTTCCCCGATGTATAAAACCTTACGTTTTATATATAAATTAATCCTTGACTATACAACCCACCTCATGCACATTTTACCTTTTATATAAACCTTCCATATACATATATCACCGCTCATTTTTAAACCCTTTGTAAACCATATACCCCATATATAAAACTTTGGATATAAAAACATATGTTACAAAGGTTTTATTTCACTGCCACCCCGCATAAAGCTGCCTGGCCCCACATCTTTTAGACCGCAACTTTTAGTGGCATCTCAACCGTTCGCTACCACCTTTTAGATATGACGGTTGACACCCATTTTCGCGCTCACAAACCAATCGACCATCAAATGCCCAAACGAGCGCGAAATGGGCAGTTTCTTTGTTACCACCTCCTATGATGTGTTGTATTTTGATACGATCACGTTCATTTTGGAAAAAACCATTTACCACCCAAAATGAACGCGAAACCCACTTATGGTTTCCGCATTTGCAAAAGAAAAAACTACTTCCACCAGTAATTCGATTTGCATTTATGATAGTTTTTAAGATTAATAAAAAAAGTTAAAAGCTTTGTTATAATGTTTATTAATGTTATTATGCACATTCTTGACTGTTAAAAAACTCGCCTGACTGCGCAAAGAACCCATATTCTCAAAATTGTTAAATTATATCCAGTGACAGACCTAATTTCAACCGATGACCTTTGTTTGAAGACCAATTGAAGCCATTTCTCTGCATCACCAATCCGCAGGAAACATCAAAGTTGTAGAAACCCTTCTCAGAAGCTTCAAGATACCTGCAAATTTGGTATTTTCCCAAAATTTAACCTGCAAATTCACAATATGAACCTCCAGTCGAACCAGTTAAGAATTTAAAAGTAAAATTTCCCATTCATTGTGTTCAAAACCTTGGAAAAAGAGGGCAAACCCTCGCAAATTTTTCCTAGAAATTTCCATTTGTTGAAAACTTCCTTTTTGAGTCTAATTTTCAGTCAGAGACCCTTGAAAGACAAATTACATGACTAAGAAAGGTTTTAAAACCCATTGAAAACCTTAAAACCCCTTTTACAGTCCTAAACATTTAGAAAACCTGTGTTTTCTGTCTCAAGATCGTTCCTTGTGTTCTAAAAATCCTAATTGAGCAATAAATTTTCCATTGCTATTATCCTTGCCCATAAAAGTTGCTCAATTACCCTCTTTTGAAGAAAAAACAACTATAGAAAACTGTATAATCTTGCTGTAGTTAATTTAAAATGAAAAAAAAAGAAAATTACACCCAAGGTTGTAGGATCCAAGCCTGTTAAGTTTGGAGGATCCAAACCTCCCAGGTCTGAAGCATTAAAAACCCCAAAGTATACTCCTGCTATCACTGCTGAGACCACTGTGACTGTTAATCCTCTTCAACCACCAGTTTCCAATGAAGAAGTTATCCCTTTGGTTGATGTATATTACAAAATTGTAGACCCTCTAGTAGAATTCAATCTATTAGAAGTGCACAATTGGTGTTATGAGAATTTTTTAGACAAAGAAGAAATGCCTCTTTGGGATACAAAATTACCTAAATATATAGTCCCAGTAACACATCCTAGTCAGGACTTGATAAGACTGTGCCAGAAGTATTATGTTACAGATCAAAGATCCATTGTGAATAATGATAGGGAAATCCTTTTGTCTATCACTGCAGAGTCAATCAATGAAATGTTGCAGTTACAATTCGACCCTAGGGCAGTCCCATTATCCATAGAAGCATTAAATCAATTATATTTAGGGTTAGAGTTCCCCAAAAGATTCATGATTTTTTAGAACTTCATTCCTAGCCATGTAGATATTCCAAAATTGAATCCTCATTATTCCACTTCTAAGTTTCCAGAGGGTTCTAGGCATTCTATTTCAATGTTATCCTTCATCTTAGGATACTTCAATGATTGGTTTACTGATGAGTCCATCCTTGGATTTTTGTCTACCTTGTCTCCTGGTCAACCTCCTGTTGTGATATTTGATTTTGCCAGGTTTATTGCTGATTCCATCCACCATCAATTGACAAAGTTACCCACTAAGGGGGTATTTAGGTATTCTTCCTATTTATTTCATCTGTTCTTATTCTCACAAGCAGATCACTTCATAATAAAATTGTAGAAGATGAATGTAGAGGGTCAGCCTTTATCAGTTGTCTTTTGGACATCATTGTTGAGAAAAGAAGGGAATGAATACAGTTATACAGATTTCACAGATTTTTTTGTCAGGCCAGCTATGAGTTTCTTACAAAAATTAGAACAACCTAGAGTCAGTGAAGAGATGAAAAGAATATTACAACTGTCAGAAGAATGTAAAATGGTAGATTGGTACTTATATGAGAAGCACACTGAAATAAGAATTTTTGGAACCATTTTGCTTCCATATAAGTTACCTAAGTTTTTGACCATCAGAGTATTTGCTCTAGAATACTTGAGATAGGTGTTGAATGTTGATGCTATCCATTTCATGGCCTCTAAAAAGAAGACACGGTTCAAACTAAAAAATTAGATTGATCCATTCATAGTAAATAACAAGGATGTTGAGAAAGAGATAGAAAAGAGATTATCAAAGCTGAAATTTCAAGTGAGTTTCTCTTGGAATTATGACCCCCAAGGTCTTTTGAACAATATAAGAGTTAAAAATAAGCCGCCTCCTTTTATACATGAGCCAAAGCCTGAAGTTGAAAATTTTTCCAATCAAACAAAATGGGAAAAAAATACATTGGTATATTTAACAGTAAATACACAGTCAATAGAAAAAAAGGATACCACACTTGTTGTGGTAACTCTTAAACAACTAGAGACTTCAAACAAAAGGAGCAGAGATGAGGGTGCCTATACAACAGAAACCACTTCAGATACCAAGTTCAAACTCATCTACAATAAAAGGCTAATATTTGGTTCCATAGGAAAAGAAAAACTTATTGAGGTTGAAGATGAACCAGAGGTCAGTAATGATGAGGCCACTACAATAATCAAGGAGAATTTGACAAATATTGAAAGAGAACAAGCAACATCCAAAGGAAAAGAGACCCAAATGATTGAGCAACAGGTGAACATGGAAACTTCTTCTTCTCAAACAAAAAAAGAAAAAGACTTGGATATTAAGGACAGTTATAAATAGATTAAACAAAGAAATGAGGAGATTAAAAGTGAGATTTATTCTCAATTTCTCAAGAAAAAGCCAGGAAATCAGGATAGATTGCTTACAAAATTTGATTATTCTTCAAATAAAATGATCATTTCCTATTTACAACCTACTACTTCAATCCCTAAAATAGTGGCTGATTACAAAAATATGGAATTTGAAGTAGATAATAAAAAGGTACATGAATTGGTTCAGATAGAATTTCACAGGAATAGCTCTGAGATGCTATATTCCACTGTGGTGACAAAGGCCATGAGTGTAACCAATTTGCAAAATACTATTATCAACCTGCAAGATCAAATGAAGCTTGATAAAGGCTCCTTATATGCAAAATATCTAAGGATCAAGGCCTTAGAAGGTTTGATTCTACAAATAGGAGTTGATCCATCAAATATACAAGTTGCTGAAGTATTAATCAAATAGAAAAATGATGATATTGCTGATTTGAGGAAGCAGTTAAAACTTCCTCAAAGTGAGCACCCACAAAGCAAGGAAATACTTCAGGAACATAAATATAAAGAAGATATGATACAATTGATAATAAATCTTACTACCCAAATCAAGGATATGAAAAGTCAATTAGATATATTGATGAAAGGAAAGGAAACTGTGAAGGAAACTGATGCTTCTACAATTCCCACATTTATACCTATTATTACAGCTGCTATTTCTTCTACATTGAGAGAAAAGTTAGCACCCAAAGAGCTACTAGCAACTGCAGTGTCAGTACAATCAACTACTACTTGCCAAACATAATCCTCAACATCACAGGTGCAGCAGACAAATGATGTAGGGAAAATTGTCAAAGAAATTGAAGAAATGGCATTGAAAACCAATGAAATTAACAATTTGAAGAAACAGATTCAGATTATGGAGGCATCAAATAAAGAAGCATTGATTAATGCCAACAATTATGAAAAAAAAGCTAAAAGAGTTGAAGAGAAAGTAAAAATACTTTAAAAGGATTTGAGTTTCACCACATAGATTTCTTACATAAAAGATCACCTATGGACCAACATCATTGAGGCCATACATCTTCAATGGCCATCAATACAGATAATATATGAACAAAGAGACCTCCTTTTAGCAGCTTAAGGTGAAATACAAAAGACGACAGAAGAATTAGTAGATAAACCAGCATAGGCACAAAAGCTAATTACCGTCTTGAACAGTAAGAACAAGACTGAGCTAGAAGAATTGAAGATACAAGATAGGACAAAGACTATACTGCAAATCAAAAAAGTATTGACAGAGAGAACTTTGATGAATAACTTGAAAGAAAAATGTGATGCTATGAATTTTTCCATTACCAAGTTTTTAGCAAAGTATACTATGCTAAGGCAAGAAGGCATCCCAGACATCCATGTATTCAATGAAAAATTGATGGACCAAAAGGAATATGATAAGAAGATAAGGGACCATGCCAAAGAACAAGTGAATAAGCAACTGCCACAGGGATCTCCTACAGGGAAACTTGTTCTCCAACACATTGAATATTTATTCTTCCTTCAGAATGAAATCAAACATTTGTTTGTAATTAAGCCAAATTTTGTTAAGTACACTGAAGCAGATGAGAAATACAGAAAACTCAAGAGTGTAAAGATACCAGATGTTGAAAAATGGAAAAATTACATAGATTTATTATAGCAACAAAGAAACAAACGGTGAAAAGAGAGTAGAATGAAGTAGTCAGTTTGAAAAAGAAACAAAACAATATTTGATTTTGATTTTTTTTTTTTTTTACTTTTGAAAAATCTCTTTTTACAGCAATCAGAAGTCAAAATATCAGGTTAAAGAGTATCAGGGTGAAATGCTAGAGTTAAAGTGTATCAAATAGAAAAAACAGTCAGCTGATTTTGACTGTATTAATTTCCCTCTTTATAGTAGTAGCATGGTGAATAAATAGCGTGAAAGAGTATCAGAGATAAAGTACAATGGTCAAAGAGTATAAGTGAAAGAGTATCAGTGAAGACATCTTCCAAAAAATATATTTTGGAATATGCCAGCAAGCATGGACAACTATTCAACAAATAGTTTTGTTTGATAAGATTAGCTCTATTTTTTCTAGATAAGAGGACATCTTACTAAGGTTGTTAAGCAGCTGTCCCTCTTAATGTGTAAAGATATTTTTATTTTCCTAGAGTTATTCCTAGATCTCTCTAGGATATTTTTAATAAACATTTGTATAAATACTTTAGTTTATGAAGTGTTTAGTGTGGAATAAAATTTCTAATAACATTATAGACTTTTTGCTGGTACGTTGGAGGCTCACATGTGTTGATTTTAAAGCAACAGCCTAGAAAATAGCCAATTGGACTTCATAATTCAGGATTCATGCAATAATTTGAAGAGTAATGTGCATCTAACTTTTCATTGTTTCCATTCTATGTTACATACAATTTCATATATGTTGTTCAATCTTAATGATTAATTAGGAGTATTGCTTCAGGATTAGTGTAAGAAATCCCTGTTTTAACTACTTAATCATTTAAATTTTTTCTGCTGATTTCTGGATTTAGGAATTCTTAATTGCTCCTAGTCCCGTTTGACCTCTGCCTCCTTCCTCTTTTTCCAGATCAAAGGATCCTTCATTTCCCTTTATCCCGAAGCAAGCCATCTCATCAAAACAATCTATCCAAATCTCTTAGGGTTATCTACCTTTCCCTGAATACAATAGCATCCTCTTGGCCTTGCCTTTCTAGTTCTGCTTGCTTGAATTTGAATCCATAGCCCAATGGACTAGTAGATCCCTCTTTAATTTGTCTTCAAGTAATCTTATTTTCCACCAAAAATTTCAAAACCAAAATCAATTGTTCTATCATAACTAGCCTAAAAAAAAATAAAAAAAAAATTAAATCATTAAGAGAGACCCCTCTCTGAAATTTAGGAAGGCTAGATCCTAAATTTCCAAAGTATGTTTGTGGTTACCCCTAGTTTTCTTAAACTGAAAAAATCTAACAGCCCACAATCTTTAGAAATTACTAGGGTGATAACACCTCCGATGATTCCCCTTGGATTAGGTCCCTCATTGTGGCAACCACATAGTATTGATCAGTGGGTAATGAGGTTCTCTCGGGTATTTTCAATGAGGGTTATCATCTATTGGCTCACGTGAATCATAATTGGCTAGGTATCACCGATTGGTTGATAGGCACCGAGCTTCTAGCATGGGGTATAGTTTTTTCAATGAGTAGAGCTTCCACCATGTGACTATAGGTTCATGCTGCCCTTCTAGCTCATACTACCAAAAGGAATTGTGACTATTGTGGATCAATTACCTAGGACCTCCTTTCCGGCATAGGTATTTTCTAATGAGAGTTTAACTACGTGGGGTCATAAATAATTCCCAAGGCAATTTTCATAGCCATTTTGATTCCCATTTCCATCGAATGATATAACAATTAATGGACCCCCCCCACGCAAATAGTATTATGGTTTTAGAAATATTTTGGAAGCGAACTTGGTCCCTTTTCCAATCCAAGTATGCAAGGTGCGGAGAATACTCCATCGAGCAATATTAATCCAACCAAGAAACCTAATGGGGGCAAGAAATATCGGTCATTCCTCCTGTGGTTGAGTCTGTGGAATTTGTTCACTTTCTGCCTTGAGTACGTGGGAAAACTGGTATACACTTGCTCAAGTCTGTGGAGTTTGTCAGTCAATTTTTGCATAGTTGAGGTTAATAAATCATGTTACTTATCGTTGGGAAATTTGAGCCAATGCTTCATGGTACCCCATTGCTAACCTCGTTGTTGAGTGATCACTAACGCTTGCCTCCTGGTTGGGTAATAATCATCAATGCTTCCCCTTTCAATTACCCCGATTCAACATGACATACATATTCTTCGAAGGGTCAAAACAATAGATAATTTGACTAGGATTTTTATTGAGATGAGGCTATCAATTTGGCATTGTGTTAGTGAGTGATGAGAACCTTTCAAGCAGTGTCAGAAACAATTCCAGCTTTAGCCCACGGGGAAAGTCATTGGTAACTTGCTCCATGAGTCCTTAGGTTATGGATTCCAAAACCTGAGTCTGTGGGATATCTTTTTGTCACTTTCTTGAGGCCATGGGAAATGGAATAATCTTCAACTAGGATAGACTGTGCACGTGATAGATGGTCAGTTTAATAAGCCTTTGAAATAACGAAAATCCAAAAACTGGTTATTTCATTAGTGAAATTGATGTGCTTTAGCAATATAACTTGATTTAGTCCTATCCCAAAAATGAGACTCTGCATAGATTGCACCTACACTACTGCCTTCAATAGATAGCACCGCAAACAATAGCACTCACCCTTACACTCATACGAATTTACACTTACCACTTATAAAAACTACCTACACTATTTAAAATTACCACTTATAAAAACTACCTACACTATTTACACTTACCATTGGGGAACACTACCTACACTAACACTTTCACTGCCTTTCCAAACTCACATAGGATTCAAGAGGAACTAGAGAGAACCTTTCTTAACCTTGCTTAATGATTCGTGCAGAGGCTTGCAATATCTATACTTTCCTTATGCTTGCTTAATCTAGATAAGAGATTGTATTACTGATTGATTATTGATAGTAGCTTAATAAATACCATTTCTTGGGAATACTTACACCTTAGGCTTGAGCTTGATAAGATAAGTTGTATAAGATTTACTACTTATTATTGGTAGTTAACCACATGAGCTCTTTCCAAGAATAATGTACATATACAAATACTGATACTAATACCTAGAGCTTAACTATGATGCCAAGTGTTACTAGTTTTATATAATTATAACTATACTTATCACACTAATGGCAGTCATACTAACTTAGTTGCATAAGAGCTTCCCTAATCACGAGCTCATACATGTTGAAACAGAGTTGAACTTACCTAGTAGATAATGAATATAGGTAATGGCACTCATACTAACTTAGTTGCATAAGAGCTTCCCTAATCACGAGCTCATACATGTTGAAATAGAGTTGAACTTACCTAGTAGATAGTTAATACAGGTAACCTCTGTACTCATTATGACCTTTCTCCAACTTTCTCAATGGTGTTCATAGTAATAAAGTAGACTCAAAATTTTAGGGGTTAATATTACCAGGTCAGCTTGCTAATGTTTCAGAAACAATTCCATTACTTAATTGTTTTTTCTAAATTTTAACCTGCATCTCAGACACCAGTTTCTGAAGGCCTAACATGATGGAAAGCGTAGAAGAAAAGAAGGGAAAAATATGTAAGTGGGTATACAGATCTTGTCAATCAAATCAAACATGGTGGAATAGAAAAAATCAGTGATAAAATCAGAGACGAGTGAGATAGATTCTTCAATCTATAGGGATTTGAGAGGAATCTCTATGAATCCTTTTGAGTTCTCCAAGAGCTTTGATACAAGGGTTTCCACCTTCATGTGTTGTCCCTCATATTCTTGGATTTCCACATGAGGGAGCTAGATGAAGTGGATATCCAGACCCTGTGAGACCTTTATGTGCTCAAAATAAGATTTTTGCATTCAAGGACTAGATAACATCCATTTGCATGTAATGAAGGTAATGGTGAATCCATGGTGTGCCAAGAGGCGTAGGGCGAACTCGATGAATGGGATAAGATGGACCATTCCTCCACTAGGAAAAATGGTTACATGAGGCTTTCAACTTCCCATTCTCACTGCTCTTATCTTCACAAGACAACACTGAGAAATATATTTAACTATTGTAGCTACACTTCATGATAGTTGCCTGCCATTAGAATTTGGCATGGATCCATGTAACATGGAAAAATGTCGTCCGCATATGGAGATAAAATTGCACCCTTCAAGAACTCCGAGAGGGAGAATGTGTATGAATACGTTTGAAAGCTATTTTTCTGATCTCATTTCTATGATTTTTATTGTTAAACTTTTAAAGGATTTAAACTTGTATACCAAATTATGGAGAGGAAGGAAGGGTTATTTTTGACAACAACTAAAAAATGGGTTTGAACTGAGTTCAAATTATTAGAACATAAGTTTGTCTCAACTTAATTTTCTTCCTCCTTAACTTTGAAAAAAGGTATGTCATGCAATCAGGGAGATGTACCACCACTACAAAGTCTGCTCACTAATTTTTCCATCATGGAAATGCTCTTTGAACTAGAATATGAGAAAAAAAAGCATGACCAGGCTCCCCATATCAAGTCAAGAGAAATATTATGTATTCCTACATTATATCCTCCGACCAGAGAACATCCATTGCCTTAAAGAAAATGAGGACATATTCTGAAAAGGGGGCTATGTTTAGCCAATGTCCGATGATGTTTGAGGCTTTTCTTCTGGTAGAGTACAATTTTCCAATGATATAATAGATCAAGATTATCGATCTTATCATCATTGTTTTCTACGAAACGTCTTATTATAAATTTTATAACTTGCTATCATAAAAAACAATATATACAAGCACTATTGTTCTAATGTGATTTAACTAGAAATTGCATTTAAGAAATTTTTTTAAGTAATTTCCCTGAGGCTATTACTGAAAGAAATACTGGTTTTTTATTGCAAAAAATGCATATAGACTCAGTTATAAAATTTATTTTGTGAATTACGTTACTTTTTCCTTCACATTCAAAGCGATGATATTTGCAATTATGAACTACGTCGAAGTTTAATATATGATTCTGACAATTTGATTGTAGTAAAAATATCTGTAGACTCTTGCTATGGATTTATCAAAGCCACTGAATTCAAGTGCTACATTACCAACTATTTATAGTTTAGGGAAGTCCCCTTATGAGCCTTATATACTTTCCCAAGATTCTCTAGGTTTACTTGAAGTATTCAATCCAACATGAACTTCTACTTCATTTTCTGCTTCTAAGGTGACCTCAAACATTAACAGGTCTCTATATGATGGATCTCCTTCTAACATGAGAGAAAAATAAAATGAGAAGAATAATTTGAGCCTTGAAAGTGGAAATCTAGAAGATTGAGGGGCCTAGTTGGTAAATGGATGACAATAAAAAACACTGACTCTGCAAATGCCATGATAAGTGAGTCAACAAATGATGCTTTACTGATGGAAGAGTTTCCTTTAGGTATAATGGAACAATCAACGATATCTTATGGAGGACCCCAAGACTACCAAAATGAAGTGGGAAACATACAAGTAGTGGCTATGGCATTCCTCAAATAGAAGGGGAATGAAAAAAGAGAAAACAAATGTAGAGTCTTTAGGCTCTGGACAAATCTTATTTGAATCGGGCATGGCAGCAAGGGTAACAACATGGGGACTGGTTTTTAAAACAAATGTAGGGACAGGGAAAGCTCAGGGTGTGGGCATAAGGACATCAAATGAGGAGGTGCGAGGTCAAACTTAAAGGGGACTAGGAAGCTTAATGAGGACATCTGATGGATCTGATCGTGGGAGTGAAACATCTGTTCAACGAGTTTCAAAGGACTTAAAGGAAGCATTGTCCAAGTTAAAATATTTTTTTTTGGTATCAGATGCAACTAAACCAGATTATCCTATTGTATATGCGAGCGCTAGATTTTTCAAAATGATTGGCTACTTTCTGAAGGAAGCTATTGGAAGAAACTAGTGTGATTTTCTTCTTACTCCCTATTTATATGTGTGTGTGTCTTTGTATTTCATTCTCTTTCCATGTTTAGATATTCATGTGAGGATTAATGCAATATCTTTGAATGAATTACATGGGATACTTCTAGAATTTTGAAAAAAGGTTCACAAAATTCATTAAAAATTATTATCATCGATGCTTACAAAAGCAAAAGAAAATTAGAAGAGATGGCCTTAATCTTCAAGTAACTGTTGTAATTTGACTCACTATGTCCTTAAGACAAAGAATTGTTTAATACATATTTCCTATTATGAATTTCACTATAAATATACCCTGAGATATCCCTAAAATGATAATATACGACAATGAAAATGTGTTCCCCAGTTTCTTGTTTTCATTACCATATCCCATAAATGCTTGTAGAAAATGCGAGGCAATCACGAAATCAATTAATGTCAATATTGAATCAATATACTGTGGCTTCATGAAGTTTTATGCATAGATTTTGTGATACTTGGTTTTTGTTATTGATAGGATGTTTCTTGAGTACTTATCTTCTCTAAGGATCCATGTTATAATGTACAGAATCAAGAATTAGTACTAGTCCCATTATCATTTATAGGATTCCATATCAAGTCTCAGCTCCATGTATCCAGTTATTGTATACGTTGTAGATACATCAAGGTCACCAAGAAAAATTGTTCGAAGAAGTAGAGGCCATAATCATTAATCAATTCTTACGCTTATTATGCATTGGAAAAACTAGTGCAATGACAGGCTATCTGTTGTACAACTAAATTGTACAGAGAATGTGGGCACAAAGGGGGTTTCAACTCTCTGGGTGCAAAAATCCACAACCCTCTACCAACCATAAAGAGATTGTGTGCCTCCAGTGGTTGAAATACCCTCTCCAAACTACACTGATCAGGGATATAGATGCACTCTAGTGGTAGATTGATACTAACCCAAATCTATTAAACCCCGATAGAGAAAAATAGAGTTTATAGATATGGTTAAAATCTCATCTATCCCTCTATATATTTATGCAACATTAAAAATAATCCACCACATGATCAAATAAATCTCCAAAGAGTGTCTGGTAGGAGAAAGAGCCATTAGAAATGTGTTGAGAATCAAACAAGGATTGATTTTGAAAAACTTATACTAATCTACAATTGACCACATTATCAGTTTAGATGAAATTATCTAGGATTAATCATTAATAAAGAAGAATCTTATTAATCACAAGAGATTGAAATCATAAATACATTATCAGTATTACTATGGTAGTGATATGATTCCATTTACCTTGTTCTCCATCGAAGATGTGGTAGGTGAACTTAATATAGGGCTTCCTTCCACTTCTCTTCTCCTTCACTTCCCACAGGACATTGTCAAAGCCTCTCAGCCCTCCTGCGTTCATTCAGATCACCAAACTACACACATGTTACCTGAAATAGTAGTGCTCTAGACCTCCACAAAAAACATACATATATAGAAAGATAGATATTTTATTCTTGAGTAGTGGTCATTATAGGGCTCTGGTTAGCTAGATAAAACATCCATGCAGAATATAAAAGACAAGCATTCACCATGGAGTGTGTTGTTGCCATCATTCTGAGGCAGCTGATAATTTTTTCCATTTAATGTGAATTCTCCATCCTTGATATCATTGGCTACATGACCCAACAAGGGACCAAAGTAAGGTCTATTGGAGCTCATGTTTTGCAATAATAAACAATCTTATATCATCAAAAAACATTCCACCATATTCCCCATGGTAACATATACATTTGAGATCCATTCTAATATGTGAGTAGAAACTATAAATTTATCTTAAAATCCTAGCATATGATGGAAATACCAATTTCCAAAGGGAAATGAAAATACATACCATATATGAGGCAAGATTATCATAGCCAAGAAGTACGTCTGCTAGATGGTCTGGATGCATAAATACCAATACTTGATGAGCTATCTCCCTCTGAGTAATTCATGATGGTGAAGAAGTTGAAGGGTAGGGTTTAGGGATGATTACCTTTATCATCAGGTAGAGCGAGGGGGGTTGAGGGTAGATCCCCAGATGGGGATATTTATATGCAGATCACCCCTGCGAAGTTGAAAGAAACTTGGGGCATTGATCCTTTGTAGGGATGACCATAACGAGCCAGCTTGCCTTTCCCGTCCAAATTTCTTGGATTCTATTCCCATTTTTTTTTCTTGGCTGCTATAATGGAATTTGCAGAGGTGAATAAAAACCCGAATGCACCAAAACTGAAAGAGAATGGACAACACTTTCAACATCATCGATTGATTGACTGATCAAGGGATGGATGGATAAGATAAAGTAGAAAATTCAATGATATATATAGAGAGACTCACATACTCAATAATAGACTAGGGTTTCTTTGTATGCCTTAATATAAGGTCACAATGTAATACATAACATGGATTGTATGCAACTACAAAAAACCTGTCCATTGTGGCTACCATAAAATTTAATCTTTAGAATCTAAACATGTTACATTTTGGATTTTTTGTCTTAATATACCAAATTTAGTTTCGGCCAAATATTAATTTTGTTATTTAAAATGGAATTTTGAATGCATATATGGATTCAACACCCTGAAAAAACCCTAGAGCAGTACATTTTTTTTGTTTGTAGATTGAAGGACCTAAAATAATGCAACATGGTTTTTTGGATTCCATTTCTAAAGTTGGGCTGGCCAAATTCCTCTTTGACCTTTTCTGGGTTGGAATCTTCTATCACCTATATAACTAAGTAATTTTATATCACCTGTATAACCTTGCCATTTTATTAAAAAAAGAGGTTGTTGCACTCAAATAATTGGCTTTTCCTAGCTATGGGGCAGCTAGAATTTTGAAATTCTATAACCTTTTGGATGATTAGAAGATCTAATTTCTCCATTGCTACAAAAGGGGCCTGAAATGAGTTCAAACTACGGTTTTGGGTGTAAACTATTGGTTATTTGGAACCCATTTATCAAGTACACTATATGAGTAAAGCCTAGATAATAGCTAAGATGAGGAGGTTGGACCTATTTTAGGCTGAGGTAACATACTCAAGTTAACGGTCAAACATAAAGTTATGGATATATATGTGGTTAAAGGTCTCCTTTTCCTCACCTTATTCTTTATGAATTAAGGAATGTATGTTTTGAAGGAGGAACACCTACTGGTCTAGGATGTGATACACCCATCAAATTACTAGGAACCTCCAACAGATTACCAGGATCTGATACATGCTTTAGATTTATAGGATCTAGTCTAGGAACACCCAACAAAGAGAGGTATATCCCAAAACCACTCCAAGTAAGATATAAAAAGGGCACTTGAAATGCCTCTGAATACCAAAGCACTCCAATGTTTATAATGACATATTGATGTCCAATTCAAATGCTAATTAATGATTTCACAAAGGTTCTAGTGCCTTTGTTCAAGGGTTCATTGTAGGTTTTCAAGGGTTTCTACATAAAAATCTTTCACTAGATATTAAAATATTTCTCTACTGCTGCTCATACGTTGTCTGAAATAATCAGGTTGAAATTTAGGACCTAACTACTGCTAGACTAGTATGTAAAATCCAATTCCTGGCATGATGCATATGATGAAGCCATTAGCTAGGTTACATGTTGGTAGTGTATGTTATGTTGATCTATTAATTTTTATTTTTCTTAGAAACTAGGAACTTCACCACAACATCATACCAATATGTAAAATCTGAATTAATTATTGTGAGACAACTAGCATCTAGGATATTTGTTTCTATCCCATACTTTGCCATCAACATCTAAGTTGTATTTCCCATGCATGTGTTGAATGGAGTAGCTATTGTGGCATATTTATGATTGTCCGTGTCAAACATACAATTCTGACATGTCTTCTCTTTTGTGTGGAAGGTATTGCTAAAATGTATTTGTTAAGGACCCATGTTCACCAAGACAAGTCAAATACTTCAAATATTGGATGTGTTTTGCATTATTGTTCCAGAACATATGCTCTTTGTCTTTGTTTTGTATTATTGTTCCAGAACATATTCTCTTTGTCTTTGTCTTTATTTCACTTTTTTTTTTAGGATATTTTAGTGTTTTAGGTTATTTTAGGGTTTTGGCCCTAAAATTAGTGATTGAAATGCCAGATAATCACTTTATAGTTATGGATTTTCTTGTCTTTTTGAGTTATTTTATATAATAAATCTTCATAAGTAGATCTTAAGTAGAGCTTCTACCCTTAGCTTCATTTAAAAGTGTTGTAAGAAGTTTTGAGAACCTCTTCTTCTCCTTGACTCGAGGTGGTGGATTTTCCATCCTACCAAGGCCTTTCTCTTTCATCCAATCCTTCATTTTCCATTGAATATGATTCAAGAGATTATCCCACTGGATATATCTTGGGATATTCCTCTGGTGGTAGTCCAGGTATCAATTTTTGAGAGTGGTGTTGAGATATTTTGAGGGCTCCATTTCATTGACTCGGAGCCTTATCCATTTCATTAGATCTTTAAGTGTAGGAAATATTGCAACATGGCTAGGTATTTTATCTTGTCTTAAAAGGTCATCTCCCTCTTATATTGATAAACGAGAGGTTAATAAGTAATCAATAGTTGTATCATGGCTTGTTGATAACTCCCTTTGTATATAGGGAAAGTGACCATGCCAAAGCATAATCACCGAGCCATCTAAAACCTGACCCTTTTCTTTAGGTCCATGTAACAAAGTCATAAAACATAATCTGATTCCATGACTAGACTGTGTCAACAAACATCTGTCAGAAAGAATCATCAGGACATATTGTCGGTGAGTTTTATGGCTTCCTATGAAGCACAGCTTGATGAAATTCTTATGTGAGAGACTGTCCACAAGGCACTTGCAACAAAAACCTTCAACGAAGCTCACCTCAGAAAAGAAATAAAATTTTATAGAACTATCATGGTACTTCTTCAACCAAAATGAAGAAATAGCTTCATTATCCTCCTTTTCTAGGTGACGTTGACCAATGAATTAAATTACCCAATCCATGATATGCAATAATCCATATTCATAAGATTGTCTTTCATAGGATCTTGGCTTAATGCATCAAGTAGCCCAATGACACAGTCAAGATCAGGGTCCTTACAGTTTCTTATGCTTATAGTGCTTGTCAAGGCATAGGATTTAATATGAACTTTCTTTAAGGTACCTTTGATTTTGTGATGATAAGGGTTGGTATATAGAATAGCTCCAAAAAGTGCCATGTACTTTTTCTCCTAGTGGCCAGACCAAGCTAAAGGTGTTGCATAAACTTCCATTTCTCCCACTGCTAGATAAAGAGGTAAATGTTTCCTTCCATACACCATCATTTCTCCTTCAATTATTACTGCAATTCACTATATCAAATACTACCATTATTTCTTCAAATGAGTACTGTCCTTGCTCCTTCATTCCTCCCGCACTTCCCTAATTAGAAACATTCTATTGGTAGCTTAACCCATCAAGTTCTTGTATTAAAGGCAAATATATGGTCTTACTGATTTTTCTAGCATCTCTAAACTTAAAGGCTCTTGGTCTAGAATCATATATAGATCAAAAACACTAAACACAACTTGCCTACTATACTCTATTATGTATGTGTTAATGATAATTAAACTTCAAGCATATTGTTATCACAAGGATTAGGTTAGTGGATTATTTTAGGATCTCTTCAAGTATTCATTCAATGGAAAACTCTAGGAATGTGTTCTTGAGAAGAAGTCACACATCTTATTCTACTATCGACAAGGATCTCCATGGTTTTCAAGCATGGAAAAAAAAAACACATATGTTAGTGGGATCTCTGAAGTCTGTGTTGGATGATTTTAATACCAGTGATGATTCTGATTCCTTTTCAAATAAATAATGTCACAAATCAAATTAAAATAAAGAAAAGCAACTCAATAATGAAGGTGAAACTATTTCTTTTTGTTCAAGTGAAGTCATGAGAACACCTCAATAGGATAAGTTGTTTAAGTCTAACAATATGTCCTCTCCTACAATAGATATGCACAGTATTCCCGTGTCTCCATGTTTCTTAGCTCAAAAGACCTGTGTTGTAAAACCAATTTTCTCTTCAAGCTCATCAGTAGTTGGCAAAGGTACTGCAAAAAATTCTTCCATGAGTGAGAAAAGGGCCTCGGCATAATCATATTTAGGTATTTGAAAAACACAGGCAGATGATAAAACACCAACACACTTAGAGAAATTGACGACCAAGGGAGATGAGGACATTCAAAAGTATTCAAATAAATTAAAACATCGGGGGATAAAATAAGGCCAAGGAAAAGTGATTCTCTCAATCTGCTAAATTCAAATATGATATGTTAACAAGGTACCCCCAGTTCTATTAATAAAGTATTGAGTAATATGCCTACTAGTCATAGTGCATATCTTATGTAGCATGTTCAACCTAATCATAATAGTTTTCAAAATCTAGTGAAGGAAAGCACTCCACACAATAGAAAGAAAAAGAATTCACCAAGAAAGGATAATGTTTTGGATAAATGTAAAAAGCAGGTTATGGGGATTAAGACCCCTACAACAGGGGAAAAAGGTGGTCCTAAAGCCAGAGATGACACAATTGTTGGCTCATCTGAGCATTCTGGTTCATCCATACTTAAGGAGAAATTAAAATATCTACCCTAGATGCTGATCAATATGCCTTTGAACTAAAAATTAAACAAACACCCCAATATACATGAAAGGCAAATGAAGAAAGACTAAACAAAAAATTAGATTTGTCATATTTTTCTTCTCTAGCACAATGAGAAAGGAACCATCCCCTGGATGCAAATATGCAGAGATCAAAATGAGTCAAAGGTTAGTATTAGAATTAAGTTCATTATGTACTCGGAGATAATTGAACACATATTTTTTTCCATTGTTTTTCAGTCTTAAAGTGAACTAATTACTATGTTATTGTTTGGTGTTCACTGCTGAAAAGAGATAATATTACTGTGATAAGTTTCAATTTTTTTTTGTATTTGTTGGTTGTTGTAATGTTTTGAGTGCAGACTTGTGAAATTAAAAATCACATGTCGCTTTATGTGAAGGGGACACACACACACACACACACTCATACACACACACATATATATATTATATTTTTCCCTGTGGTTCCCACGAGATTCATGTTACATTTGCACAAAATTTTAGATATCATTTAGATATCTAAAATTTCTAATTTTTAATTTGAATATTTATGTAATAAAGGAAATAAAAAGGTCCCAATTATAAAAAGTCACCCAACAACAACAACATTGGGTTTTTTCTTTCATTTAACCTGTAACGTATTGTATCTGTCTTCATCAATGCTCTTCTTCCATATGCTATCCACTTATGACACTTCCTTTGCAATATTTGGTCCATTTGCGAATTATATGTCATTTGTAGACTATAAATGTCTTCACAGTTTCAATTAATTGAGTATTCAACTTAACATATTGAGTCTCTTATACGTACCTATTTTTCCCTCCACCCACCTTTCATAATTTCCCTAACCATTAGGTAGGGACCCACAACTTCGATGATGTTTTTCTTGTTTAGTAAAATATTTTCGAGACTTTATTTTATTGAAAGTTGCAGAATTTACAATCTATGAAGTTTCAAGATATCATTTTTAAAAGTCTAATTCTTTAAAGGGTGCTAGCTCAATGCAAGAGCACCTGCTTTACATGAAGGAGGTTGGTGGTTCGATTCCATTTTGTGCTGATATTCATATGGAATGACGACGATCCATTTTTGGTGACAGAGGCTCTTTTGACCATCACTAATGAGCTTATGGTGACATTTTTCGACCCTCACCAAAATATGAAATGGTGACGGTCAATGAACGCCACAATATATATGCATCAATAGTGACGACCATGAAAGGTTCGTCACCATAAATCATTCTTTTTTATATGAAATGGTGAGGGTCACTGTTTGTCATTATAGTCATTATTCATGACAGAACTTGAAGTCACAAATGAGCTTATCATGACATTTTTTGACCCTCACCAAATATGAAATGGAGATGGTCAACGAACGTCTCCATATATATGCATTAAGTGTGACGACTATGAAAGGTCCATCACAATAAATCATTGTTTTTCATATGAAATGGTGACGATCACTATCCATCATTATAATCAATATTTGTGACGAACCTTGAATGTCACCACAATAAATACTTTTGGCGACGCCACCTTTGGTGATGTTCAATTTTTTGGTGACGGAGGCTATTTTCCATCACCATTGCTCATGTGAAATGGTGACGATCACTATCCATCATTATAAATCATTATTGGTGACGAAGATTGAATGTCACCACAACACCTATACTTTCGGCGATGCCACTTTTGGTGATGTTTAGTTTTTGGTGGGAAAGACTATTTTGACTATCACCAATGAGCTTATAAGGACATTTTTCGCTCCTCACCAATGTCCTTTTTTCTTGTAGTGCCTGCACCATCATGTTCTCCTTTTCTATGACCAGTCTCAAAGAAATTCCAACAATGTTTAATGCAGGTTTTCATATGAAGACGACACAACCAAAATAATGACTGTGACAATTTGAACTGACCTACACATCCATCTGACCATATCCAATTTTCATTGAATTTTATTCCATGACTTTTCAAGGAGTCATAAATATTTCCAAAACAGTGTTGTAAAAAATATGTATCATGTGTACGATCGTCACTGATTTAAAAACTAATATTCTTTAATAACATACCGATTTTCATTGGTGCTTTCTATATCATCAACATTTTCTTCAACATGTATATATAGAATATGGACGAGCATAGAGACTTGGTTAGAATGATAATATTCACTCTGAATTTCGTTTTGTGGAAAAAATGTATAGTTTTATACAAATTCAGTTACTGATAAAATGGTATGTGGTGGAAAAAATTCGTGGGATTTTTTGAATTCCAAGTCCTACCATCGAGCTCTATAGGAATTCTTGGTGTATTTATAAATTTTTGCCTCAAACTTTCTCAAAAAATCTATCACAAACATTTCTTCTTCTTGTAAATCAATTCTTTTAGCACTTGAACCTTGAATTGATGTATGGATATATTCATATCTCTTTCATTTCACTTTCATGTTGGACAATGATTGATCATTTATATTAGTACGATATTTGTTTTGAAATTGAGTCAAATTTCCACGATCATCGCATTTTTTATGACCAACAAATTTCTTTTGGTAAAATAATTTATGACTTTCTCTTCCACATAGAATTTGAGATATGAAATCATGGATAGTGGAAGAAGGAGGTAAATATTTCCAAAATGTTTTACCAAAATTAAGGAATGTGTCATAATATAACTAAAATTCCACATGATCATGACAACAGAAAGTGTCACGTATGGTGATAGGTTTTACATACCATGATTTTTCTTGCACAAAAGCACTGATTTAGATGCCAATTTCACGATTCTCTTCTTTGAAATTGTTGAAAAAATCTATCTGAGTGGTGTCCAAGAAATGTTTTGGATGCTCTTCGTACTGATTTCGTGCTATTCTTCTTCGCATCACATCCCTTGCTTTTGGTGAAACATGTGAATTTTTCATCCGCTTTTGGTGAAACACATGAATTTTTCATCCAATATTCATATATTATTTTTTTAACATTTTTTCCAAATCTATATTTGTATGGTTACCTAAAAATAGCTGTCCAACAAGAGATTTCATCATTTACATCTATTTGCAACCAAAATTTCTGATGCTTGTGCAAATTTTTTCGTGAGGTTCCTAATGCTCATACCATAGATTTTACCAAGTGATTATCTTTAGTACTTGATGAAACCATTTACATATGTATTTCTCTACGTGCATCTGAAACATTTTTCTGTCTATTTATTCTAATTGAATTTATAGCACTATTTATATTTTGTATCACATTTTCCTTCATTTTTTTTCAATCTTTTGTTGATGTTCGAATACCCAATAAAGTCATATCTTCTTCTAATTTTCTTAATGTTAAGAGACCTTTCAACAATTGGGGTTGAACTTCCACAATTTCCTTTATGAAGAACGAATAAAAAATGTGATTAACATGATATTATATAACATGGTCAGCTTTTTTATCTCCATATCTGTGAGTGTCAACATTTTCTAACATCTCATCATCGATATTGATTTCATCTGTATATATTCGAATTAATAATACATAATAAGTTTACATATTCAATAAATAACTAAACTAATAAATATGTATAATTTAAATAATACCTGCATGTGTTCAATATATATATATATACATACCTGGTGATTCAATTTTTTCCCTTTAATTTCTTTCAACATGTTCACCATCTTCAATCATTGGTTCAATATCTCTTTCACTTTCTCTTTCAAATTTTTGTATCTCATCATCAATTTTTTGAGGAATATCTCTCTCCGTTTACATTGCGAAATATTTTTCAAATTAGTTCATCAATAAAAATTAAGCTTCACTATTTACACTAGGAAAATTTTAAATATCAAATTTATAATATTTACATTTACATACTTGCTTCAAGTTCTAATTGAGCTTGATTTTCCCTTTCAATATTTGAGCATTCTTCTCTCATATTTTTTGCGATATTCTCTCCCCCGTTCTCGATGTTCCTTAGGGTCTCTTGTTCGATCATATTTTCTCTTACATTCCTTCAATTTCCCATGATAATTGAATATGAAGTTAGAAAAATTTCCTTCAAAAATTTAGACAAAAACTCAATTAAAAAAAGCATCAGAAAATATTTAATTTAAAAAAAACTCATTTTAAAATTTTTGCACAAAAGACATACTTCAATCCAAAAGACTTACTTTAAAAAATCCGAGAAAAAATTTCTTCTAAAAATAAAATTAAGCTCAAAATATTTCCTTCCAAGTCCTTCCAAGTCCTGCAAAAAGCTTTCATTTAAAAAGTTAGACAAAAACTAATTTTGAAAAATCATTATAAAAGATTTACTTCAACCCAAAACACATACTCTAAAAAAATGTCACTTCAAAAAATACTCCAAAAAATTTCCATTGAAAATTAAGCTCTCAAAAAATACCGCCAAAAAATGTCCATTGAAAATTAAGCTCAACTTCTTAAAAAATGTCACTTTAAAAAATACCTCCAAAAAATTTCCTTTGAAAATTAAGTCCAAAAACCTCTAAAAAAAATGTCTCTAAAAACCAAATACCTCAAAACAATGTCCTTTGAAAATTAAGCCCCAAAAGCCTCTAAAAAAATAACACTTTAAAAAAAACCTCTAAAAAATTTCCTTTGAATATTAAGCCTAAAAAGAGTTCGAAATTAAGTCCAAAAAATGTCATTTGAAAGTTAAGCCCAAAAATGATCTGAATGGAAAATGGCATCAACCCATGGTATTCATCCACCCATGTTATCCATCCACCCATGGAATTTACCCATGGTATTTTAAATGGAACCGACCCATGGTATTCATCCACACACGGAATTTACCCATGGTATTGTAAGTGGTATCCACCCATGGTATTGACCCATGGTATCGACCCATGGTATCCACCTATTATATCTACCCATGGTATTGTAACTCAAAAAATGCTATAAATAACAAGCCTCACTTTGTAAAAGGACAGATGGTCCACCATAATGTAGCTTCTACAATTATTCTCTATTTTAAATAAACAAGTCTCTTTGTGGTTTTATTTTCTTTGTGTTCTCTCTTTTTTCTGGTATTCTAATTTTGTAGATCTTGTCAGATTCATTTCAATTTTTTAGATTTTGGTGGCCTCCCCCCCAAGATCTAAGAAACTGAAATGGATCTGACAAGATCTGCAAAATTAGAATGCCAGAAAAAAGAGAGAACACAAAGAAAATAAAACCACAAAGAGACTTGTTTATTTAAAATAGAGAATAACTGTAGAAGCTACATTTTGGTGGACCATCTGTCTTTTACAAAGTGAGGCTTTTTATTTATAGCCTTTTTTGAGTTACAATACCATGGGTAGATATCATAGGTGGATACCATGGGTTGATACCATGGGTCAATATCATGGGTGGATACCACTTACAATACGATGGGTAAATTTCATGTGTGGATGAATACCATGGGTCGGTTCCATTTACAATACCATGGGTAAATTTCATGGGTGGATGGATAACATGGGTGGATGAATACCATGGGTGGATGCCATTTTCCATTCGGATCAAAAAACCTCTAAAAAAAAAGATACCTCTAAAAAAATTTCCTTTGAAAATTAAGCCCAAAACCTCTAAAAACAAAATACCTTCAAAAAAATATCCTTTTAAAATTAAGCCCAAAAAGCATCCAAAAAAAGTATCACATACCTCCAAAAAATTTCCTTTTAATGTTAAACCAAAATGAGTCCTTTGAAAATTAAGTCCCAAAAATTTCTTTTGCAAAATCAGACCAAATGAAGAAATGTGCGAAATTATGTGAAAATAATGAATCCGTTTACACTTATTTATATTGCCGCAAAATGGTTTTTTTGGAGGCACTTCGTTGAATTTTCTGGCCGATGTAAAGTCAATTAAAAGTTCAACCGAACTTTTGTAAAAACTTTGGCCAGACCTTTGTGTCGTTAGACTTGACGGGCCATCAGGATAAAAAACAATTCGGCCAAACTTTTTTTAAAATAAGTTCGGCCAAACTAAAACGTAAACAATTACGTAGAGCCTAGATATGAACACATTTGTTCAAATTTGGATTGATTAAAATCCATGAAAATTTATGAATTAACTGTTGGAACCAAGACAAGCATTTGCAGAATTCAATCTACTTTCAGGAAATATAACTTTTATGGAATTTCATAAATATTTACTAATTTTAGTTAATTTTGTAATAAAATGGGTGCAAACAATTTTTTAAGGTCATTATGATTCAGTGAAATCAATATTATGTATTTTCCAAAATACAATATAAAAAAATTGAAAAAATTATGGTGCATTACATTGGTCCGTTGTATGTAATGGGCAGTTTTTAGATTTTTAGTTTATAACTTATATGTTGAGAAATTTTATGCGAGCCGAAAAATATTCAAAATATGTTGTTTTTTCATGTTGAATTGGTTCAAAAAATTCTAGTAATTATGATATGCATTATTTTCTTTCGTAAATATAACGAAAATGAAGTAGACTCTGTCTAAATTGTTGTAAAACATTTTGTTTCTCAAAAACACAAAGTTTTCAAAGAATACACCAACGCGTTTGAACATGAGCTTTTATGAATCCTTTGATTGTTAAAGAACACACACTCAAATAAATGCTAAGTTGACATATCAAATGTGTATAAAAAATTCCAAAAAATAAGTAATAGAAATCTAATAAAATTTTTGACAACTTTTATTTTTATCACAAAATGAAATTCTAAATAGAAAAATTGTTTTGGCTTGCAGAAAGTTGAAGAAGAGAAAAAAATGATATTTTTTTCTCAAAAAAGGGAAAAAAGTGTAACCCAAATTCACATATTCACCCCAGGAGTATATCACGACAAAATAATACTTCATACACATCTTAGAAAAATGGAGTTGCAGAAAGAATGAACAAGACGTTGATGGAAAATGAAAGAAACATGCTGAATGGTGCCAGGTTAGGATAAGAATTTCGGGAAGAGGCAATGGAGACTGCATGTTAATTGGTTAACATATCACCTTCATCAACGTTGGAGGATAAGACTCCACATTAGGTCTGGAATGGTAATAATCCCCCTCTTTCAAATCTGAGGGTATTTAGACATGATGCATATGTACATGTTCCAAAGGAGAAAAAGAACACGTTGGACAATAAATCTGAAATGTGAATCTTGATTGGGTATAATGGTGGTTTAAATGTTATAAGATTTGGAAGCAAGGAACAAGGTTGTATAGAACCAATATATGGTGTTTAGAGAGGTGAAATATGTTATTAAACATGAATTCCTACCAAAGGAATCTGAAAAGACAGAGTTTTAGCTAAAGGAGGAAGAATCAGACTATACAACAGAAAATGAATTAGAAGAGGAAGAGCCTCAAACTCCAGCTTTGAGAAGATTAGTTCGAGAAAGAAGGAAACCAAAAAGGTACAAACCATCTGATTTTTGTTTAAATTTTTCTTTATCTATCACTCGTGATGATCCAAGAATTGTTAGTGAGGCAGTGGATTCAAAGGTTGGAAAACTCTGGAAGGAGGCCATGGTTTATGAAATGGCATCCTTGCAAAAAAATGAAGCATGGGATTAGCTGGAATTTTCGGTTGGAAGGAAACCCATTGGAAGAAAATGGGTGTTTAAGAAGAAAATGAATGTAGAAGGCAACATGGAGAAATTCAAAGCTCGGTTGGTAGAAAAAGGTTATTCCCTGGTGCCCAGAATTGATTTTGGTGATATTTTTATTCTCCTGTTACCAAGGTAGCTTCTATTATATTACTTTTATTTGTTATTGTTGCATTTTATTTTGAGGTAGAACAGATGGATGTGAAGACATCATTTCTTCATGAGGATATGGAAGAGGATATATACATGAAGAAATATGAGGATATGGAAGAAGAAATATACATGAAGAAATATGAATGATTTGTGATGAAGGGTAAGAAAGAACTTGCATGCAGGTTAAAAAAGTCTATGTATGGGTTAAAATAGTCACGAAGGATGTGGTATCAGAAATTTGATACACATATATGGGAAATTGGCTTCAACAGAAGTAAAGAATATCACTGTGTGTATTTTAAATTAATTCATGACCAAACTATTTATTTGTTCTTGTATGTGGATGATATGTTGCTCATTGGAAATGACAAAGAAATTTTCCATGATTTAAAGACCCAATTTCCTCCAAATTCGATTTGGATGGATATTAAACAAGATGAGGCAAAGAGGAAGCTTTGGTTAAACCAGAAAATGTATGTCGAGACAATATTGCAGAGGCTTAATATGCAAGATAGTAAACCGATGAAGGTTCCTATATGTGTAAAGTTATCTATTGAACAATGTCCTATGAAACAAAAAGAGGAATATGACATGTCTCGTGTTTCATATGCAAGTGCAGTGGGTAGCTTGATGTATGCAATGGTATATACTAGACCAGACATTGCACATGTAGTGGGAGTATTAAGCAGGTTTATGTCAAAACCAGGTAAGGAGAATTGGAAAATAATGAAGTGGGTTTTTAGATATTTTCATGGCACTACTGATTATGGTTTGTGCTACCAAGGAAGACTAGGATTGGACAAAGTGTTGGAAATCCATGTCTTTGTTGATGCAGACTAGGTTGGAGATCTATATCATGGAATATCTACAAGTGCATATGTGTTTAAACTATTGGAGCAGAAGTCAGTTGGATGAGAAAAAGACAATCTATAGTGGCTCTTTCAAATAAAAAGGGTAAATACATGAAAAACACTCATTCTAGCAAGGAAGCAATTTTATTGCAGAGATTTTGTTCAAATATGGGGTTGGCACAATGAGATATAAGGAATTAATATGATAACCAAAGTGAATATTTATTGGCAAATAACCCTTCTTATAATTCAAAGACAAAGCACATTGATGTTAAGTATCACTTTGTGAGGGATATGAATGAGGACAAAAAGGTTTTGCTGGTAAAGGTGGGCACTTTGAAGAGTGTTATAGATTCATTGACAAAGTCTGTGAGCATTAGGAAGTTTTCTTGGTGTAGAGAAAAAATGGTTGTTGTAGGGCTAGGGCAATGATTGAGCTCTCTTGTGACCCCTTGTGTGGAAAAGAAAACAACAAGTGGGAGAAGGTTGGGCATGTGTTATATTATTTCCACGACTAGTCACAAATGTGGAGGGGTCACAGGGGGGTGGTAGCCTGCCTACACGGGGTCTGGGGCAGTGCCATGGAAATTATTTTTTGGACGCTATATTAGGTGGGAGGGCCTACCTAAAGTTTTGTGCATGGGTTTTGCATATGGTTTTCGGCATGATGGTTTTCTGTCCATGGTATTTTATAGATCTGGTCAAGGGAACTACAATTATGTTCTAATCTAGGGTTAATGGATTTTGGTTTATGAATGTTTCGACATGTATATATATGTATTATAATATTGAAAGGAATATAATGAAAAAGCAAGCCAGTAGTCTCGGTTTTTGGGTCTAGGGGAAAATATCTGTGTATTTTTGTTTTATGTTTTATTTTCTCACCATTGTATATTTTGTGTGTTAAGAATTCATTTGTAGGTAACTTCTGTATAAGGTTAAAACCTATAGAATGGAGTAGCTTAGAAACAAACATCTACTCCAAGAAGGATTCAACTCCCTTCGATGAGTTGTGGGAACAATACATATTGAAAGCATCAAGGATCAAGGTTGATGATATACCATAAAAAATCTCTTAAAATGAGTGTTGTTCAATAATTAAATATTATTGAATATTATATTGATATTACAAGAAGAATATTCTTATAATTCTTAATTACAAGAAGATTACAAGAAGTAATTATTAATTCTTATATTGAGAATATTTTATATTCTTCTATGTAAATAAATTATATTTTCCAATTTGGTATATTTTATGAGTTCTAGAACTAATAAATCATAGTTTTAGAAAAACTATGGATAGGTGATATTTTCTCCATAAGTCAAAAAACAAATCTACTTTGAAAAACATGAGAAATTCTAGGGATGATTTATTGAGTGGTTTTATAATTTATAAAAATATGATTTATGGAGTGATTTATGGATGATTTATTGAGTGATTTTATAATTTAGATAAATATGATTTATCGAGTGATTTATGGGTGATTTATGGAGTTCTTTTATGATTTAGTAACTTTATTGGATTTTCTTAATTCTAATTATTGTAAGCCTATGCGAACTTAAAACCAATTGCCAGATGCATGTAGAACCACGCCAAGAGAAAGGAATGAGTGTTTTTGAATAATGATATGTACATAATGTGTTAAATAAAGTTCGTTCCTATGGAGAACTCAACGCATGATTGTTTCATCTCTTACCTGGTCACTTTTCGCTATAATAGTGTGGAAGAAAGTATCAATTGGACATAGAAAATCTCATTAGGAGTCTCTTCAGGATGATGAATTCCAAGGATTAAAATATAAGTTATCTATGCATTAATTTATTAAAATAATTTGCATATGCGTGAGAACAGTATCTATTATATTCTATTTCTCTTAGAAAAAAATTGCATATGAATGAGATTAATGTATATTATGATTGATTTATTTTAGCAAAAAATTAAATGTTTGCATGCAGGAAAATAGCTATTGTGAAAATAAGTATACAGTTTCATGTAAGAAAATTATCAAACATGCAAAGAAGTATATGTTTGCATGCAAAAATAGTTGCCACACATCTAGAAGTTTAATTTCTTAAAACTATTGCATGAATTATTGAAAAAAGAGATAATTTAATGAAACTAATATTGGGAAAGATTTTCATGAGTTATTGAAAAATAGGGTCCAAATATTCCTTCGTATCTCCCAAACTATGATAGTTGTGTAAAAACTCCAGGAAAATTTTGTAATTGAGCATGTTCTCAATAAAATCGTCTTTTATATTTCGAAAATTCATTTTCAAATTCTCAAACTCACACTCAAACTTGATGTCTAAAATAAGAAATTATTTAATATTTAAATATGGAAAAATGTGCTACAAATATTCACTCGAATCTTCCAAACCATGACACATGTGTAAAAAATGAGAGAGGTTTTTCTAAATGAACCTATTTCCAACAAATTTTTTTTTTTTTCAAAATTTTGTTTCTAGATGTTCATAACCATGCCTAAGTTTGATGACTAAAACATGAGAAATAGAATAAAACAGAGTGATGCCATTTGATTTGTCAACGTCACCGTTTTAATTTTTTTGAACTAGCGCTAAAAAATTACATGTCAGTGTGCCTGGATTTTTGGTGGAAGAATTTAAACAACTGCTCCAAGACATTATCCCTAAGGTCATTATCCTAACACTAAACTGTTATAAAAAGTTCTTCAAAGTCTTTTGGTGGGTTTTTAACAAATAAAAGTTAACTAGATAAAATTATTGAAAATAACCCATGAATCCATGTGACCCATGTTGTTTTCCTTAAAATACTGCAGGAAATTTATATTTATTTATGCATGGATAGAAAAACTATTTGGACTAGTTTTCTTGAGAAAAAAATGTGTTCTTGCATGCATGGAAAGAAAAATGAATCTTATTTCTTTCGAAAAATAATAACTATAGAGGTGCACAAAAAAATGGTCACGATGTTAGTTCTCTTGAAAATAATAATTATTTATGTACATATAGAGATATCTAATGTGTTAGTGTCATTGGAAAATATGTGTTGTTTTGTGCCCAGTTATTTATACTGATCTTACATGAAAAAAATAAGTCATTATGATAAATTTCATGGATATATATATATATATATATATATATATATATATATATATATATGAGAATATAAGAATATATTTATTGTGTTAGAATTTTCTAAAATAAACATGTAAATGCATGCAATAAATATGTTAAGGTTTCCTTTGGATAAGTACATGTATATGCATGCAAGAAATAATAATTATCCTGTTAGCTTTACTTCGAATAGAGCATGTATTTTAATTCACAATAGTTATTCTGAATAGATCTCATTTGGAAAAGATGTTGTTGGAAAGAACATGCAATTTCATGCATATGAATATTTTCCATTGTGTTAGCTTCCTTTTATGTATTTTCATGAACCAAAAGTAATATCTAAGGTGGCTAATTCTATTGATAAAGTTTATGTAATTTCATACATAAAGATCATAACTATTGGGATGGAAAAATATATATTTGCATGCACACTAACAATACCTATTATGTTAGATTTCCTTTGAAAATATTATGAATTTGCATGCAATAATATGTTAGCTATCCTCTCAAAAGATTAGTTATGTACATATAATATTAAGTTAGCATTCCTTTGGAAAGTTTGTGCATTTTCCTGCAAGAGGATGTTAGCCTCCTTTTGAGAAAAGACTATGTATATGCACACATGAATAATAACTAATGTGAAAGTTTATATATTCACATGAAAAATAATAGATAATGTTCTAGTTTCCTTTAAATGAATAAGGGAAGTCGTAGTGCTTTGGAAAATAATGTGGACTTATGGTTGAGGGTAATAAAAATTAATGTGGTGTTTGATAGTTATATGCTTTTTATTAATGTGAGTGCGATAATGTTTTTTTTTTTTTCTAAGTGAGACTAATTCTATTAAGAAAGAAAACATATGGTAAAATCAGAGCTTGGAAAGGCAAAGCATAGAAGCAGGGGGACCAGAAATGATGAAATATCAACCTCGGTCCCATAAAGCAATCTTGGAATTAGAAGAAGATAGCAAGGATAATAAAAGGAGAGAATGAGACAAGGGGATCTACCCAGAGTGGGTAGAAACTTCCAAACGACATCTTTTCACTTTCTTCTTACTGACTTTGATCCAGTCATTATGACTTGGCTGAACAAGAACCGGTGGCAGATTGTTCTGTGCTGAAGGAGGAGGCTCCTTATCTGAATCCGAGGAAGAGGTCTCGTGCTAGCGTTTATGCAAGATCAGAGGTGCAGATGGATCCTCAGGGCTGGTCATGGGGGAGTCCTTTGCGTTCTCAGCGTTTTCTTCTTCTGCTTCTATTTCCTCCTCATCCGAGCTAGAGGAGTCAAGATCATCCATGGGGGGTCGATCACAAGGCTTCTAGCTCTTCGATTTGGATTTACCTTTGTTGTTCTTCTTTTTTCCAAGGAACGTGGCACATGAGTTCTAGAGGTGCCCCGTATGATGGCAATGGAAACATCGGAAGGCAGTATTCTCATAGTCCAAGGGTTGGGTCCAATGGAAGTCCCCAACTTTGAGATTTATCTGATTGGGTAGCCCTTTGCTGATGTCTATTTCTGCACATATTCTGCCAAAGGTGTATAATCCTTTCCCCCCCCTTGAGGTATCTGTTGCCAGGTAACGGCCTAAGGTATCTCCAATCCCTTGGAAAACTGAGAAATGCTAGAGATGCGCAGGGAGGTTTGGAAGTCTGAACCAAATGGGAAGCTTGGTGATGACAGCCGTAGAGGGGTCGAAGTCTGGAAACCACGGAGTAAGAAAAAACCCCGCTGATCCCCAAAACCAAGGTCCTTCCTGTAAGGCTTTCTGATAGTCTTTGTTGAATGAAAATGCCACAATGAAGAAGCCTTTTGAGCAGAAGAATACCTTGCAGTTGTTGGTCCAGTTAGAATGGATCCACTGGTATAGATCTGCTGTTCGAGGCCATAGTCCATTAAACCTGCATATGATGGTCGTTTCTGCGAATGTATGGGATTGGTCATCCACCGTTGGATGAGAGATTTCAATGGAAGGTATTTCCTCCATTTTATCCACCAGAAAAGGCTTGGGAGCCTCAGGTGGTTGAGTATCTTTCTTGGTTGTTTGTGCATGAACTGCATCCTTATAGGAGAAGGCAGGAGTTGAGGAGGTTTTCCCAGGTGCTCTGCCTCTCAAGTGTAAGGGGAGCACAAATAAAGCATCTTTCTCAATATTGTAGTGAGATAGGGGAAAATGGTCTTCAAGTTGTTTACCTTCGTAAAGAAGTCTCAGGAGTTTTGAGGGGATCCCCAATCTGAGGTCGATTTCTCGTAGAAGGTCCTGTGCCAGATCCGTGGCATGCACCCATAGCAGCTTCGTTCCACCAGAAGGAAGAGAGATATGGATCTGGTATTGTGTCCCCAGATTTGGAAGGCCTTTGGCTATGAGAGTAGCTGGCTGAAGATCGAAACTCGCCTGAAGCAGCCTCCTTTCTAGTTCACTGTGTGTGCGATAATGTTAAAGAGGGCATGGCATGATATTATGTTTATGTTTATGTACCCACATAAATAAATGTTGAAGCATCACTCATAAATAATTATTATTGGCTTGATTATTATTTGATCTAATCATGATATTAAAGTTCTTAGAAGGTAGTAATTGCAGAAAAGACCACGACATATGTGAAAGATGGATTATAATTAACATTGTGGAAGGAAATAAACTAGTGGTATATTCAATTTGAAGGAATGTTATTTGTAAGATAATCCACTGATGGGAAGTACTAGGTTGCAAATACTTAATGTACATGAATTTGTGGGTAAATGATATCATGATGATTGTAATAGCTTATAACTAGTTATGTTACATTTCAAATGATAATTCTTTGTAATATTTTATGATAATGGTCAAGGGATAGAATAACTTACAACCATTGAGTGAGGGATGAACACCCTCACGAGCATTTAATAAAAAAATTAAAAGTTTATTTTTTTCACCCTATGGGGTTTCCATGGTATATTAGTGTTTAATGATGTGGTTTATTGTTGTGCCACTTTTATGATGTTGATTCATTGCATGATGTGATGTTTATATTATCAAGTATGTGATTAGCTAATTAGGTTAAAAGAATCATGGAATTGATGCAAGGTTACATTAATAAGTTTAAGTTAATATGTTATAATAATGGTATTCAATGGTTGTGTGACTCACTGCTCTTTTACTAAATATTATTGTATGTAATGATGATGGTTTATCTAATGGTTATTGAAGAAATATGGAAAGTAATTTATAAATTTACACATTGGTAAATGCTAAAAATTTCTCCTAACTCCACGCATTTTCCTGCAAGGTTACCGGGGGATGTTACAAATAGTATGTTTTTCATAACATCATAAAAACAAGCATACAATAGTAGCATGCCAAGAATTCGCATGACTAAGTTTCTTTTTAGAGATCATATATATAGATGGACATATAGACCATTTTTCATATTGATCATCCAGATATTTTCTATCATTATGTTATAGGTTGTCATCTTGCTTATTTAAACCATCATGATTCAGGAAATACCATCATCTTTGGAATGTTTTTGGAAGAAGCACCATGAAAAAGGTTAGTAGAAATTTCATGTAATGTGGAATCAATACTAGTAAAGGAATGAAAGAATGAAATGGGTCAGGATGTAGGTTATTTGTGAGATATATGAATAGCTAGATGATCGAATGCAAGCATAAGAATTCATGCTATATATAAAATTTTAAATAATATTCATATGTGTAGAATATCGTGGAAATAAATTTGGTCATATAATATGCCTAGGTATATGGATTATGCTTGAAAATAATAAGTTTTTACTTACTTAAGGATATAAGACATTCTCTAGAATATATATAATAATGATTCACATTTAGTATAGTCTCTGTAAGAAAAGTTTTAACTTGATAACCAAGTTAATCCTTGGGCACTCTGATGCATGAAGGAATACTCATATGGAGATGGACCATGAGGATGTAGATGGAATGAGAAGGTAATCATGTTGAGGTAAGTCTATTTTAATTATTTTTTGGTTATTTGTTTAATATATTCTCTTTTTTCTTGGAAGGATGTTGCAAGAATTCATTATGAAAGTTGAGGTAAGTTCAAGTGTATGGATGAAGCTAGATGAAGGATATTAAGGGAAGGCTTGATAGAAAGTACCTAGAAACTGTGAAGTAAAGATATGGACATTTTCATATTAAAAGGTAGCAGTGTGAGAAGATAACCTAGAGGTTAAAGGAAGATCACTTTCAAGAGGAAACTATGATCAACTTCAATATTAGGGAGACTCAATGCAATGCCTTCATATAAAAATAGAAAGTTATGAGCAAGAATATTGGAGTGGAACTTGTTACAATATTGAAGGGATAAGGTGGATCCATGATTCCTTGGCAAGAATCAACCTCGCTGTAAGAGATGCGAAGGAAAGAGGGAGTCAGGAAGCTATGGAGAACTGGTAGTTGATACTATTATGAAGACAAGCTATAAGGCTTGTGATAGTTACTTCCTGAAAATAAAGAAATTTAGAAATCTCCTCTATATTTAAAATGGAGAAAATAAATCTCCTTAAATAGGAGCTATGTTCTGTTCTCAATATGAAGGGATATTAGGGATGTACTCTCAGTTTGAGAGGGAGTGATGTTGGACATCACATGTGCATTCTCCTCTTCAAGTGATAAAGAGATAATGGGGAAGGATTGGATAATAATTTGCAATTTCCTTAAGGATATAACATCCAATAAAGGAAAGGTACCCACACTCTTTGAGGATGGGATAGGTATCCAAGAAAAGAGTGGTTGAAGAGGACCAATGTTCTTTGAGGGCTTAGGAATGGAGATCCAAGATAAAAAATAGCCCTAAAAGGACATACATTGTATCTAGATGGGGTATGTAACTTGTAGAGGTAGTGTGGTATCACACGTAAAGCTTCCCAACATAGTGCTCTTGATTAGAGTAGAGATTATCTAGTTTGACCTCAGTGACAGTGCTGGTTATGATGATGATGCTTAAAGTACGGATTATCAGTCCGAATATTCTTGTGAGAAATCTTCAGTTTGAGATATGATGTTGTATTAGTTGTACAATTATGAATACCTCCCTAGTTAAGGTGGAGTGTTGAGAAATGGAAATAGTTTCAGTCTTCATAATTATTGCATTAATTTCAATATCTATACTATGTAAAAAAGAAGAAAATAAAAGACAAGTTATTATTATGATAGCATGGGTTTAATGCTCATTAATGATGGAATTCTACGTAAAAACAAGTTCTTCATGCTTCTAGGGTTTGTTAGGTCCTAATATTTATTGTATTGAGTCAAAGGAGTCAACATCATGTTTATAAGACCCTCTTGAGAAAAAATATATTTTTAAAATAATTATTTTTGAGTCTCGAAATTCCTCGAAGCTCCAAAGTACAAGTTGGCCTTGGGAAAATTAATTCAGTGTAAAGGAGGGAATTCAACCCCTTGATAAGGCTATATAAAGAAGCAATTCTACCTCATTTGGAGTCACTCACTCACACAAGTTCAATCTATCAAGAAAGGGTTTGATATGAAGTTGGGAGAAGTAGAAAAGAAGAGTTAAGGTATTGGAGAAGGAATAAGGATGAAATATCTTGTTTATGGGCTCTATCTCTCTCACACGCGTGAAGATATAGGGTTTCTACTATTGTAGAAGGAGGTTGAAATTGCAGGTCTGAGTTGCAATAGGAATAAGTGAATAATATTTTATTTGGAAGGGAGGAAACCCTACATTTACCTCGTTGACCTTGGGAGAGTTTTCTTGCTCCAGGAAGGTATAAGGAGGAGGCTAGATTATTGTTTCTAGAGAAGTTGCAAGGAAGAAGTTGGACAGTCGAATTTTCTGGATGAGTTGCAAGTATTGAAGTTGGTAGGTCGAAGTTTCTATTTGACACTAGTTGATGTAGAATCATAGAAGGAATTTTTAGAGGGGAAACTTGGTACTTGGAGGAGGACTTGGTCTAGGGTTTGGGTCTTTGTATCTCGATTGAAGCAGATTCTAAGAAGATAATAGTTTTTAGGTTTTCCACTTGGAGGGGGCTTTCCCTGGGTAAGACCCTTATATGTGTCCTCTATTATTTCATTTAATGTTCTTGATATTTGTTTGATGAAATATATAACTAAAATAACACAAGAAATGTAATAAGTTCACAAGAAAATATTAACGTTAAGGAAAATAAGGTTAATAGTTGGAACTATTTATTTTCAAACAAAGAGAAGGAGGGAGGGAGAGATGTATAGGGAGGGGGACTATTGTGAAGGAGGGAATGAGAGAGGGAGAGATATATATGGAGGGGTACTGCTGTGAAGGAGGGAATGAGGGAGGGAGAGAGATAGATAATGTGGGAGAGAAAGAGAGGGAGTGAGTGAAATATAATGAGAGAGGGGGGAGGGAGAGAGAGTTAGAGGTTGGCTGTTGTGAATGAGGGACTAAAGGAGGGAGGTAGGGAAGGGTAGTGGAAAAGAGGAATAGATAGGGAGGATGTTATGAAACCAACTCTAGAAATAGAATAAAAGAGAGATCAACACCTTAGAATTCAACCACTTCGAGGGGGAAACCTCTAATACATTACATAAATGAACAATTCTTTGATGATACAAATGAAAAAACCTCCTTCTATATATAGGGGTACATGGGGTCACAATATAATCCTAGCCAACCCAACCATAATAATGTAAGTGAAAAATAATAACAATATGGGGGTTACAGGGGTAGAACAATAAAAATAAGGGGGCTACACTAATAATAATAAAGGATAACACTAGTAATATGGGGACCTAACATGTCCCTCTCCTTCAAAAGAGTGTTTCCATCAATGCTTGAGTAGCTCTGGATGCTTCTATATAAAATTCTCATCCTCCCATGTAGAATATTTAGTGGGTAAGTTCTTCAACTTGATGAGATACTCTGAAATTGATCGATTTTGTAGCTGTCGAGTTCTTGTTTCCGTGACTGTTTCAGGTTCCAATATGATTTGTCCTTCCTAATAAAGTTCTGGAAATATTGTTTGAACTAGAATTTTGTCACCTATAGCCTTCTTTAAGCATGAAACATGGAAAACTAGATGCACTCACGAAGAAGCAGGAAGCTCCAATTTGTATGCCATAGTACCAATCTTTTGCGACACCTTGTAAGGACTATAATATTTTGGTGATAATTTACTATCCTTCTTAGCTTTCTTGAGGGACATTTGTTTGTATGGTTGTAGTCGTAAAAATACCCAGTCTCCTACATCAAAACTTCTCTTGCTATGATGTTGATCTGCCTATCGTTTCATTCGATATTGTGCCAAATTTAGGTTATCCTTTAAGAGTTGGAGAACTTGTTGTTGATGCTCGATGTGATCTGCCACTCCTTGCACCTTAGAATTTTCTCTTAAAGATGATGTGATGGATAATGGTTGATATCCATAAAGTGCCATAAATGGGGTCATTTTTGGTGCAGTATGGAAGGAAGTGTTATGCCACCATTCATATAGATGTAACCACTTGACCCATTCTATTTGTTTATTAGATACAAAACAACGTAGATATCCTTCCAAAAATTTGTTCACTTTCTCATTTTGACTATCAGATTGAGGATGATAAGATGAGCTTTGAGCTAGTTGAGTACCCAAACAAGAAAATAATTTTGTCCAAAAATTTGCAGTAAAAAAGGTATCTCCATCGCTTACCATAATCTTTGGGTTTCCATGTAGCTTTAGAATTGTTTCCATAAATGCAGTAGCAACTGTACTTGCTTTAAATGGATGAGATAATACACAAAAGTGTGCATAATTGGTAAACCTATCAATTGCCACCATGATGACACTCTGCCCTTCGAACTTAGGTAAACCTGTGATAAAATCCATTGAAATATCCTCCTAAAATTGACTTGGAATGGATAAAGGTTGTAGAAGACCCAAGGTATTAATTTTTTCAACTTTATTTTGATGCAAAACCAAACATTATGCCACAATCCATTGAATATCAGATATAAGTCCATCCCAAAAAAGTCCTTTCTTCACCCTGTGGTAAGTTCTTAAAAGTCCCGAGTGTCCTCCTAAAGGAGAAGCGTGAAATTCCAAAATAATCTTTTGTTTTAGTTGGGAATTATTACAAATATATAAGCAGTCTTTGTACCACAAGGAATCATTTTTCCAACTAAATGTACCAGATGTACTAGGATCTTGCATCAAATTTTGAATGAGTGTCCACACTTCTTCATGCTTCTTCCAATCATCCTTTGCTTCGGTTATCCAATCTGGTTGGATAATATAAATTGCAAAAAGAAATGCTTCCACCTCTTCATCGTTTCTTGAGAGTGCATCTACAACAACATTTAGCTTCCCTCTTTTGTATATGATTTCAAATTCATAACCCAACATCTTTGTGACCCTTTTTTGCTGCTCTTCTGAAGGTAGTATTTGTTCCAAAAAGTGTTTAAGACTATCATGATTAGTTTTTACCTTGAAGTGCCTTCCCATTAGATAAGGTCGCCATTCCTTTAGTGCATGTAATATTTCCAACATTTCTTTCTCATAAATATATTTCTGTAAATACTTTCTTTTGGTTGGACGAATTTAAAAGGAATTATGTCTTCCTTCTTGAATTAAAACAACACCAATTCCATTTCCTAATGCATCACATTCCACAATAAAGGTTTTTGTGAAGTCTAGCGTACCTAATACCGGTTCTAGGTACATTACCTCTTTAAGATTTTCAAAGGATTTAGTTGCTTCAGGAGTCCATGAAAATATATCGTTCTTCAATAATGTTGTTAGAGGTGTTGTTATTCTCCCATAATTCTTAACAAATTTGCGATAATACCCTCTTAACCTGGGAAACCCTCGCAACTTCTTTATGGTTGTGGGGACTTTCCATTCCTTAATGGAGTTAATTTTATCAGGGTCTACCTTAACACCCTCGTGAGATACAATATGACCCAGATATTACGCCTCTTGTACTCCAAAGAAATATTTGGATGTTTTTGCATATAATTGTTTCTCCTACAATAGTTTGAGCACCCTGTCAACATGTTGAACATGATCCTTAAAAAACCTGATGTATATTAGTATGTCATCAAAAAATACTAGAACAAATTTTCTAAGGAAGGGTTTGAAAACGGAATTCATCAACCCTTGAAATGTAGAAGGTTTATGGGTAAGGAAAAAAGGCATGACCAAAAATTCATAATGACCCTCATGAGTTTGAAATGTTGTTTTCGGAATATCTTTAGTCTTCATTCTAATTTGATGATATCCTGAACGAAGATCCAACTTGGTAAAATAAATTGTGCCATGTAATTCATCCAATAATTCATCAATCATAGGAATGGGAAATTTATCTTTAATAGTGAGATTATTGAGCTTCCTATAAATAGACAATATATAGTCACCAACTTCTTGTACACCAATACTACGAAGTGAAGAAAGCCACTCTAGGGTTAATTATACCAGCCTCTAACATTTCTGCAACCATACATTCAATTCCGCTCTTTTGGACATAAGGATATCTGTACGACCTCATGTTTGGAGGAACATTTCCTGGAATCAAATGAATAGCATGATCATGATCATGAATAGGTGGGAGTCCTTTGGGAGTTTCATACACCTTGGAATGATTATCCAAGGCTTTTTGGAGATCAGGAGAAATAGATGATTTTGATGTTGGAACTTCTAGTGAGTATAATTGTGAAATTACACCTTGTTTTTATTTATTTAGAAGATTTTTCAATACATTAGATATTATTATCTTTCCCAGCTAGCCTACTATACCCCATAATTCAATTTCCTTTCCTTCCAAAAAAAAATTCAAGAAAAGTTCTTGAAAATTAAAAGTTACTATCCCCAAAGTTTGTAACCATTGTACTCCTAGTACTACATCAACACCTCCAATTGGAATGGAAATAATTGGACTATTAAAAACATATTCCCCTATATTTAGCTTGATATTATGGCATTTTCCAGAGCAATTTATAGTTCCTCCATTTTCAACCATCACTTGACATTTTGGTGCTAGGTATAGGAAACAATTCAATTCCTTGGCTACCTTACAATGAATAAAATTATGGGTACTACCTGAATCAAACAACACTATTACCTTTTTCTTCTTGATATTTCCTTCTATCTTAAGAGTTTGAGGAGTGGTAATTCCTGCCAACACATTACACGATATGGTTGGACTCATTTATTCTTCTTCTAGGGTTGGTTCCTGGTGTATATCCTCTTCTTTTTAAGTTTCTTGTTCATTTTCTTCCTCCCCTTCACAATTTATGTAATATAATTTCTTATTAGCACACTTATGACCTTTAGTGTATTTTTCTATCACAACTATAACAAATCCCTTTTGCTATGTTTTCTTCCAATTGTTGTGGTGTCAACCTTGTAGGTTGTGGAAGTCTAGGAGTAGCAACAATTCCATCTTTATAGATGTCAGTGGTAGGCTTCCTTGTCGCCATAATTTTACATTCAATTTTTCTTGCCAACCATAATTTTACATTTAATTTTACACGATGTTCCTCAGGATTTCGGCTTCACTCTGTCAAAATTTTAGCTTCTGAACCTTTGTAGAAAAAAAGTTATTGCGAAAATTCCACGATGACCTGTTTGGAGCAGTGAAACCCTAGAATCCAAAGCTCTGACACCAAATTTTATGAAACCAACTCAAAAAATAGAAGAAAAGAGAGATCAATGCCTTAGAATTCAGCCACTTAGAGGTGGAAGCCTCCAATACATTACATAAATTAACAATTCTTTGAAGATACAAATGAAAAAACCTCCTTCTATATATATGGGTCCATGGGTCACAATATAATGCTAGCCGACCTAACAATAGTAATGTAAGTGAACAATAGTAACAATATGGGGGTTATAAGAGTACAAAAATAACAATAAGGGGTCTACACTAATAACAATAAGGGACTACACTAGTAATATGGGGACCTAACAGAGGAGGAGATTAGATAAATTAGTGAGTTATGGGGGAGAGCAGAAGTGTTGGGGGAAATAGAAAGGGAGAGAGGGAGAGAGGGAGGGAGAGAGGGAGGGAGGGAGATAGAAAGGGACATAGCTATAAGGGGAGATAGAGGGAGAGATAGAGGGAAGAAGAAGGAGAAAAATAGTGATGGGAGATAAAGAGATGAGGGAAGGGATGAGTAGGGAGAGAGGAAAGGGATAAGAGTGAGGTAAAAATAAAACATGCATGTTTTTTCAAAGGATTATGAGAAGTGTATGGTGAGGCATTTATCATTGTAAAATTTAGTCACAAGAACACATGTGCATTATTGATAACATGTGCATGGTATTGGTAGTCATCCTAAAAACAAAAATCATGCTTTCCACTCACCCAACATCAAAACAAAAATCTATTAAACACACACATAGAAATAGCAACACTAAGGACTTGGTAAGAATTTTAGTGTAATTGGAAAGAATAGTTTTATCTTATTTTTTTATTGGGAATAAAATTCTTGCCTTCCTATGTAATTATAAGCCATTTTTTTTAGAGAAGAGAAATATTATAAGGAAACTTTATTACAGTTGGAAGGAAATTTGAATAATTTGAAGACAGATAATATGTTCTTCAGTAATTGGAAGATAGATTTTGAAAGACAAATTTTGTCTTGTTGTGCAGAAGACATTTTTAATTTTTTTGTGAATTGGAAGGTAATTATTGCCCATTTTTGTAATTCAAAGAATTTGTTTTCCTTTTTTGTAATTCAAAGACAATATATGTCTTCTTGTGTAAGTGGAAGACAATTTTGTCTTTTTTATAATAAATTTGTTGTCTCCCTATAATTGCAATCAATTTAAACATGGGGAACCATCATATTTAAAAAATAAAGTGGGAAACAAAGAAACGACCCATGGAAAAGGTTATTAAAGCAAGAGAAAATTCAAGAATAAGTGTGGAAAAAAACATGTGATTAGAAAAGGAGAATCCAAATTCTATCACAATGTAACAGATCCACTTCCACTAATATATATTTTTTTTATAGCCTAATGAGTAACTATCGTCAATTGGAATAACGTAGTTCGTCACTATTTTACGCATTCATCCATTTGATTTTCGTCTCCATTACTATGGATGAATTCAATTCCAACATTTTTCATCAGTTATTTTTCTTGGATTCCTAAAATTGACTGCATCTCTTTAGCACCTTATTTTAATATAATGGAATTTCTGATACTTATGCTAACTCTAGCATAATATAATTCTTATATTATACCTTTAACATTTTAATTCTATTATTATTATCCATGCAAAAGTATATATTACTCTATTTTCTATCTAATTCATTCTTACTATGCTTATAGCCACCTTATTTTATATTATCAACTTCCACTAGTTGATAATTATATCTTTATATTTAATTAAGGTTATAAATGGGACCTTAGCAATGTATTTATTATACTAATTTACATATGTGCAAATTTACTTGTCATATTTGATCCATTATGACTTTATAATGAATTCTACCTTATTACAGATCTACTAACCATAACTTCATACTTCACTTTATAAGATATATATTTTATAACGTTTACAATTCCATAACGTATATAAATTTATCATTCAAACATGAGGACTTTATATTAATCTATATAGTATTGTATGGGATTGATGTTTTGGTATATAAAACCTAACGTATGTAACGTATACATCCATTCCTAATCTAGGATGGAATTACGTATTTTTCATTGGATTTGCCACATATTAACCTAGCACTAGTTCACATAATTATACAAATTTATGCAACTGGGATTTGATATGACTATCTGTAGTGTTTTAAAGTCAGATGCTTTTAACTGCTTTATGATTTTCATATTTTATCATTTATTCTTTTTCTAGGGTTGGTTCTTGGTGTGTATCCTCTTCTTTTGAAGCTTCTTTTTCATTTTCTTCCCCCTCTTCAGAATCTATGTAAAATAATTTCTTCTCAACACACTTATTCCCTTTAGTGTATTTGCTATCACAACTATAGCAAAGCCCTTTTTCTCTTTTTTCTTCCAATTGTTGCGGTGTCAACCTTCTAGGTTATGGAAGTCTAGGAGTAAGAACACTTCCATGCTTATATATGTGAGTGGTAGGTTCCTTGTCGACATAATTTTACATTCAAATATTCTTGCCAACCTGAATGCCTTCTCCAATGAATCATGTTCCCAAGCGTGAACCTCATGTTGGATGTTATCCTTTAAAGTTCCTATGAAGACATCAATCCTGTGTTCCTATGGAATATTAGTTATCCTTATATTCAATTTTTGGAAGTCCTCAATGTGCTCCACCATTGAACCCTTTTGTTTGAGATTTATCAATTGTCTAAAGAAGGTGTTGCTCTTTGTATCCTCATAATGCACTATCATTTCCTCCATAAACATTGACCAAGTGACAATTTTTTTATGGGAGAAAATCCATTGATACCATACAAATGCATTTTGTTCTAAATGTAAAGTTGCAATGTGTACCTTTTGTGTGTTTTGCACATTATTGAGATCAAAATATTGCTCCATCTATAGTGTCCATGTTACGGGATCCTTGCATCAAACTTACTCATAACTATCTTTGGAATATGGTGGTTCTTCCATCCAACATTAGTCTAGTTTATGAAATCACGATTAGCATTTATTTTCTTCTCATCATGAGTTTCCTCTACTATATTTTTGCCATTAGGAAACGTTTCTTGTATCAACTTTTTCAAACCTTCCATGTCCTCTTTTAGATCATTCTTCATGTTTTCCATGTTGTCTTTCATTTTTTTTTCGATCTTAGCTTTCATGTCATCCATCTTAGCTTCCATGCCAGCTTCCATGCCATCAATATTAGCTTCCATGCCTGTCTTCAAACCATCCATATTAGCTTCCATGCTTTTCCTCAAAACTTCCATATCATTTTTTGTTGATCTTTGCGAGAGAGAAATTTGGTGCACTTGCTCTTATAATTTTGATATGTACTCATGTTGCAGTTATTTGTCTTCATGGATCATATTAGAGGTTTCTAAAGGTTTAATTGGTGTTGGATTCCTTTTAGGGGGCATTTTAGAAGCCAATACTGATATCTATTCTACAATATTCCCTTGGAATGAATTCAAACTAATTTTTCAAACAAGACTTATGCAATTCGAAAAAAATACACACCTTTTTCTTTATTTTGAGGAGCTCGATATTGAATCTAAATTATCTCTGTGATTTCAGATATTCAATATTTGAAATTTGGTCCTTTAGTAGCCCTCTGAATTTTCTTTCGAATGTCGTAGGCTTGACCTGATTTGGATTCTTCAAGACAAAGTTATGCCCAATCTTCCACAGTGAATTAATTATGGACTTATTCAATATAGAGAACTTGTATGGCATGAAACGTGTCAATGTTTACTCCTTTGGATCTGAAATTGATACACAGTAAACTACAGTTTGTTTAATTGCAGCCACTCTTTACAGAATTCCGATCCGACATCCAGAGAGAGAGTTATGAGGATTTTCCGATGGTCACCTCCTTGAGATGAAATTCAAGAGCCTGAAAAAACCCTAGCATCCATAGATCATATATCCCAAAATATTGTGAACCAACATATGAAATGTTTACAAGAGGTTCCTCAGGATTGCGGTTTCCATCTGTAACAATTTCAGCTTATGAAACTTTCTTAGAAAGAAATTTATAGCGCAAATTCCACGATGACCTGTTTTAGGTGAAATTCAGGAGCCTAAAAAAGCACTAACATCCATAGATCATATCTCCAAAAATATTACAAACCAAGATTTGAAATTTTTACACGACATTCCATAGGATTTCAGCTTTGGAGCCTTCGTAGAAAAAAATTTATAGTGAAAATTCCACGATGACCTGTTTGGAGCAACAAAACCCCATAATCCAAAGCTCTGATACCAAATGTTATCAAACCAGCTCCAAAAATAGAATAAAAGAGAGATCAACGCCTTAGAAATCAGCCACTTCAAGGGGGAAACCTCCAACACATTACATAAATGAACAGTTCTTGGATGATACAAATGATCAAAACCTCCTTCTATATATAGGAGTCCATTGGGTCATAATATAATCCTAGCCAACCTAACAATAATAATGTAAGGGCACAATAATAACAATATTGGGGTTATAGGGATACAACAATAACAATAAGGGGGTTACACTAGCAACAATAAGGGACTATACTAGTAATATAGGGACCTAACACTCTGTTATATAGGTTTTAGTTCACCTTAAATTCATTTCATCAAATGTTTATGCTCTGCAACTTATATATATATCTATTCACTGTGATTGCACACTTTTTGTTTTTATGTGAGGTGAGGAGCTATCCTCCATTAATGTCTTCAGGAAACATTTAGGTAAGTGTTTTCAGCCTCCTACGAAATGTATGTTGGACTGTTGCATTTCTTAATTTCTATAATAAAAATAATAATATATTCATATTTCTATAATTTTTATAATACATTCTGTCTGCGTTAATATAGCCATCAATTACGTATGGTAGTGATTTTACTGTCATTTAGCAGTCTCTGAATTTTTATTCCTGATTCATGTTATTCCTCTATAATTTCTTCATGCAGAGAGAAACATGACTCTTTGACTTAAATTATTGAAATTAAAATTGCTTCTCACTTCTTTCCCTATGTTTGTCTTGACCTCTTTTTGTTATTTTACGATTTTCGGTTTTTCTAACTAAGTATAGACTTTGTTATATAATTTAGATAATTTACATGTGCGTAGTCTTCATTGAGATTTCATGAGTTTGGTCTTTCAATTTTTGAGGACATTTGATATAATCCATCATTTATACTGAATCGACTTACTTGTATTATTATAACCCTCGGAGGTTCGATCTATCTTCGTAATTTCGTTTTTCGGAGTTGACTCAGAATTCTTCTTCTCCTCATGAGGATTTTCGAATTCGGTTTGTTTTCAAATTATTCAGACGTCTCGGGTTCAAAGAGATTATTACCTTTTAAATTTATTCTAATTGAAATTAATACTAAAAATTGATAATCTGTATGACTTTCTCATATTTAATTATATATATATTTAATTGCAAAGAATATGATCTTAAAACATTTCTCAATTTAATATATTCATACTTTGTGTGGGAGCAATAATTGTTACATAGCTCATCAGAGTTTTTCAAGCACTCTGTTGATGATAATTCAGGTAACCACTTTCCCTCTAGTTTTATTAATTTATTTTCCTCTTATGTTCCTCTCGTTCTCGCACTAAATCATTTTCTTCATTTTTATGTAAAAGTTTACTATCTTTGTATGTTATGAACAATAAGGTAATGTTTTCCTATTTAATTAACAATGTCACTTAATTGTATTCCTCACTTTAATTGGATTTAAAGGAATTTATTAATTCATCTTTAATTTTTTATGTGCACGTACTCCTTTTCCTTTCATGCTTACTTATACAACTAATTTATAATTTTGTAAGTCATTCATTGAAAATCAGCGTTGATTTTGCCTTCACAGGTTGGTCCATAATTCTTTAACGACTTCCTCCTATTATATTTAGAACAATTTTCAAATGGTTAAATTTGTTGTAACCATGGGATTGAATCCTAGACTCTGTCTAAATTTTATGACAATATTTATTTTAAATTTTATGTACATATCAATCTCCAGACTTACATTGTTTCAGTATAATACATTATACTTTATTTTCAGAAGGTTAAGCTATTTTTACTACTTTCCATGTATTAGGTTTTGTTTGACCTTTGATACATTTATTAGATAATTCTTCGGTTTATGTACATATCTAAAAATATTCTAAATATATTACAATAGAAGATACTATTCGAAATTCACAATTTCATGTTTAATAAGATAAAAGAATTTCCTCCTTCTGTGTAAATTTTCAATTTATGTTATTATGGCTAAAATGATAAATAGACAAATTTTATTTTCCTTTCTATGTATTTATCTATCTTTCTGTGTATATAATAATAAGATTCACAACCTAAACTCAGATTTAAACTTGTTACAGAGGTTTAGACATTCTGAGAGTTTGTTTATTTCTTATAATTGTCTGTGTAACTATACAAGACTACACTATATCTATTATAGTAGGTTCTGTTAAACACATCAGACTTTGCAGCTTACAACTAACATAAAATTATGATACTATGTAATAACACAAAAATATAATTTATCACATATCTTTCTACATAAACCTTCATATCTCTAACTCTAATCATAATAACACAAGGATAAAACAAAATTAAATAAATTGTGTATACCTATTCTGGTAAGACTATTTTCCACCCAACCTTGAGCTTTATCTCCACAGCTCTGCCTAACTAGAGACCAATTCCTCCCAGTGTAGACAACCTCTTGTCTACCCAGGAATGGATTATTTAAGACTTCTTTCCCTTCAGCATTTTTCCATAACTACATCTAGTTAATCAGGATACTGTTTTCCTTTTCGCCTAGACTTTCATTTTATTTTTTCCACAAAAGTACTTTAAAACTAGTTTTTTCCTCTTTCTAGTTTTATTCCACCTCTTCCCAGTAATTTTCCACTTTATTGAGGTATATTGTTAGATTTTTATCTCCAATATAATATTTTAATTTTCATTTATTTTCTCAAAATATTTTTGGAGAATCTGGGAAATGCTTTGGAATCGTATCCATCCTCATGGACTTGGATTCGTGATCTCTATTTATACCCTAGTCTTTGCACAATAATTAAATTTCTACTTTTATTAAATTTAAAATAATAAAATATGTCCACAATAATTGTTTTCCTTTGGGTCCACTTGACCTTTATTATTGTTCAATTGTCTAATAAAAGCAGTAAAAATAGGGATATTACACACAAAAGGAGAACCTTTATTAAATATTCCATGTAGAATATTTTTCCTAAATGAGTAGATGATGATGGATCTATTAGAGTTGTTTACACTATAACATCCCCCTGTGATACCCCTACTACTTTAAATTTAACTTTGAAGGGCACGATTCGATAAAACCATAATTACTATATAGTATTAATTAAATTATAAATTAAATAAATGAAGGTTGGACCACCTTATATATCCTTGGTCTAAGGGAATATTTTTTATTTTTTCTTATTACCCTGAAAATTGACACTCTCTCATGAGTTAAATACTGAACCATCTACAACTAGGAAAAGTCATCCCCTATTGTCATTGAAACCATATTAACTGGTACTTGGCCTCTTTTTTACGGAGTGGGTAGCTAGGCCGATTTAGATTCGCAGAGCCACCGAGAGTTCATGCTTTGAAGGAGAAAGATGATTGAGTGATGCCCATCCTGGATCCCCCTACCCCATCGAAGAGTTACCATGTGGGAAATGAAAGGTTAGATAGGAGGTGAGGTGGTGGATAAAAGTGGTATAAATTCACAGATCTCATAGAAAAGAGTGACATAAATTTTGTAATTTATGGCTTCACATCCTTCCATTCTAATAATGTTTCAATCAACCAATTCTTAATCACACATCTTCCCCATTGCCCCCCCAACATCCTGAGAACACTGCGAAATTGATTGTGATTGAACATCATCCGCCCATCACCCTAGACAAAGAGTAATCAAATAGAGTATAGTTGTACTACCATTTCATTGTGTATTATCTTGTCCTTGGAATTGGTTTACTAATTAGAGCATCATCACTTCATCTCTGCTAGGAGTGGAGGAGTCTAGGTTCAAGTTTTTACCTTATTGATTGGTGCTCAATATCAGCTGAAAAACTACTCCCAAATTCCCCAAAACTTGGATATGGCTTTGGGGATTATAAGTTGCAAGAGAGTTCATAGTGAAATTGGTCTACCATTGGGAAGAAAGTGGATTCCCTCCATCGATTTCCCATTAAATAAACCAAATAAGTAATATTGTGTATGTTCCTGTTGGAACACCTAATCCTACATGGGTAGGTGTGGAATGTGAAAAGTCACAATGGAGTCCAAGTGACCTTGGAATGTGAAACCAAGAGTCACACCATTGTACTATAAATTTACATCTTTGTATAATGGAAAATAAGAAAGCCTCACGCTTATCTTTCATTGTGTGTTGAGTCTCTTGTGTGTGTGTGTTTATATTTCTCATACACCATGTGCGTGCTTAACATGGTGTTTAACATGGTATCAAAGCTGATACGTCCATAACCAGATCAACCTTGAGTGAGCCATGTGTGTTTATGGCCTGTGCATATCTGCAAAAATTCTTGGAATTTTTAGATTTCTGTAGCATTCAGAATTTGTTTTGAAGAAGAGCAGCATTGGTTTTGAGAAGGAGCAACATTCAAAATCTTTGGCAGCATTCAGAAATTGGTTTGGAGAAACGCAGCCTTGTGCATTTGAAGGTTTTCTCATTGCTTATTTTTCTTGCAATTTCTGCCTTTATTCTGCAATTTGGAGAGCTGCTGAAAATTGTTTAAATTGGGTTTTTGAAGTTTATGAGTTTTTTAGTGGAAAATATTTCTCAGTTTTTTACTGCAAAATTTTTCTGCTGAAAATTTCATCATCTCTGCATTTTCTGCTGCTGGATTTTTTACTGCTATAATCTCCAGAAAAATTATGCTGTCTCTGAGAATTCATTTCTCCTACTTTTCGCTCTGCTGTTTTAATTATAAAAAAAAAAAAAAAAAACTCTGCAATTCTAGGCCTTTTGGTCCCCCTCCCCAATCTGCAATTTTTTTACAGCATTCCAACTCCCCTCATAACGCTCAACACAACTCCCCACTACCCAAAGCCCCTACCCCTTGGCCATACGGCCCCTTCCTCACTCCCCCATCCCTACGCCACTGCTCTCACTCCACAGCTATCCGCTCTTCTCTGCCTAGACTCCCCCCAAACCCTGCGTAGCCCTTACTTACCCTACCCACTACACCTTCCCAACTCTCCAACCTCCCTTATTGCACCCTCCCTCCTTACGCTGCACATACAACACTCTATGTGCAATTTACCCGCTCGATGCTACCTCAACCGCGCCCCCTCGCATGCCATACGCACCCTGTCATACCCCTTATCACTCCGCTCTAACCCATACACCTACGCCTCTGCAACGACGCACCCCTTTACCCTGCAATCCACTCCCTCTCCTCGCTCTGCACAAAAAAAAAACAAAATTAAAAAAAAAATTCACTCAACTCTGGCCATCCCACCACTCCATTCGGCCGGTCGCCCTCCCAACCTGCGCCTGCCTACTCCACCCTCGACTCTCATGCTGCCCTCTGCACCTCGGCTTCCTTACATCACTCCCCTATTCCACTACCCACGCCCCTTCCAACGCTCCCCACAGTCATACGCTCTCATCGCTCCCACTCTACCCGCGGACCCCCCTCACAGCTGCACCATTCCCCTTCTCCCTCTCGGCCTTCGACCTCCCTCTACCCGCCCCCTTCCATACTCAACGCTCATCCCCTACACCACTACTCTCGCTCTCCTCCCATAGAAATCTCCCCCCGCCCCATATAATACACCCCATTTGTTAATTTCATTGTTTTTTAATTAAAAAATAAAAATAAAAATAAATAAATAAATAATATCCCTTAATTACCTCCCCCCCTTCCCTCCACATTTTTTAAAATTTCCCTTAGTTTGTTACCAACCCCCCCCCCCCCCCAAATCCACATTTTTTTATTTCTCCTCCTTCCATTTTTTTAATTATTCCCTAATTTTTTTTTAATTATTAAAAAAAAAAAAAAAATAGCAGAGAGAGAGGGAGGAAGAAAACAACAGAAAGAGAGGAAGAGAAAAAGTAAACAGCTGAAATGACATGTGAGCAGATGGACTGAATACATAGAGAAAATTTCAGATTTGACATTGTATGATTTGTGGCATAAGGGTGATTTTTTGAAGAAATTGACATTTGAAGACGAGTTGTTATTGGTGCAAAACAACTCTTTGAAAGAAAATTTAGCTGCCTTAAAGGCTTCTTGCACAAGTTGTTTTTGCTGGATATTGTATTGAATTGACATTGTATTGTGAGTAGACATTGCTTCTTCATAGTTGCAATCAAGACTTGAAGTGTAAAATTGAGTTGTTGGAAAAATTGTTGATTGTCCTCCATCATTTGAGGAGCAGATTTTGTACTTTGAAAATTCCTTGGAGTCATTTGTATTTGTTGAATCACATTGTAAACGGGTGCCTTTTTAGTTGAAGCCGACACCCTTTCATTTTTTGAGCCTAAGTTGTTGAAAAATGGCTAAAATCAATGAGGCATTAAAGTTGTTAAATAACCTCATTCATTCAAATGTTCATGATATGGTAAAAATGAGCAAGGATGCTCTTTGTAACATTCAAAGTTGTTTGCTAAATGTGCAAGACAAGATTGAGTTTTTGCAGTTGTAATATCAGCTCCAATAAGATGAACTTCAGCAAAAAATTCACCATTCTGAACCTGTTTCTGTTCATAATATTGTGAAGGACTCTCATCAGAAGAAAGAAGATAAAGATGCAGTTGATTCCCATTCAGTTCCTTGTACAAGAACAGATGTACATGCAGTTGCAGCAGCTCAACCTGCACTTCTCAAGCCCATCATCAGACCTTGGGAAGAGCTTGTCCACAACAAGCACAAAATTGGTCTTGGTTATGACAAGGATGTGTCCTTTCATATTCCAGACTACACAAAGCCCATCATATTTCAGAGTGCCAGATTCATGTATGACAGTTCACCTACAGTTGTTTCAAATCTTGCTCCACAACAACAGAAAATTGAAAAATGCCAACATTGTGATCGAGTTGGCCATATGAAAGATCACTGTTTTGATCTTCATCCATGCAAGCACTGTGGTCGGCACACCCATTCTTCAGAAATATGCTTCAGAAACAAGCCTCCTGCAAGAACAAATATTCATCTTGGATGGATCGCTTGTTGGCAATGGGCATCAACAGCCAAGAAGATGTTTAAAACACATGTCAGAACTTGTTCTCAGATATTGAGCAAACTTGTAGTTTAGTTTTTGCCATCATCTCACCTTGTCCCTGACAGGGGGGAAAATGGTGGTCATGTACAAGCTTCGACGACAGATTAAGCGAGCCTGAGCCACAATCTCTCATTCCATGTTCAGAGTTGTAGCCAGAGACACAGTAGTTCAAGTGAGCCTGAGCCACAATTCGTCATTCTAGATTCAGAGATGTAGCCAGAGACATGGATGCCCATGAGCATGCCTTCGGTTGGTGGACAACCTTAAACCATCATCTTTGGTTGGTGGATAACCTAAAACCATCACAGGTAGTAGACCTCCCTTCTTTTAGGTCGAAGGTCTCCCTTTCATATATGAGGAACACTTCCTCTAGCAGAAGCCTTCAACTTCTTGCCAGCTTTGGTTGAGTTCCAGGAAATGCTTTAAGCATTCCAGCGTTTTTGGTAATCCTAAAACCATCACAGGTAGTAGACCTCCCTTCTTCTAGGTTCAAGGTCTCCTTTTTTTATGAGGGACAATTCCTCCAGCAAAAGCTTTCAGCTTCTTGCAAGTTTTGGAAGAGTTCCGAGAACTGCAACAAGTATTGCGTTCCAGTGTTGGTGGTCATCCTTAAACCATCTATTTTTTCCAACATTTCAGAGAGTTGATTCAGCCCAAGTGCTGCCATGCATAATTTGCAGATTTGTATTACAAATCTCTTCTTGGACTCACACATACCCCTTCGGATTAAGGGGGGATGTTGGAACACCTAATCCTACATGGGTAGGTGTGGAATGAGAAAAGTCACAATGGAGTCCAAGTGACCTTGGAATGTGAAACCAAGAGTCACACCATTGTACTATAAATGCACATCTTTGTATAATGGAAAATAAGAAAGCCTCACGCTTATCTTTCATTGTGTGTTGAGTCTCTTGTGTGTGTGTGTTTATCTTTCTCATACACCATGTGTGTGCTTAACATGGTGTTTAATAGTTCCTTTATTTTATGAATGTTGAGTTAAGATTAATTTATGCTAGTTAATTCATGTATATATCCTTCTGCATAGTCGGGCTTAAACGTTTAATTCCTCAAACTATCTACTTGGGGGTGGGGGGGGGTGGTGGGGGACAATTGGATCTGAAGCCTACATATGTTTAACTGGGTATGGTTATGTGTATTTAATTGAATATGATATGTTTATTTTATTGCATGTGATATGGTTACTTGTGTTTCCTATTTGTAGAGATAAGGTTAAGAATTGTCGTATATACTTTGTGTTATTGGGCTAAAGAATTGACATTTCATCTATGAATTAGTTGGGCATCTCAAAAATTATACTTTGTATATAAAATATTATGGAAATCATACATGTGGAATTAGTATGCCCATCCCAAATCCCCCAACCCCATGAAAGAGTTAGCGCATGGGGAAAGACAAGGTTGAATAGATAGTGAGGTGATGGAGTAGAGTTGTATAAATTCATAGATATCGGAGCAAAGTGGGACATTAATTTTATATTTTCTAGCATCACATCCTTCCCTACTCATACAATTTCATCCAACCAATTCTTAATCACACTTCATTCCTACCCCCATCCCAAGAACACCATGAAATCGCTTGTGATGGAACATCACTCACCCATCACCATGGAAAGAGAGAAATCACACCACTTATAGTTGTACTACCATTTTTTTGTCTATTACCTTGTCCCTGGAACGGTTTACTAACTAGAGAACCATTGCTTCATCTCTACTAGGAGTAAAGGAGTTTCAATTCAAGTACTTACCTAAGTGATTGTTTCTCTCTATCTATTGTCAAAATACTTCCAAATTCCTTAAACCTTGAATTTAGATCGAGGGAGATAAGTTGCAAGAGAGCTCACAGCGCAAATATTCTATGGTTGGGAGGAGAGTGGAAGTCCCTTCTTTAGTTTCCCATTAAATAAACTAGATAAGTAATATGGTCTATGTTAATTATTCTAGTGAATTCATGTATATATGCTTCTATGTAGTCATGCCTAAATGTTTAATTCTTCAAACTGTCTACTTGGTGGGGGGGGGGGGGGGGGGGGGAATTGGTTGTGAAGCCTACACATGTTTAACTAGGTATGATTATGTGTATTTTATTGAATATGTTATGCCTATTTTACTATATGCAATATGGTTACTTGTTTATGCTATGTGTGGAGATAAGGTTAATAATTGTTGTACATATTCTATTTTACTCGACTAAAGGATTGATATTTCATCTATGAATTAGTTAGAAAACTCGGAAATTATACTTTGTATCTAAAATTGATTGGAAATTATACATGCAAATTTAGTATGTTGTAGTCGCCCTCCATGGTGTCATAGTGTATATCGATTTAAAGGACAGTGTGAATATTATACCCATGATTTTACATGCCACTGTGTTTTTCACAACAACTAAGAAATGTTATATATTTATATATAATGTGTGGATAGAATTACGAGCACACTCTTATAATCATCACAAATCCACTTATATATCTGTTTAAGATTGTTAAGGATTTTTGATATTGCAACAAGATGATGAGCTTAGTGAAAAGAGTCACCTTCACTAAGTGAGCCCACAGGCTATTTTTGGTGCAAGACTATTTTTAGAATATGTCTATTTTTAGACATGTCGATCATATTCTATGAGTTGCAGGATTCTATTTGTGGATGTTTGGTCAAGTTGGAAAAACAGATGGACTTCTATTTTTAGACATATTGGGCGGAATCTATCTTTAGATTTCCAGTCTAAAAATAGATATGTCGAATATTATTAGCTCTTAATAATATTTGGACTCTAAACATTAACTTATTCTCTTGGAGCACTTCAGTTAAGTGCACAGATGTGGAACAGGAGCTGAAAGAAGGAATTACGCTATTCCTGAGGGTTAAGTGGAGCTATTGCATGGAGGACTTCAGTTAGAACTCGGAGTTGCAGAAGTAGTTGGTGGAGTTGTGTTCAGTTTAACTCAGTTAGACACAACTGAGCTAGTTGTATCTAGTCTAACTGATTGATACACTAATGAGAGTGGTGTGAATTAATTATTAATTAATTCACTAAATATTAACTCATTAATCAACTAAAGAATACATCAGTTAACTATAATGCATGGACAGATTCAGTGGAGACCAGTGGAGAGATAGGTGAAAGGGCAAGTTGACTATCAGTTGTGATTATAGTGATGCATTGATTGCATCCAACACTCAGTAGAGATGCCAATGAGGATTGCATGATCAAGGCTGGACCAATTCGAGTTCATTCATAGCCATTATTCAGCAGGGATTGCGCAGTAGAGGCAGGCTAGCAGGTGGCAAAGATCGGTGCATGGATTTGCTAGATCGGGCCTGATTTGTGTGTAGCGATTGTATTGTACTGAGAGCTTGATATGATCAGCTTTGTATGAGGATTGTTACATGATATATATGACATATATTATATACATATAGTTGGGGTTTTTAGCTTCAATATTTCCCGTTAAAACACTGTGTTCATATGTGTGAATTTTTATTGTTTCAATGTGTGCATGCAATTGATTTAATTTTCGCATATGATGATCAATGGTGGAATAGATTATGTATTGTGCATGAAGTTTAAATAGTTTGTGATCAGGAGAATATTGGATATATAACGCATTAGTTATATAATTTCTACATGGTATCAGAGCTTTATTGATCATTGGAGCAATTGCAATCATTGAAGCGGTTGAGTTTTGTGCTGGTGGAATTTGAATTTGCTGCAGTGTTTTCTTGGCGTCAAAGTTGAGATGTCATTCAACGGATTGCGATTGGAGTATTCCCTTGAGGGCAGCTCAAATTATATTGCATGGAAGGACAAGATGGAGGCGGTGTTGGAGGATAATGGGTTGAAGAAGTTCATAGATGCAGAAATTCCAAAACCTGCTTCTAGCGATGCTGCCGCACTTGACACATGGCAAAAGAAGACAACAAAATGTCGAAGGATTCTATTGGAAGGTGTGAAGGATCACATAGTGTCTAGCCTTCATGGTAAAGCTTCTCCATTCTTGATGTGGAAAGCTTTGACAGACTTGTTCCAAAGCAAGAGCGACCAAACGAAGTTGGCGCTGAAAGATAAACTCAGGAAAATAAAAATGGAGAAAGGCGACAGTATACCCAAGTACCTCACAAAGTTTGTCCAATGCAGGGATGAGCTGGGAAGTGTGGGGGTTACTGTAGATGAAGAGGAATTTGTGAGCTTGGCTCTCCTTGGGCTTCTGAAAAGTTGGCATTCCTATGAGGACTCTGTCAATGGTCGGGAGAAACTACTAGGATGGGAGTGACTTTGGTCGGATCTTGTGCAGGAGGAGATAAGGCGTAGTACCAAGGATGGATCTTCATGAAAGAATTAAGATGAATAAAATTTCACTTTGGCTTCCAAAGAAAGGAAGGGGAAGGGAAAGAAAAATCCTTCTCAATCTGGTGCGAAAGGCAAGAAGCAAGACATGTCCAAGATGAAGTGCTTTCACTGTCACCAACACAGACATTACGCCACTAATTGTCCACAGAAAAAGAAAAATAAGCAGGCTGCTAGATCTGTAGCTAGAGAGGCCTTAGCCTCGCAGTTTGAGCTGGATTTTTCACTGATCGCATGCTTGGTCTCAAGTGTGATGGGATCAGTGTGGTTTCTTGACAGTGGTGCATCTTTCCATATGACTGAAGACAAATATTTGTTTACTGATCTAGATGAGAAGAATCTTGGAGTGCACATGGAGATGGGCGATGATGGTAGATACAATGCGACTGGTATCAGGACCATTTCCTTTGAAAGGGAGTCTGAAAAACCTTTCATATTGAAGGATGTCATGCATGTACCAGGATTGAAGAAGAATCTGATCTCTGTGGCGATGTTGGAAGAAAATATGATGTTGTCTTTAGCGAGGGAAAGGCTTTCCTGCGTAGTATGGCAACTGGTGAAACTTGGAGGATAGGGGTTCAAGTTAAGAACCTTTATCAATTGCAGGTAGATGGATACGCAACAATGGCAGGCAAAGCAGAAGGAGTTGTGAGCCAAGATGAGGGTGAATTGTGGCACAGGAGATTGGGCCACCTTCACCATGGAGCTTTGAAAATTTTGCAGCAGATTTCTAGTCGGCTTCCCAAGGGTACACTTGCACAATCAGATCAGTGCAAAGGATGTAGTTTGGGAAAATTTGTGAAAGCCACCTTTCATGAGAAGGATAGTCGCGCCATGATGATCCTTGAGAGAATTCACACAGATGTGTGTGGACCTTTCTTAGTAGCTTCGACAACAAAGCACAGGTATTATGTGATATTTGTTGATGACTTTCTCGTAAGTGCTAGATCTTATTCATGTAGAAGAAGAGCAAGACATTCTCAAAGTTCTGTGAGTTCAAGGCACTGGTGGAGAAAGAGTCGGGGAAGCAGGTGAAGGCTCTTAGGAGCGATAATGGTGGTGAATTCATCTCTGCAGAATTCAAATACTTTTGCAGCGCAGAAGGAATTCGAAGAGAGCTCATAGTGCCTCATAACCCATAGCAGAATGGGGTCGTGGAGTGAAAGAATCGAACGATCGTGGGTGCTACACGGGCGATGTTGCATGATCAGGGCCTTCCCATACACTTGTGGGTGGAAGCATGCAACATTGCGGTTTATGTACAAAACCATTGTCCTCATAGAGTACTTGGCATGAGTACACCCGAAGAGGCGCTTTCTGGTAAGAAGCCTGATATTTCTCATTTGAAGATTTTTGGCTCACCTGTTTACATTCATGTGACGAAGGATTCCAGGAAGAAGCTGGAGCCGACCACGGAGGTTGGGATATTTGTGGGCTACACAGAAACACCCCACAACTATCATGTGTATTTTTCAGACAGTCGGAAGACTGTTGTGTGATGGGATATCAAATTTCATGAGGAGAAAGCCATGAAGTGTTCGCTTGAGAGGGAGCCACACTTGCATGCAGATGAGGAGCTATTAGTTCCTAAGGATGAGCCTCAGGATGTGGATCAACCACAAGAGGAGGTTCATGGAGTGGAAGAAACCACTCATGCAACGCCAACCATCAGAGGGCGGAAGTGCACTACAGAAGATGAGTGACTGAATCATGATGCAGCGCAGAATGTAGGAGCCCCTACATCAAGCGCAGACAGAGACAGTCACCTGACCGATATAATGTATACATGGCTTTGATGAGCAAGTGTATCGTGAAAGAACCATCCTCTTTCAAGGAAGTCATGGAGGACCCTGCATGGGTAGATGCCATGGTGGAAGAGTATGATTCGATTGTCAGAAATAGTGCATGGGAGATTGTCCCAAGGCCAGAAGGGAAATCAGTGGTAGGTTCGAGATGGATCTACAAAGTGAAGCAAGATGCTAATGGGAGCGTCGAGAAGTACAAGGAAAGATTTGTTTCCTGGGGCTTCTCACAGATTTAGGGGATCGACTATGAGGAAACCTTTGCACATGTCGCAAGGTATTCCTCCATATGGACTATCCTTTCTCTCTCAGCACAGATGGGGTGTCACATTCATCAGATGGATGTGAAGACTACGTTCCTCAACGGAGTCATTGAGGAGGAGGTGTACATAGAACAAATCGAAGGTTTCGAGATCTTCAGCAGCGAGTCGCATGTGTGCAGGCTCAAAAGAGCATTGTATGGGTTGAAACAAGCACCTCTTGCTTGGTACACATAGATAGACAGTTATTTCACCAGACTTGGATTCTCCAAGAGTGAGGCAGATCCGAAACCAGATTGTGGTGGATGGTAAGTTGCTGATAATTTTACTTTATGTAGATGATTTGATTTTTACGAGTGATGAATTGTTGATACACTCATGCAAGGCTAATCTTGCAAAGGAGTTTGAGATGAAGAACTTGGGCCTCCTTCATTATTTCCTGGGATTGGAAATTTAGCAGCATAATGATGGACTGTTTGTGTCTCAAGGCAAGTATGCCTGGGAGATATTGGAGAAGTTCAACATGAAAGGCTGCAAGCCTATCGACACTCCTCTTCCTGGTGGTTGGAGGAAAGAGGATGCTAAATTCGCAGAGTAGTGGATGCCACAATTTATCGATAGTTGGCTGGTTTTCTCATGTATCTAGTCAATACACGACCGGAAATATGCTACGCTGTTAACCAACTTTCACAAGCTATGGTTAAGCCTACCAAGCTCTTTTGGAGGGCAGGCAAGCATGTATTGAGATATCTCAGAGGCACATCGGGATATCGATTGTGGTATAGACAGTCGGATGAGGTGAAGCTGCATGGCTTAATGGATGCAGATTAGGCAGGGAGCCCAACGGACAGAAAGAGAACATCTGGAGGGATTTTCAGTATCGGGTCTACAACAGTTTCTTGGTACAAAAAGAAACAAAGATTTGTGGCACTCAGTTTAGCGGAGGCCGAGTACATGGTAGCAAGTTTGGCTGCATGCGAGGCTATATAGTGTTGGGAAAAATACTGAGAGGGGGGGGGTGAATCAGTATTTAGGGCTGAAATATTTTTTTTTCTTTCTCTTAAAACCTTATGTTACAATACTGCATTCAACATGTATGTCCAGATATCTTATTGTGTCTTTACTTAGAGCATTGCATCAGATAAGCATTAAGCATGAACAGAAATAACAGAACAAACCATCAAATATACACAACACATATCAACACCAGGATTTAAGGTGGAAACCCAATTTGGGAGAAAACCACCACTGCTGTAATCTCAGTCTTCAATATTTATTTATAGAGAAAACTTCGTACAATGTATGCTGGTGCAGACTTATACCAGCATGCAGGCACCCACCTGCAGAAGGATACGACCTTCTATCGTTTACCAACTACCACTGGAAGGGAGCTACAACCCCCTCTCTGAAGGCTTCAACCCTCAGCACTATTGCAGACCTCGTTTCATCAATTTTCATACTGGATCCACCAGTTTCCATACGACATACCTTGTCAGTCAGCAGATTTATTTATTTTTTGTATACGCACACCAGATGTCGTCCGTCATCCAACCAGAGATTTATCATCGTTATATTATTTTCATGGGTGCATTTTAGTCTCAGATTTATCAGTTAAGAATAGAGCTCGCCCATGAAGATATTCCTTTTTGGAAAATTTATTCACAGCCCTTACAATGCACACATCGTTCTTTATTTTTCTTCTCCTTATATAGTTTTCCATTTATTAAAACCATGAGTCAAAAACCATGAACCGCTAGTGGTAATCCTTTTAGTTTGTCCCACGGGGCTTTTGATCTCTTTTTAATTTATTTATCAAGTCTAAAGAAACTGATAAATAATTATATTTACATCTTTTGAATTCCCAAGCCTTATATCTAAAGTTTAACCCTTCAGACTTTATTAGAGACATCCAACGCTTCTAAATGATCAAACTTGCGATAAACCTTTGACCCCAGGCCCACGCCCATCGTACCATAGTAAACCTCGCGCAAGTCCAGCGTCTAATCATTGTTAGATTAGCAAGCATCTAGATCAACGATGTATATGCATATCGCTCGACCTCCGATGCCGAACGTTAACGGGCGATGGTCCGCCGTACCTATGTTAATATTCGCGCACCTTCAACAAATAATGACCCTCCGATGACCTCTTCCCAGATCAACGACGCTCAACGATATCACTGGGCGTCCTGGGTCGAACTATAACGCGCGATGGCACGCAGTAAAAAGCGGTTTTATAAAAACGTACAGGGACGCGTGCCGAGTATTCTATGGAATCGCTCCTCATCCGGAAATACCGCTTACTCCACATAGGTGGTGTGATGAAAATCGTAAACCAACTTTACTGTTCATATGTTCATGGTTCCGCTCATCCACGCAAGGTTCCGACGCCTTTTAACAGTATTATTATAATTAAATTTCTCTTTAATGATTTGCGTTCTGTCGTCACCAAGTGTTCCACTGTGCCATCTCCCATCAACTCCCTCATCAGATACAGAGTATTATTCAACCCTTCCAATTACATAGGACATCATTCGACTTCATTACAAGGATTCCATAATACACATATCCTAATGAATTTATTCTTCTCTGTGCGCCATAGGTATCCTTTGCCCATTATGAAATTAATTACACAGGTCATGTAAATTCCATATTTACTTGAACATAATTCCACGGTTCTTCATACACATACACAAATCTCGGCCAGATATTCAATTTTACCTTCAATCTATTGCATTGACTCTTCCTAGCAGCTCTCCCTTTTTCCATCTCCTTTGCAAACTGTATTAAACCCCTAATTCCTTTGCCAATTCCTTTGCCATCAATGACAATATTTCCAACAATCTCCCCCTTTGGCATTGATGGGAATACTCTTCCTCTGATGGCCTTACAGAAGCCTGTTGATGCTTTTCCTCCCCCTTTGACATCAATGGCAAAGATTTTGATCAAGATCCTTTAAACCGATAATGCCATGCTCCCCCTGAGATCATGCTGCATCTTTAAACATAATATGACCAACAATTCATCCTTTTCATATGACCAATTCTTCACATCACAACCAAATTAATCTTCTGTTTTTAAGTAGACCTAGTCCTCTGCATAGCAGAGACTACTCCTAGTTTCTGTTTGAGATATTCGAACGCTTCCCTGGGTAGAGGTTTGGTAAATATATTAGCAACTTGTTCTTTGGAGGAAACATAATCCAATTTCACCTTTTGTTCAAGCACTTGTTCTCGTAAGAAGTGATATTTGATGGGAATGTGCTTGGTCTTGGAATGCATAATAGGATTCTTTGAGATACTGATGGCACTTGTATTATCACACATAATGGAGATAGGAGGTGAACATTTGATTTGAAAGTCTTGTAGGGTTTGCATCATCCAGAGAAGCTGAGTGCAACATTATGTTGCAACCACATATTCTGCTTCTGCTGTAAATAAGGCAATAGAGCTTTTCTTCTTGCTGAACCAAGATACTAACCGGGGCCCCATATAGAATGCACCACCACTAGTGCTTTTCCGATCATCAACACTTCCAGCCCAATCTGCATCAGTGTATGCATGAAGAGTAAGATCAACATTCTTTGGATACCATAGTCCAAAGTCTTGAGTTCCTTGTAGATATTTTAATATTATTTTCACAGCCTGAAGATGAGACTCTTTTGGATTAGCTTGGAATCGTCCAACAATCCCAACAACATGCATGATGTCTGGTCTTGTCTCAGTGAGATAAAGTAGACTTCCTATCATATATTTGTATTTAGGTTGATTCACCGTGGGGGAATCATCATTATAACTGAGATTGCATCCGGTTATCATTGGAGTACTTACAGGTTTGAAGTCTTCCATGCCATACTTCTTCAATATTTGCTTGAGGTACTTTGCTTGTGATAAGAATATGCCATATGTTTCTTGTTGCACTTGCAAGCCAAGAAAGAATGTTAGTTCCCCAAGTAAAGACATTTCAAATTCTTGCTGCATATCAGAAGAAAATTTCTGACTCATAGACTCTTCATTACTTCCAAAAATGATATCATCAACATATACAACCACAATCAATAGTTTATCATTTTCAGTTTTTGTGTATAAGTTGCTATCAGAAGAGCCCTTTGAAAATCCTTGCTGATGAAGATATTTGTCAAGACGATAGTACCATGCCCTTGGAGCTTGTTTGAGACCATATAGAGCCTTTTTAAGTTTACAAACAAGTTTTTCGTCATTTCCCAAAATGAATCCTTCTGGTTGTTCTATATAAACTTCTTCTTCTAGATCACCATTGAGAAAAGCAGATTTAACATCCATTTGATAAACTTTGATTTGTTGGAAGCTTGAGAAAGCAAGAAACATTCTTTTGGCTTCAAGTCTGGCTACAGGAGTAAAAGTTTCTTCAAAATCTATACCTTCTTGTTGAGCATACCCTTTGCACACAAGTCTAGCTTTATTTCTTGTGACATCCCCATTTTCATTTAACTTGTTTTTGAATATCCATTTAGTTCCAATGAAATTTTTGTCATGAGGCCTTGGTACTAACTCCCAAGTGTGATTCTTATCAATTTTATCAAGCTCTTCATTCATGGCTTGAATCCAACATTCATCTTTGCTAACTTGACTGAAATTGTGAGGTTCAATAGTGGACAAAAATGCCAGATTGCTAGAAGATCCTACAAGAGTCCTTCTTGTTTGTACACCTGATCCCTTTTCTCCCAAAATTTGAGATTCTGGATGATTCTTTTGAACATATCTAGATGGAGCCTTTTCAAACAAATTCTCTTCGGGTTCTTCACTGTGTTCACTGTTTGTATCATTAATATTTGATGTAGAAGGATATGTGTCATCATCATATTCATCTGTTGTTTTCTTTTCTTCTTTTGGAGCTGCAGGAGACTCATCAATAACGACATCAATACATTCAACAATCTTCCGAAATCTTTTATTGTAACATTTATATGCCCTACTCCTAGAGGAGTAACCAAGAAATATTCCTTCATTTGCTCTGGGTTCAAACTTGCCAAGTTTGTCATCATTATTCTTGATAAAGCATTTGCTCCCAAAAATTTTATAATGCTTTATAGTGGGAGGATTACCATACCAGAGTTCATATGGAGTTTTATCACTATTTATACGAACATGTGCTTTGTTGAGAATGTTTACTGCTGTATGTGCTGCTTCTCCCCAAAATGTGTCAGGTGTTCCGGAATCATCAAGCATAGCTCTAGCCATTTGTTGAAATGTTCTGTTCATTCTTTCTGCAATTCCATTCTATTGTGGAGTGCCAACTATAGAGAACTGTCTTTCTATGCCATGTTGTTCACAAAATTCAAGGAATTCATTGGATGTATATTCTCCTCCTTGATCAGATCTGAGACACTTGATTTTTAGATCTAATTCATTCTCAACTAGTGCTTTGAAGATCTGAAATTTCTCAAATGCTTCATCTTTGTGTTTAAGCAGCCCAATTCAACACATTCTAGAAAAATCATCAATGAATAAGATAAAGTATTCTTCACCACGTGGTGGATTTTCCTCATAGGTCCACATATGTAAGTATGAATGAGTTCAAGAGGCTTACTTGATGATCCTTCCTTGGCATTAAATTGTACCCTGGTTTGCTTGCTGAATTGGCAGGATTTGCATATGATATTTTCAGGTAGGGTAATATTGGGAAGATCACGAACAACTTTAAGTTTGCTTGATTTGCTGATTTGAGAGAAGCTCAGATGCCCAAACCTTCTATGCCATAGCCAATTTTCTGAAGATTTACTCAAATAACATTGTTCTTTGGGGTTCTTCAATATATATAGGTTGTTTGGAGTTCTTTTTCCTTTTATAAATGCTTTACCTGTATCAAGATCACGTACCACACATTCTTTTGAACTAAAGACAACTTCAGTTCCTTGATCACACATTTGAATTACACTTAACAAGTTATGCTTTAATCCATCCACATACATGAATTCGTTAGCTTTCACCTTTTCTTTTAGAAAAACAGACCCTTTTCCCTTAATGACCGCAGGAGTGTCATTTCCAAATGTAACATTTTTTCTTTTTCTAGAGCACTATATGCAAGAAGTTTGTATTTATCACCTGTCATGTGTCTTGAGCATCCACTATCAATGTACCATTGGTTTTCTTCATCTTCTGCAAATAACGCTATGCCACAATTTTCAACTTGTAATTCCTTCTTTTTCCATACTTTGGAGCTTGAAGGAACATGTTCTTTTGGCTGAAATTTGCTCCTACATTCAGATTCTTCATAGCCAAAGTTATTGCAATAAGCACATTCAACTTCATTTTGAAGAGGAGAAAAGTTGTTATAAGTATTCTTCTCTGTTTCAATATCAATCCTTTTCTTTCTTGCTTCTCTTTTCATGATGGTTTTATATGCAACACATTGAACAACTTTATGAACAAAATTGTGACATGAGAAACATTGTCCATTGAAGAAGAAATTTCTACGATCATAAAATCTTCTATATGAATTTACTTGTTGATTGGAGTTTCTTTGAAAGACCTTCCTGTTTGTGTTCATTGAATTGAGATGATCATGCTTTACTTGTGAAGATTCTTTATTCCCTTGCTGAGTGGCAGCATGTTGTAAACCAGCTGTAACTGCTTTTAGATAATTTGATGTTGAAGCCTAAGAAGATTCTCCAATATACCCAAGACCTGTCTTTATAAGAGGAGAACGTTGTACCTTGATAATTTGATCTAAGGTTTCAGATCCTTTAGCAAATCTAAGATTCAGAGTCTTTACTTTCTCAAGTTCTCTTATTAGACTTAATACTTCACACTCTAATTTCTCATTGTGTTTCTCCTTTTCTTCAAGCTGATTTTTCAGAGTTTCTATGGTTATTTTACTCTCTTCTAAGCAAATTTTGAGTTTATTGTTTTCATCAAGAAAATCACTGTCTTCTAGAGCATCCACAAAAGTATCCTTTTCTTCTCTATATTCTTTTTCAAATGCCGTAAGAAGTCTAAGATCTTGTTCATATTCTTCCTCACTATCAGATAACCCATCATTATCTTCATGAGTATAGTAACTCTTCTTAGTGCTAAAACGATTCTTATTCCTTCTTGCTACTTCCTTCCCCTTTTTATGTGTTTCTTTATAAGGACACTTAGCAGCATAATGACCAACTCTTCCACAATCAAAAAATTTGAAAGGAAGCTTACGTCTGAATCGTCCTGTGCCAAGTTGAAGTTTCTTTACAAAGTTTATCTCATCCTCTTCTGAGATATATCCTGATCCTTCTGGTTTTTGTACTTCCTTCCCTTTTGTAGAAGTTCTAAAGACTGCTTCTTTGACTTCAGATGGTCCTCCTCTTCTCATTTCATATGAAGTTAGTATGCCATGAAGTTGCACCACTGTGAGATTTTGAAGATCCTGATTTTCTTCAAGAGCAGAGACTTTTGATTCAAATTTCGTCGTTAGTGATCTTAAGACTTTCTCAACCAAAGTAGATTTGATTATTGTTTCTCCCATATTTCTCATACGATTTACAATATCATCAAGACGTACAAATAAATTTACAATGCTCTCTTCATTATCCATTTTTAGATTCTCATATTGAATTCTGAGAGTTTGAAGTTTAGCACTTTTTACCTTTGCATCACCTTCATAACTCAGAATGATTTTGTCCCATATTGTCTTTGCTATATTTAGCTGCATGACTTTGACAAATTCTGATTCAGTTAGACTTCCCAATAGAGCATTGACCGCCTTTGAATTTGTTTCATAATTCTTTCTTTTCGTCGGATCTGTTGGTACTGCAGCCGGATATTGATATCCTTGTTCAAAAATTGCCCATACCTCTGCTCCCAGAGACTGAAGAAAGGATATCATCCTTGTCTTCCAGAAGATTAAATTATTTTTGTTAAAGAGTGGAGGCCTGATAGATGCTATTCCATCTTGATTGCTCATCTTGCTTGATCTTCTTTCTAGCGGCTAAGCTTTTCAGAAGGACCTACTCTGATACCAATTGTTGGGAAAAATACTGAGGGGGGGGGGGGGTGAATCAGTATTTAGGGTTGAAATATTTTTCTTTTCTTTCTCTTAAAACCTTATGTTACAGTACTGCATTCAACATGTATGTCTAGATATCTTATTATGTCTTTACATAGAGGATTGCATCAGATAAGCATTAAGCATGAACATAAATAACAGAACAAACCATCAAATATACACAACACATATCAACACCAGGATTTAAGGTGGAAACCCAATTTGGGAGAAAACCACCGCTGCTGTAATATCAGTCTTCAATATTTATTTATAGAGAAAACTTCGTACAATGTATGCTGGTGCAGACTTATACCAGCATGCAGGCACCCACCTGCAGAAGGCTACGACCTTCTCTCTTTTACCAGCTACCACTAGAAGGGAGCTACAACCCCCTCTCTGAAGGCTTCGACCCTCAGCACTACTACAGACCTCGTCTCATCAATTTTCATACTGGATCCACTAGTTTCCATACGACATACCTTGTCAGTCAGCAGATTTATTTATTTTCTGTATACACACACCTGATGTCATCCGTCATTCAACTAGAGATTTATCATCGTCAGATTATCTTCATGGGTGCATTGTAGTCTTAGATTTATCAGTTAAGAACACAGCTCGCCCATGCAAATATTCCTTTTTGGAAAATTTATTCACAACCCTTACAATGCACACATTGTTCTTTATTTTTCTTCTCCTTATATAGTTTTACCTTTATTAAAACCATGAGTCAAAAACCACGAACCGCTAGTGGTAATCCTTTTAGTTTGTCCCACGGGGCTTTTGATCTCTTTTTAATTTATTTATCAAGTTTAAAGAAATTGATAAATAATTATATTTACATCTTTTGAATTCCCAAGCCTTATATCTAAAGTTTAACCCTTCAGACTTTATTAGAGACATCCAACACTTCTAAATAAATCAAACTTGCGATAAACCTTTGACCCTGAGCCCACGCCCATCGTACTATAGTAAACCTCGTGCAAGTCCAGCGTCTGATCACCATTACATTAGCAAGCATCTAGATCAACAGTGTATATGCATATCGCTCGACCTCCGATGCCGAACGTTAACGGGCGACGCCGTACCTATGTTAATCTTCACGCACCTTCAACAAATAATGACTGTCCGATGACCTCTTCCCAGATCAACGGTGCTCAACGATATCGCTGGGTGTCCTGGGTCGAACTATAATGCACGATGGCGTGCAGTAAAAAGTAGTTTTATAAAAACGTACAGGGACGCGTGCCGAGTATTCTATGGAATCACTCCTCATCTGGAAATACTGCTTACTCTGCATAGGTGGTGCGATGAAAACCGTAAACCACCTTTACTATTCATATGTTCATGGTTCCGCTCATCCACGCAAGGTTCCGACGCCTTTTAATAGGGTGAAAATGTGAAGCTGGGTTACACTTTTTTCCCTTTTTTGAGAAAAAAATTTCTTTTTTTTCGGTTCTTCAACTTTCTGCAAACTATAACAATTTTTCTGTGTAGAATTTGATTTTGCGATAAAAATAAAAGTTGTGAGAAATTTTGTTAGCTTTCTATTAGTTATTTTTTGAAATTTTTTTATGTAGATTTGATATTTCAACTTAGCGTTTCTTTGAGTGTGTGTTTCTTAACAATAAAAGGATTCATAAAAAGTCATGTTATGACGCAATGTTGTATTCATTGAAAATTTGTGTTTTTGAAAAAACAAAATTTGTTACAACAATATAGACAGAGTCTATTTTGTTTTTGTCATATTTACAAAGCCAATGGATGCATATCATAATTACTAGAATTTTTTGAACTGGTCCAATACGAAAAACTGCGTATTTTGGATATGTTTCACGTCGCAAGAAATTTCTTAACATATAAGTTATAAACTAAAAATATAAAAGATACCCATTAGAGATGACAGATCAATGTAATGCCCCATAATTTTTTCAATTTTTTTTACAATGTATTTTGGGAGATACAAAATTTTGATTTCACTGAATCACGACGACCCTCAGAAATTGTTTGCACCTATTTTATTAGAAAAATAATTAAAATTAATAAACGTTTATGAAATTTCATAGAAGTTATATTTCCTGAAAGTAGATTCAATTCTGAAAATGCTTGTCTTGGTTCCGACAGTTAATTAACAACCTTTCATGGAGTTTAATCAGTCCAAAGTTGCAGAACCGTTTTCAGAGCCTGGTTTTGCGTAATTGGTGACGCGTTAGTTCAGCCGAACTTTTAGTCCAAGTTCGGCCGAACAATGTTTTCCGCTTAAGAGTCGTTAACTCTAACGTCGCAATAATTCGGCCGAACTTTTTAACAAAATTTCAGCCGAACTATTGTGTAACTCTCTGTCGGCCGAAATTTTTTGTGGAGCCCCCTACTAAAAACACATTTCGCGTCAATATAAATTGCCGCGAAATGATTCACAATTTTCGCACATTTCGCACACTTCATCTCATTTTACAAAGATCTTGGTTTGGGTTCAAAAGCTTTTCTTCAAGGTTTGGGAAAAGAGAATTTCTTGGAAGCAAATTGATTTTACAAAATCTTGGTTTGGGTTCAAAAGCTTTTCTTCAAGGTTTGGGTTTAAGAGCATTTCTTGGAAGCAAATTGATTTTACAATTTTGGGTTTACAAAATTTTTTTGGAGGACATTTCTTGGAGGCGATGTGATTTTGGCAAAAATTGTAAAAATTTTCTTGGAGGTATGTACGTGTTTTGAGTTAAAGTAAATCTTTTGAATTTCGTTTCATTTTTATAAGACATTTTTCTCTCGAATTTTTTAAAGTCTATGTTTTGGATTGGAGTATGTATTTTTTACAAAAAATTTACACTGAATTTTTTTAAATTAAATCTTTTGTGATATTTTTTGTAATTGAGTTATTGTCTAATTTTTTGAAGGAAGTTTTTTGAACTTCATACCCTATTATCATGGGAAATCGAAGAACTTGTGCGAGAAAATATGATCGAAAAAGAGACCCTGAGACACGTAGAGAAGAAACGAGACAATCTCGCAAAAGAAAGTTAGAAGCCCTCTCAAATATTGAGGAGGAAAATCAACCTCAAGAGGAAAATCAACCTCAAGCAGAAATTGAAGCAGGTATGTAAATGTAAATATTATGATCTATTGATATATATTTAAAATTTTCCTAATGTAAAATGTGAAGCTTAATTTTTATTTCATGAACTAGTTTGAAAAATATTTTGTTTAATGTAAACAGACAGAGATATTCCTCAAAATATTGAAGAAGAAAATCAACCTCAAGCAGAAATTGAAGCAGGTATGTAAATGTAAATATTATGATCTATTGATATATTTAAAATTTTTCTAATGTAAAAGGTGAAACTTAATTTTTATTTGATGAACTAATTTGAAAAATATTTTGTTTAATGTAAACAGACAGAGATACTCAAAATATTGAAGAAGAAAATCAACCTCAAGCAGAAATTGAAGTGGGTATGTAAATGTAAATATTATGATCTATTGATATATTTAAAATTTTCCTAATATTTATTGACATAGTTATTAATTTAGTGATTTATTGAATATGTACTATTTTTTCGAATATGTATAGATGAAATCACTATCGATAATGAGATGTTAGAAAATGTTGACACTCACACACATGGAGATAAAAAACCTGACCATGTTATACGATATCGTGTCAACTGCATTTTTAAAGATTATTTCTTAAATGAGCGAGTGACAGTTCAAGCTCAAATGTTGAAAGGTCTCCTATCATCAAAGAAATTAAAAGAAGCGACGACACTATTGGGTATTTGAAAATCAACCAAAGATAAAAAAATGAAGGAAGAAGTGATAAAAAATGTGAGTAGTGCTATAAAGTCAATTAAGAGATCTAGAGATAAAGATGTTTCAAATATACGTAGAGGAATACAGATGGAAATGGTTTCACCAAGTACTCAAGAGAATCGTTTGATAACATCTATGGCACGAGCACTAGGAACCTCGCGAAAAACTCTGCACAAACATCGAAAATTTCGACTGTAAATAGATGTAAATGATGAACTCTCTTGTTGGAGAGCTATTTGTAGGAAACCATACAAAGATAGACTTGGCGAAGAGGTTAAAAAAATAATATATGAATATTGGAAGAACAATTCGCGTGTTTCACCAACTGCAAGACATGTGATGCGAAGAAGAATAGCATGAAATCAATACGAAGAACATGAAAAACATCTCTTGGAAATCACTCAGATAGATTTATTCAACAAGTTCAAAGAAGAGAATCGTCAAATTCATGTTTCACTCAGTGCTTTTGTTCAACAAAAACCATGGTATGTAAAACCTATCACCGTACGCGACAATTGTTGTTGCCATTATCATGTGGAATTTGAGTTATATTATGACACATTCCTTGATTTCGGTAGAACATTATGGAAGGATTCACCTCCTCCTTCCACTATCCATGAATTCATATCTCAAATTCTATGTGAAAGAGAAAGCGATGAACTATTTTACAAAAAGAGATGTGTTGGTGGTAAAAAATGCAATGATTGTGGAAATTTGACTAAATTTCAAAACAAATATCGTATTGATATAAATGATCAATCATTTTCCAACATGAAAGTGAAATGGAAGAGATATGAATATATTGGTACATCGATTCAAGGTGCAGATAGTGTTAAAAGAATCGAATTACGAGAAGACGAAATTTTTCTGATAGACTTTTTGAGAAAGTTTGAGGTAGAAATTTACAAATACACCAAACATTCCCATAGAGCTCGATGGCAAGACTTGCAATTCAAAAAATCTCGTGAAGTTTTTCCACCAGGGACCATTTTGTCAGTGATTGATTTTGCAGAAAACTACACATTTGTTCCACAAAAAGAAATTCAGAGTGAATACTATCACTTTGACCAAGTCTCCATGCTCGTCCATATTCTATATAGACATGCTAAACAAAATGTCGATCATATAGAAAGCACGAGTGAAAATTGACATATCATTAAAGAATATCACTTTTATATCAGTGACGATCGTACACATGATACATGTTTTGTACAACATTTTTTTGGAAAAATTTATGATTCATTGAAAAATTGTGGAATAACATTCAATGAACATTGGATATGGTCAGATGGATGCGCAGGTCAATTCAAATATGCACGATCATTCTTTTGGTTGTGTTGTCTTCATAAGAAAACCTGCATTAAACATTGTTGGAATTTCTTTGAGACTGGCCATGGAAAAGGAGAACATGACGGTGCAGGAGCATGCATAAAATGAGTACTTCGAAGATATCAAATGAACCACTCTGCACGCCGACTTGTGAATGCTGAAGAAGTTGTTCAATGGTGCATCACTGCTCTAAGCCATGAAATTAACCCATCAAGAGAAGTGCGAAGGTACATTCAATTTAATTTATATTGAAAATCTAATTTTAAACATTGTACATTTATCATGCAATGATTATTTTTAATTGTATTTTGATATCATATTTACAAATTCTTTTTCTAATTTTCCATATAAAGGTTTTTCTGGCATATTGGAATCGAAGACGTAGATAGACCAATTGGAAATGATGTTGAAACAATAAAAGGGACTCGAAAATTGCATTCAATTCAAACAAAATTGTCCAGAAATGTGTTTGCATTGGATAAAAGAAAATATTCTTGTTTTTGTGATGTTTGCATAGACAACACAAAATCCAATGACGTTTGTGAAAACAAAATGTACGTGAATGATTGGAAACATACAGAGCTAAATACAAAGGGCAAAATCTCTGTTGCAATGTTTGAAGAAATGCAATCAGAAGAAACTACAATATCATCCGATGGTGATCGAGTTTCTGATCTTGTTAGAGAAGGTAACATTTGAATTACTTTCTAATGATTTAAAGATCTAGAAATAAATTTAAATATGCATAATTAAATGTTAAATTTTATTTTATTGTGCAGGAGTGCAGGAGATGTTTTTGCTGTAATTGCACCTATTGACAACGATGAAAATGTGAAGTATTATTTGATGCGTTGCACTGAACGAAAAATGAAATTGTTACAAGACTATAATGATCACGGATTTCAGTATGACAAAGGGTCGATTATACTGAAAGGTTATTTTTTCAGACAAACTCATCAAAGTGGAGAATTTGTTTACTTTGAAGACTATGAACCTAATTCCATAAGTTGTCAATATAGTCACTTGGTGTGTGCAGCACGCATAAAGTTGATAGAAGTTCAATCAAAGAAAAAATTGAAAATTAAGAAATGGAAAATGTCAAAATCCGATCATGAACGGATTATTGAGGATGGAATTCCATTAGAATTTTTTTGAGTGAAGTGTCCAAAAATTTATTATCTTTGGATTAAATATGTTTTAGAACTTCCAGTACTCAACTAAAAATTGAGCTTCTTATGTTATTTGTGGTTTGCACATGTTACAAATTGTTTGGGTACAAGCACGTGCTCTAGTATCAATTGAAAGTAGTTTTTCTATACATGTGCATTGATGAAAAATGTTATATGTATTGGATATATATATTCTAGAATGAAATTAATTGTTCTTGTATATGTTTTCTGATCGTATGGTACAAATTCTTCCACTTTATTTTGTAAGGTCAGATTCGGTCCCCATATGGCCTAGCCTCCAAGGGACGAGATAACAAGTGGTTGTCCCCACTTTCTTGAATCTCAGTGTTTAAGTACAATTTTACTGTTTATGGCGGACATCTTACATGATGTCCTAGCCAAGGATAGATTCTCTTTGTTTCAAGTTTCCGGTAAACGTTGTCACCGAATGACCTACTAGGATATTATAAATACTAGCTTTGTAAGATCATTTGGCATTCGGAAAAATTCTAAAGTCTTGGACTGTCAATCAATTTAAAGTATCATTCACCCTAGGGAGTGTAAAATATTCAATGTAGGTTGGTGACGATGCTCACTCCTAGCTTGAAGCAGCTCCAATGACCAATTCTTTAATGAATTCCAATGCAGAAGACCAAAGTTGGTGACCCACTTGGTTTTTCACCCAAGAAATTCCAAGGTACTCTTCTTACCTTTGGCCCCCAAAGCTACAATGGAATTATAGGAAGGTGAAGAAATTTTTTTTCACTGATAGGAATTTGGTCACATCCCTTATCTCCCGTTATCAAAAATTTCCTATCTACTACATTATCCAGCATGTACTCAAGATCACTATTTCGTAATTAAAATATCACAATATCATAAGTTCTCACAAAAATACATGGAATGCCATTATGACACTCATCTAACAATGGGGAGCTCAAAACCTAGAAAGCTCCTCGTCCCCTTAATAATAATGTGTTTAATTTAGTCTTTTAGGTGAGGATTAGGTGTGAATCTTGTTTTCACATACAAAAATAATTAATTGTTTAATTCCATAAATTTGATTATTCACCAAAATACATGTCATATCCACTATTTGTCTCTCCTACAAATTCCCATTATTTTATTAAAATATATGATTTTATCTCACCCAACTATCACATGTTCCTAAATTTACTCCTAATTGTTCCCTATGCCCTAAATCTACTCCTAATTGTTCCCTATGCTGCTTTTCCCTTACTTATTTAGCTCGAACTCTTGTAGTAAACACCATACCTCAAGTCTCTCTTTCTTTCCAATATTATTAGGTTTAATTATTATAACACAAAAATCGTTCTACATTGTCAATAATTTTTTGCGCTTACACTGAAATCAATGAACACTATTAATCCAATGACTTTACAAGTAATGTACCATCATACATGCAATTATATCAAATCAGAAATGAACACATAGGTAAACCATTTAAATATTTAGCTCGAACTCTTGTAGTAAACACCATACCTCAAGTCTCTCTTGCTCTCCAATATTATTAGGTTTAATTATTATAACAAAAAAATCGTTCTACATTGTCAATAATTTTTTGCGCTTACACTGAAATCAATGAACACTATTAATCCAATGACTTTACAAGTAATGTACCATCATACATGCAATTATATCAAATCAGAAATCAACAAATAGTTAAAACAAATAAATATTTAGTCTAACTCTTGTAGTAAACACCATACCTCAAGTCTCTCTTGCTCTCCAATATTATTAGGTTTAATTATTATAACACAAAAATCGTTCTACATTGTCAATAATTTTTTGCGCTTACACTGAAATCAATGAACACTATTAATCCAATGACTTTACAAGTAATGTACCATCATACATGCAATTAGATCAAATCAGAAATCAACACATAGGTAAACCATTTAAATATTTAGCTCGAACTCTTGTAGTAAACACCATACCTTAAGTCTCTCTTGCTCTCCAATATTATTAAGTTTAATTATTATAACACAAAAATCGTTCTACATTGTCAATAATTTTTTGCGCTTACACTGAAATCAATGCACACTATTAATCCAATGACTTTACAAGTAATGTACCATCATACATGCAATTATATCAAATCAGAAATCAACACATAGGTAAACCATTTAAATATTTAGCTCGAACTCTTGTAGTAAACACCATACCTCAAGTCTCTCTTGCTCTCCAATATTATTAGGTTTAATTATTATAACACAAAAAATCGTTCTACATTGTCAATAATTTTTTGCGCTTACGGTGAAATCAATGAACACTATTAATCCAATGACTTTACAAGTAATGTACCATCATACATGCAATTATATCAAATCAGAAATCAACATATACTGTAATGAAATCAATGGGGATTGTCTTGTTACAAGTAACATTTCAATTTACCACATGTGCAAATGTAGGTTCACATTCTATCATTCATGTAGTTTTAAAAACTTCACATGCCATGCCAATTATAATTCAACTATCCAACAAAAACATTTAACATTAAATATCACATGCCATATGTAGTTCAGATGACAACATTACTTCACATTCACATGCCAAAAGTACTAAAACCATCCAAAAATTAAATAAAACAAATTATATAATAACAATGTAATAAAATATATCCAAAAATTGTAAATCTCACTTGAGTATCAAACTGTATCAAGTTTAACAAATTTTAAAACCATCTAAATTTTAAAATCAAATCTACTGTAAATGATGTCCATCAAATGGAGGATCTAGCGTTTGGGTCTCAGTCTGCGCCCTATCCTGTGAATAGGAAACCTACATACACAATGCACATGTACTTGAACATTAAAATTTGAAGTTTTAAAAATGAATGAGAATATATATATCTAGAACTTCATGTAAAAAAAAAATATAACAAAAAAATCATGCAATACCTCGTAAGGTTCCCTCTCCATTTGATGAACAGGTTCTCCCATAAGAACATCTGCAGTGGTAAACTGTACAATATACATGTACAGTTATATATATATATATATATATATATTAAAAATTTTCAAATGAAAATGCACGTGTACATATATAAACTTATTTTCAATAATATTAAAAAAAGGAACTAAAGACAACTTGTTCAAATGTTGTGGATGTTCCTATCTCCGTCGCTAGAGTCCCCAGATTAAAAAAATCTTCTATAGGAACCTAAATTCAAAAAAATTTAAATAACTCAAAATATAGATCTCTCTCTCTATATATCTCAATTTTTAATGGAACTTTTTGAGGTAGAATATATATATATATATATATATATATATATATATATATATAACATAAATTTTGAACTTGTGAAAAATTGTCCATACTTGTGGCACATCTCCCAATGAAGTAGAAGGTATATCTCCTAAGGAAGAAGAAGGTATCGCCATCCCAAAAACATCAGACGAAATCGGTATCTGTTAAAACATTTTATCAAATTATATATATATACATACATGTACATGTGTGGCAACAATTATTTATTTTAGAGTCACTTAAAAAACACTAACATACATGTGCCAACATATCATCATGGTCAGACCCATCTGCATCATTTGAACCGGAGGTCCCGAATGTAATATTAAAATTTTCATCACGCATCATGCCTGAGAACTGCAAATGGTGTTTTAACATATAATCATACATTTTTGTTAGATTAATGTACACATACAAATAAATGTATACATGTGTACATACACATGTATTTATTACAAATTGTACACATGTATATGTAAATATAATTTCAAACCCCAAGGTCACTAACACATACCGTTCCGGTGCCCTCTTCCTCACGAAAGATTAGGTCTTGCACCATTGAGAAACTCTAAGGAAACCTATGTTTCCGGGTCCAACCTTTGCAGAGGTTCCAAGATTCGAGACTAAAAAGGAAGAGGAGAGTAAAATCAAGTTTGGGGCTATTAAATTCTAATTGTACTGGTAATTGTGCTAGGGGGGAAGAAATAGGATGTAATTTCCTCTTCTCACAGTTGGGAGTCTTTTTTTTCATGTGTATTCAACCAAACATATTGTACATATTAAATGAGGATATAATTATTACACATGTTTAATTTACATGAACAAATGCTTCTTTGATTTATCTCCTATAGCTTAATGTATTATGCTAGATATATAATTTAAGTTGAAGGCCCATGAGATAAATATGACTTCTATGTGACATTTGTATTGAATCATCTATTTGTTGTGTTATATGAACATATGGTACACATATCTAAAGAGTCCAAATTGACAAATAAATTTTTTGATGAAAATGTGCTATGAAAGTAAAGGTTTAAAGGAAAACATGTACAAGGCATAGTTGAGCCAAATTATTATCTATTTATTGAACTATAAAGGACATATAATTATTACACATGTTTAATTTACATTCAAATGCTTGTTTGATTTATCTCCTATAGCTTAATGTAATGCTAGATATATAATTTAAGTTGAAGGCCCATGAGATAAATATGACTTCTATGTGACATTTGTATTGAATTATCTATTTGTTGTGTTATATGAACATAATTGGTGCGCATATCTAAAGAGTCCAAATGTTCATTCAAGACCATATATGTAATCCTCATCTAACTTAGCCAGGGATTTGCAATACTATATTTGAGTTGGCTAGCTCCATTTCAAGATATTATGGTTATCCAAGAGGGGATATAAAGAATGAAAAGAAGGATGTTGTTGTAGGTTATCCAAGTCGGACATAGAACTAGTGGAGGAACCTAAGGAAAACCTATGTTTCCAGGTCCAACCTTTGTAGAGGTTCCAGTACCTGAGAGTAAAATCCAGTTTGGGGCTGTTAAATTCTAACTGTACTGGTAATTGTGCTAGGGGGGAGAAATAGGATGTAATTTCCTCTTCTCATGGTTGGGAGTCTTGTTTTTCATGTGGATTCAACCAAACATATTGTACATATTAAATGAGGACATAATTATTACACATTTTTAATTTACATTCAAATGATTCTTTGATTTATCTCCTATATCTTAATGTATTATGCTAGATATATAATTTAAGTTGAAGGCCCATGAGATAAATATGACTTCTATGTGACATTTGTATTGAATCATCTATTTGTTGTGTTATATGAACATAATTGGTACGCATATCTAATTTACATTAAACTTTAATATGTCATGCTTCTTTAATTTATCTTTTATAGATGACTGGAGCATCCCTTTTGACTTCGGATATGTGGGCAATATTCATCTGCATATTTTTCTATCATAAAGCAGTGAGTAAAATTGTATTCCATTTGTGTCAATGTTAAGCTTAAGCACATGGATTAAAGTTTTATATATTAAATGAGGAGGCTATGTATTACATATGGTCTTGAATGAGCTTTTGGACTCTTTAGATATATATCTAAAGAGTCCAAACGCTCATTCAAGACCATATGTAATCCTCATCTAACTTAGCCACGGATTTGCAATACTATATTTGAGTTGGCTAGCTCCATTTCAAGATATTATGGTTATCCAAGAGGGGATATAAAAAATGAAAAGAAGGATGTTGTTGTAGGTTATCCAAGTCGGACATAGAACCAGTGGAGAAACCTAAGGAAAACCTATGTTTCCAGGTCAAACCTTTGTAGAGGTTCCAGTACCTGAGAGTAAAATCCAGTTTGGGGCTGTTAAATTCTAACTGTACTGGTAATTGTGCTAGGGGGAGAAATAGGATGTAATTTCCTCTTCTCACGATTGGGAGTCTTGTTTTTCATGTGGATTCAACCAAACATATTGTACATATTAAATGAGGACATAATTATTACACATGTTTAATTTACATTCAAATGCTTCTTTGATTTATCTCCTATAGCTTAATGTATTAGGCTAGATATATAATTTAAGTTTAAGGCCCATGAGATAAATATGACTTCTATGTGACATTTGTATTGAATCATCTATTTGTTGTGTTATATGAACATAATTGGTATGCATATCTAAAGAGTCCAAATTGACAAATAAAATTTTTGATGAAAATGTGCTATAAAAGTAAAGGTTTAAAGGAAAACATGTACAAGGCATAGTTGAGCCAAATTATTATATATTTATTGAACTAGAAAGGACATATAATTATTACACATGTTTAATTTACATTCAAATGCTTCTTTGATTTATCTCCTATAGCTTAATGTAATGCTAGTTATATAATTTAAGTTGAAGGCCCATGAGATAAATATGACTTCTATGTGACATTTGTATTGAATCATCTATTTGTTGTGTTATATGAACATAATTGGTACGCATATCTAAAGAGTCCAAATTCACATTCAAGACCATATGTAATCCTCATCTAACTTAGCCAGGAATTTGCAATACTATATTTGAGTTGGCTAGCTCCATTTCAAGATATTATGGTTATCCAAGAGGGGATATAAAAATTGAAAAGAAGGATGTTGTTGTAGGTTATCCAAGTTGGACATAGAACCAGTGGAGAAACCTAAGGAAAAACTATGTTTCCAGGTCGAACCTTTGTAGAGGTTCCAGTACCTGAGAGTAAAATCCAGTTTGGGGCTGTTAAATTCTAACTGGACTGGTAATTGTGCTAGGGGGGAGAAATAGGATGTAATTTCCTCTTCTCATGGTTGGGAGTCTTGTTTTTCATTTGGATTCAACCAAACAAATTGTACATATTAAATGATGAATTTCGCTCTCCCAATCATTTCTAAATCACCCATATCACCAAGAAAACATGTTTTAAAAGAACATACTTTAGTATGGGAAAGGAGGGGTTTTTTAAATTGGGAAGGTGTATTGGGTTCGTATTGGTAGGGGGTTAAATAATGTGATTTTCAAAGGTATTTTCCAATATGTAGTCAAATTAAGGGTATTGTTTAATATGCCACGAACACACGCTATATGTCAAAGCTTCATTGAGTGAAGTCCCTGTGGTGAGAGGTATGGACACAAGTGAAAATGTTGTGATATAAATAATTGCATATGTTGTGATGTAAGGGGTTTGAAGATTGATGCAGATGGTCATATGAAAAAGGGAAACTTTAGGATTTAACTTATTTAATATTTTTATAGTATTTGTAGGGTCATTAATTTTGTTTTGATATCCATAGATTGAATGAATTTTGAAAAGAATAGGAAGAAAACAAAGAGACAACCATAAAGAGACAAACTTTCATTTTAGATTCCTACTTGGAACATTAATACTTAGCAAGTTATGAATTTAAAAACATGCTTTTTTAGATGGTAGAATAGTTAGCTAGCTGTAAAAGAGTTGACTAAGTTGTTGTGAGACCTAGTTAGTGCATTATATGGATAAGAAAAAAAAAAGATAAAAAAATGTGTAGAGGAGAAAGAGATGAGAAACTATAAAGAGGGAGGAGACAAAGTTCAAAGCAAAGACAAGCAAATGAATTTATTCGTAATTAAAAAACAAGCAAGGTTAAATTTTTTATGTATGAGGGGATTGGTGTCTCCTTTAAGGTAGTCGCCTTAACAAGAATAGGTTGGAGTGTGTAGAATTACAAGCAAGTTCTTCTAGTAAGTCGTAGCCCGCAAAAGAAAAACAAGGTTGAAGCCTCAGGTCAGTAGGAGCCTACAAAAAACTAATGTAAGTGGGAGTGAGTTCTTCAAGCAAGTTGTATCTTGAAAAATATAAAAGTAAAAATTGTAAATTGATGACCATGAATGCACTATACTGATTCAACCCCCATTTCATTATAGTCAAGTTTGCAGCAATTGGTATCAAATCCAATTATTTCTGTATTAACTTAACTATTGGAAGGTACAGCTAATTGAATAATAGATCATCAGCGTGTGTGTGTGCTCCCTTTTGGAAAGCTTTGGTAAGGTAAATTATGAACTAATTGTTTATGCATTTGAAGTTTGAAAGGTAGTTACTAATGGTTATGGTGAACATACCCTTCAAAAAAAATTCAAGAATGGAATGACTAGGCCAAAAGCACAATTTACAATAAAGTTCATAATTTGGATCTTGAGACAGAAGTAGATCTCAAATATGAAAAATATATATGTAATAGGTTGTAGGTATTCCATTCTTACAACCATCTTATAGTAGAAAAAACCATCTTATACGAGAAAAATTAATGCTTTCCTTTTATATGGGAACACAAACACAATATATATTAATATAGTCCAAATCTCATGCAAAAATTCCCTTATTTTTCCAATAGAAACAAAAACAATAGAAATATAGTTCAAATCTGATGAAAAAATTTGTGAGAAAAAACAAAACAGTCTCAATACAGTCCAAATCTACAAAGTTTTGATGCAATTTGTTTATAAATGCAGTCCAAATCTACAAAGTTGTGATGCAAGTTGTCTGTAGTGCAGCCCAATGCAACATTGTGATGAAACTTTACAATACTTTCTATCCAACATTACTTCAATGAAAAAAAATGCAGGTTTGTAATACTGATCTATTGTAATACTGAGCTAAATGTAAATAAATGCAGGTTTGTAATATTGAGCTAAATGCAAAAAAATGCAGGTTTGTCATACTGGGCTAATGATCCAAAATTGTGATGAAGGTTTGTAATACTCAACTAACCACAATTTGCTTCTTAGTATGACATACTCCTCACCACACGAACATGTTGTGGTCGACAAGTTGGCCATTTATATGAACATTTGTTGCAGCTAGAAGAAATATCTCTTACAGTTGCTTCTTAGTTCGCTAATACAGATGCTACTCACCAGGAAGTTATGGTCGAAAAGGTGTCAATGTACACGAAGAATTGTTGCAGGTGGAAACAATTGTTGTATGTTCTTCGCATGATACGCTAATACGAATGCTACTCACCAAGAAGTTGTGGTTGACAAGGTGTTAATGTACATGAACAAATGTTGGAGTGGAAAAAATAGTTGTTGCATGTGGAAAAAATTGGTGGCCAGTGTAAAGGGAGACAAAAGCGGTGGACTCTGTATTAAAAACAATAAAGAGATTTCCTTGCGTATAAATTAAATCTATGCATTATCTTTTCTTAATGCAAGTTTTAAGAAATATATTGCAATACTTTGTTATTTACAGACTTTGGTTCTGTTATCTGTAGACTTAGCATATCTCAAAATATTTTGGTTCTTTGTCGAATGTGGTTATACAAAATTTTGGTTATGTACAAATGTGTTATGCAGATTCTTGAAGAAAAAGAGTATGAATTTAAAATATAAATCATTAGCATGAAGACAAAATTAGAAGAGGGGAGGAGAGGTAAAAATGTGATGAGATTCTAGCTATAAGAAAAGAGCATATTATGTGAAAAGTTACAAGAATAGGTTATATCCATAAGAAATAAGCTAGAGAAGTTCATATCTAGCCAAAAACTAAGAAATTATGTTCAATAGTTTGTCAAAATTAGAAACACGTTTCTCAAGTCGAAGAGCAATACGAGACGGACAGGACGAACATACCCGGACAGGACGAACACCAACGCGGCAGGAAGAGCGCGGACAGGACGGACAGGACGAACACCAGCGCGAACACAGCAGCAGCGACAGGAACAATAAACGCGCCAACAATGAACTCGGTAAACCATAACAATTCGCGGGAGATTTATTTATAGAAAATAGTTCGGCCGAACTCTTTTAAAAGTAAAAGTTCGGCCGAACTTTTGTTGCCGGTTTTCCAATCTCCGGAAAAAATTATGTTTGCTCGCGCCATCTGTGTGCCGTCAGTCTAAACGGAATCAAGAGTTCGGCCGAACTTTCTAAGAAAGTTTGGCCGAACTATTGCCGAAAAAAAATTTCTACCCCCGATTCTCACAAAAGTGTAACCCAGCTTCACGTTTCCGCCCATTATAATTAAATTTCTCTTTAATGATTTGCGTTCTGTCGTCACCAAGTGTTCCGTTGCGCCATCTCCCATCAACTCCCTCATCAGATACAGAGTATTATTCAACCCTTCCAATTACAGAGGACATCATTCGACTTCATTACAAGGATTCCATAATACATATATCCTAATGAATTCATTCTTCTCTGTGCGCCATAGGTATTCTCTACCCATTATGAAATTAATTACACAGGTCATGTAAACTCCAGATTTACTCGAACATAATTCCACGGTTCTTCATCCACATACACAAATCTTGGCTAGATATTCAATTTGTCCTTCAATCTATTGCCTTGACTCTTCCTAGCAGCTCTCCCTTTTTCCATCTCCTTTGCAAACTGTATTAAACCCCTAATTCCTTTGCCAATTCCTTTGCCATCAATGACAATATTTCCAACATATAGATGAGGAAGATCCTGGTTGGTTTGTTCGGTTCACACTTAGATCCTATTGTGATATATTGTGATAATCAGAGTTGCATCAAACTCTCATTTAATCCAGTATTTCATGATAGATCTAAACACATTGACGTCCGGTATCATCATATCAGAAATTGTGTGCAGCGGAAGATCATGTTACTTTCATACATTCCCACGGAGGATCAGGATGCATATATATTGACGAAGCCGCTCACCAGGAGCAAATTCGAATACCATAGAGGCAGGATCGGGGTGGCAGATAATCCCTATCTTATTGAGAGGGAGTGTTGAGATTGCAACAAGATGATGAGCTTAGTGCAAAGAGTCACCTTCACTAAGTGGCCCGACAGGCTATTTTTGGTGCAAGTCTATTTTTAGACTATGTTTATTTTTAGACATGTCGATCATATTCTATGAGTTGCAGGATGCTATTTGTGGATGGTTGGTCAAGTTGGAAAAATAGATGGACTTCTATTTTTAGACATATTGGGCGGAATCTATTTTTAGATTGCCAGTCTAAAAATAGATATGTCGAATATTATTAGCTCTTAATAATATTTGGACTCTAAGCATTATCTTATTCTCTTGGAGCACTTCAGTTAAGTGCACAGATGTGGCACGGGAGCTGACAGAAGGAATTACGCTATTCCTGAGGGTTAAGTGGAGCTATTGCATGGAGACTTCAGTTAGAACTCATGTGACAGAGTTTGGTGGAGTTGTAGAAGTAGTTGGTGGAGTTGTGTTCAATTTAACTCAATTAGACATAGTTGAGCTAGTTGTATCTAGTCTAACTGATTGATACACTAGTGAGAGTTGTGTGAATTAATTAAAATTAATTCACTAAATATTAACTCATTAATAAACTAAAGAATACATCAGTTAAATAAAGTGCATGGATAGTTTCAGTGGAGACCAGTGGAGAGATAGGTGAAAGGGCAAGTTGACTATCAGTTGTGACTATAGTAATGCATTGGTTGCATCCAACACTCAGTATAGATGCCAATGAGGATTGCGTGAGCAAGGCTAGACCAATTAAATTTCATTTAGAGCCATTCTTTAGCAGGGATTGCGTAGTAGAGGTAGGCTAGAAGGTGGCAAAGATCAGTGCATGGATTTGCTAGATCGGGCTTGATTAGTGTGTAGTGATTGTATTGTACTGAGAGCTTGATATGATCAGCTTTGTATGAGGACTGTTACATGATCTCTATGACATATATTATATACATATAGTTGGGGTTTTTAGCTTGAGGCTTTCCCGTTAAAACATTGTGTTCATATTTGTGAATTTTTATGGTTTCAATGTGTGCATGCAATTGATTTAATTTCTGCATATGATAATGAATGGTGGAATATATTCTGTATTGTGCATGAAGTTTAAATAGTGTGTGATCAAGAGAATATTGGATATATAACACATTAGTTATATAATTTCTACAAGGATCATACTTAGTTATTGTAAGAAAAGTTCCTTAACCATGTCATTGAACAATGAATACATGTACATTGTGTGAAACTAATTGGGATTATGTTGTCTCATCTATTAATATTACCATACACTCAATGCTATGTTAATAGTCAATAATAACTATATATGTGTGTGCATGGAACAAAGATATTGGGGTTATTCCTCCTCCCAGCCTTATTAATGCCACTTGGATAGTTATCATCACCCAAGCGCTTATACATATTTGAATTTAGAGTGATGTAAATTACTGATAGATATACATAATAAGTGCCTTGAGAGCAAGGCGTTACATGATCTTCTAATATACATATAAAACAAATGCTACAGAGTAGCTAGTCTCTGATGCATAATTTAAATATAGTTAAATTAAAGTAAAAAACAAGAAAGACACAAATATTTTATCAAGATTTGATGATATAACTTATAACGCATTGGCTTAGAGCACACATTACCTCTACTGATCAAACTAGATTATAACACCCACCAACAAAAATTCCTTTGAGCCTATGTGATCTCTAACTCAATAATGTCATTAATTTTCCCCACTAAATAAGTGGAGAAGCATTAGAGGCTATGTGAACAAGAATTTTTCCAAGGGGGAGGTTTTCCCTAGTAATTCCCTTACCACTAATAAACTTTGAAACATAAAACATATCCTTATCAAAATAAATGCAAGGTCAAAGAACACTAAGAAGAATATATAAGGAGGAAATAATTATTCTGCAATGGGCACATGCACGAGCCACAAAGATAAGTAGGTGAATTTATAGATTGGAGCATGTATCAATCAAATTGCCATCTCTTCATGCAATGAATTATATTTGCCATGTGTCTCTACTTGATGTGAATTAAAAACAAACATATAATAGTAAATGAAGTAAATAAATTCCAAAATTACAAATTATTTATTTTTATTCCATATAAATCAAAATAAAAATATATCATTGCCATTATATTTTCAAAGTGTGTTAATAGGGTTTGTCTCAGTGATTGAAGAAAATGTGGTTATCCACCTCATTGGAATTCCATTATTGCATATGAAATATTAAGTCCAAAATGAATGTTTCTTTTATTAAATTTCTTGAAAACAGAAAAAAACATACATCATATTATTTAGTTTTATTTCATATAAATATAAATTTAAATATATCATTAACATTACAATATCAAAGTGTTAATAAGGTTTTTCTTACTGGTTCTAAAAATGCGGTTATACACCTCATCTAGATTCAATTCTTCTTACATATGAAATATTAAGTTGACCATGAATGTTATATATATATATATATATATATATATATATATATATATATATATATATATATATATATATATATATATCATTTTCTTGATGTGAACTTAAAAATATATATATAATAATAGATAAAGTAAATAAATTCTAAAATTACAAATTATTTATTTTTATTTCATATTGCAATACCCCTCTATTACTGTAATGATTATTTACTTTTGAGACTGAATCATATTAGTCTAGATGGGAGGAAAGCCATGATTGGTTTAATAAAAGAAAAACAATAAATACTTATGTAATAAGTAAATTTTATTAATAAATAAAGAGGCTAGGAGTTATTTGGGAATGAGACACTTGAGTAAGAGATTCTTTCCAAAGAAAGAAAAAAAATCTCATTAGAGAATGAGATTGAGATAAATCTTTCATGATAAGGACTCATAGATAAGATTTAATGGATATGAGATAAAAATCCATTAAATCCCTTAGCCTAAGAAAGATAGAAGGATGGGTAAGAATAAAGCGTCATGGGAGAGAAAAGAGGGGTTTAAAGGAAAAGCCTAGGCAAGTGGAATTTTAGAACCACAAAAGTAGGAAGTCGTTGAAGGAAAAATAAATTATGGAAGAAAACCAATTCGAGGGATCAATAAGGTTTTTTATATCCTCACTAATACATCTCAGCTTGGGGGTAAACTGAAAGATTTCAGTTCAAGATTGGGTGGTAAAAGGTGTAAAATTCTCGTGTTCCCCTAACAGTGATCTTGAGAAGAATGTCTATTATTTTATTTTTTTAATATGAACAGTTATATATAAATACATTTTCTAGAACACTATTGTCATAAATTTAATTTCACTAAAAAAAATTGATTCTACTGCTATGTTGCATGTGTTCTGTTATTATAAACTTAATTTCAATCTGATTCTACTACTAATATGTGTGTGTTCTGTCATTATAGATTTAATTTGGCTTGGAATTTTTTTATACTACTATGATGCATGCATTCTGCTATTAGGACTTTTATTGTTTTTTTAAGAGAAACAAATGCATATTTCACATTAGTGTACCACGTATGATAGCTAGTCGAAGCTTAAATGAGTATGCTTCTGACTATAATCAAGAGTAGTATGCTTCTGACTATAATCAAGAGTATTAGTGCTAGGACACTGTATTTATAGAATTCTTACCTCTTTATGGTAAATGTTACTAAGTACTTTTTTCTTTACATGCAAAAGAGATAATACTTAGAAAAGTATATAAGACAAAAAGGAAAACTATAATGTATAAAATGAATTATAAAATAATTAATGAATTTGAGAAGGTTAATTGTGAATTAACTGTAAAACAAAGTTTTAAACTTCCACTCTCAATATTTTAGAGTGCGGGGAAAATTTAGTCTCTGGTAATATATAATTGAAAGAAACTCAAATTCTAGTGGGAAAGCACCGAAGCAAAATAAAACAGTAGGAAACCTGTAAAAAATTCACCTAATTACTAGCTACTTAACATGTCATATTATAGCCAACATATTGAATTTGTACCCTAATAATAAGATAAAAATGTGACTTTTGAATGGAAACTAGTAAAGAACTTGTATGCAAGAGAACAAGCAAGATAATAACTACCGCGTTTCCCCAACACATAACAGACTTGTAAAAGGAAAAATTGAGAAGTACTGGAATGCATGAATAATTTATAATGATAAAGATACTGAAATAGTAATCCAACAAATATGACATAGGAAATCAAATTCAGATAATTATATATATAAATATATGTAATTCTCCACTTGTAGATTACACCACTGTTGAACCAGGAAGAAACAAAACCTCCATGGAGCAGGCCATAATAACAAGAAAACCACCAAGGAGAAATTATATTTAGTAGCACTGAAGGAACAAAATGTTGCTATCACATAATTACATAGAGGTCGTTTCATTGTGTGAAGACTACACTATACAATACAATAAAGCATGAGTCTGTGCCCATAGTAATTTAGGGACTCCAAAATTATGAGCTTGTAAAAACATAATAGCAGAGTACGACTGAAGCACGACTAGTAGCTACAGACTAAAGGAAAGAAGTAAAGACGTAATTCCCTTGAATTAAGGAATTAGCACCTAAACTTCTCATAATACGTGCGTTTGCGAGTAATCCACACTAGCACCGGCTGCCAATGAATCTTAGCAGAAAACCATAGGGGTCGACTATCAGTGCTGGCCGTGTTTTTCTCACTTACCTGGAAGAGTTATCGTAAGGAGTTAATACCTGCAAGACAATGGAGTCTGAATTAAGGAGGTATGTGTATCCTATGGTTTGAGTCTGAATTAAGAAGGTAAATTTATTGCACGAGAGACCAAGCTCTTACTTGTTCATTGAAGGTTGTGCATGCTCCCATTTGTACATAACGAGAGAAGTAACATTTTAAACAATAGAATATTGAAACAACAACAAATTGAAGAGAGTAAGTATAAATAGAAAAACAAAATAAAAACAAAAGAAAGATGACCCGGTGAGGATTTCGTTACGAAGTAAACCAAAGAGGCGTCACACCATAAGAAAAACAAAAACCAAAAATGCTCTGAATCATACCTCGTATTCTCCTCCAAAGTTAGGGTCACTAAATCGATTTGGTCTATCGTTTCGGTGCTACCTGTATAGGAAATTGAAATAAAAATGGATCCAACCACATTGAATATGAGCATGGCCATTTTTCAGCGGTGGAAAAATAAATGAGAGCGAAACCAACTAGATAAATATGCAAAAAGAAATTACCTGAAGACAACTGGGAAATGAAATTAAAGGAAAAATACCTCAAATTTGGCGTCACACCTGGAAATAGAGAAAAAAAAATATAATTTCATCGACTGAAGAGAGATATTAGAATGGAAAGCTAAGACTAGGAAGACCAGTCCACAAGAACACCATAAAAAGGCGAGGCAAATTAGCTAGAGATTTTTTTTTTTACTTTTAAACACTTGGGAAGCCACAAATTTGAAGGTGCGCGAAGTCTTCTCTACCTCCATGACCTTTGTGCACCCAAGGGAAGCCAGATGTCGAGGAATGGATGAGAGTGATGTTGCAATGCCACAAGACATAGGAGGCAGAGAAAACAACATACTCACCAAGCGACTATGGATTAGAAATATTAGGGTTGTGTAATTAGATGTCATCCCTTGGTTCCTATCCTCTCATCCTAGCGGTTCAGGCACTGGAAATGTGGTCACATGCCCTCCATATGAGGGAGGTATACATGGCATGAGTGCATTTAACATTTAATTTCCTAACGCGGAGCAGAACATGTAGCATTTAAAAACATTTTGGGTTTGTATAATCAAATATCCAAAGTGATTGAATACATGCCGTGGAACTTAATATAGGCCATGTTTAAGTTGGTAGCGACATCACAATATCTAGGTACATTACAAAACCGTGGAGAGGCACACCCTCACATCCCTCACAATAGACATAATATCCACATTATAAGTCCTACAATGAACCCAAGTTAAAAATAACGTATATGGGTCATGGGGTATCCCAACATTGATATTATACATTTGAATGTGTACACTAAACATATGTGTAAGTATTAAATGTTAGTTGCAGAATAAGGATAACTTTATGATTGATAAGTTTACAAATGTATACTTTTAATAAATTCATCGAATAAGTTTACAAATATATAACTTTTAAAACTCATAGAAGGGGAATCGTTCTTAGAGTTCATAACTAATACCCTGTCCACAACATCTTCATAAAAAAAACAAGAATATACTTAGCGATATGAGTATTGTTGATGTAAAAGAATATTTTTTTTTAGTGGATTGGAGGCTCGTGACAAATGGTATCAGCCCAAGCTCACAATTGGGGCCTTAAGGAACCACCAAATAACTAAGAATAATTATTTAGGCTTAAAAAATTGAAGTAATGTAGAACTAAATACTCGATTATGTTTGCCATGAAAGGTAATCAAGTGACGCGATTATAGCCGAATGGAAGAGGATACCCCTCCAACCATCACCTGAGATGAAGACTTGTATGTCGAACTTGGAAATTGGGCCACCCCATCAACTTATTAATTTATGGATGCTATTAGAAATCTCGAGAGGGAGTTGGCTTATATGAGAAGTAGCAATGAACACTTGCTAAAAACGCTAGTGAGGAGCAGGAAAGGATGATCAGGGGACTTAATGAAAAGTCTAGCCATAGAACTGTAGAACCTAAAGTATTGAAAATAAATAAAATGGGCACAGAATTAGAGGAATTTGAAAGAGGGGGGATTTAGATAGAGCGTATCCAAAAAAAAGAGAGAGAAAAAAAAATGGAGCTACAAGGGGAATTTAGGAAGTTCAAGCCCCCTACTTTTGACGGGGAGAACGAAGAGGATGTAGAAGCATAGCTTCTTAATATGGAAAAATACGTTCAATTTTATGAATATGAGAGTAACTTGAAGGATAGATTGAACATTTATTAACTGCAAGGAAAATTTGTCCTCTAGTGGGAAGAAGCTAAAAGTGTGCATCTGTTAGAAGAAAAGATAGTATCCTGGGAGGAGTTTGAGAAAGAGTTTAAGTCTCACTACTTAAGTGAATGTTATTGCGATGACCGCACAAAGGAGTTGTATTATTTAAAGTTGGGGAAGTTAACCATGGAAGAATGTGTGGCAAAATTTACCAATTTATTATAGTATGTTCCTTACATTGAAAGAAGAGAAAGCCAAGGTGTAGTGGTTTGTAAATTGTTTACCCACTATATACAAGGAAAGGATTGAGTTTGAAAATCCTAAAACAATGGATGAAGAAGTAAGGGAGGAAAGGTTGTGTTATCAACAATTTAAGAACAAGGGGGAAGGCACCAAATTTTTGCAGAGTAAAGATAGAGTAAAAAATACAATAGGGGAAAAATGATAGAAACCTGCATTTCTTAAAAAATTTGGGAAAGGCCACCAACAGGAAAATTTCAATAGGGAAAACATAAATCAGCTAGCACAATATAAAATTGGGTCCAAACCCATGGATATGAATAGTAAAAATATCATGGAGGTTAAATAAAAGGAACCACTGAAGTGTTGGGGGTGTGGGCAGCCTCATTTGTTGAGGGATTGTCTACATAATCCCAAATTTGTACAAAATATCCAAGTTGTCTACAAAACCACCATAGTGAATAATGTTGCTATAAATATTCTAAGAATAAGCACAACCTTGGAGGATAGATAAGCAGAGCATCAATCAACAATGATTGAGATTGAAGGTACTATTTTAAACCAAGTTGTTTATGTTTTAATTGATCCATGAGCTAGTTTAAGTTACATTGGGTCACAAGAGGTAGAAAAATGTAAACTTAATTTGAAAAGTATAAGACTGCCTGGCTGGTACAATTAGCAACTGGAACCAAGAGAAGAGTAACTAGCCAAGTAAGGCAATGTTATCTTTATTTAAATGACTATTCTATAGCAACAAAGCTAATTATACTTCCCCTAGGTTCATATGACATGTTGATAAGCATAGATTGGTTGGAAAAATAGGGGGCCATTATAAAATGTTTAGAAAAAAGATTGAGTTTTGTGAATAAAAAGGGATAAATTCAAATAATCCATGGCATACCAAAACCCATATCAATTAGACAAATCTCAGTCTTACAGATGAAAAAGAGTGTACCGAGGGTGTCAATTATTTATGGTTCACGTGGAAGAAAGTGAACAACAAGGAGAAGAATCAAAATTAGACACCCTGCCAGTTATGAAAGGGTTCTGAGCTGTAAATCTGGAGGAAATCCCATGTTTACCCCTCGACAGAGACAAAATTTTCCATTGATTTAGTACCTCGTGCAGCCTGAGTGTCTAGAGCCCTTTACCGAATGAGTCCACTAGAGGCATTGGAGCTGAAATTGCAGTTGCAAGAAATATTGGACAAAGGCTATATTAGGCCTAGTATCACCACGGAGTGCTCACATGTTATTTTTCAAGAATAATGATGACACATTTAGGATGTTCATCAAATATGGGAAATTAAATAACTTAACCATTATAAATAAATATCCATTTTCCGGCATTGATGATCTGTTTGATCAAGTAAGGGGGGGAAACAATTTTTTCAAAAAATAATTTAAGGACTGGATATCATCAATCGAGAATAAAAAATGAAGATATTTATAAGACAACCTTCAGAACCAGAAATATTCACTATGAGTTTGTGTTACCATTTGGCCTTACTAATTCCCCAACAAAATTTCCGTGCTTGATGAATAACGTACTTAATAAGTATTTAGATAAATTTGTGTTGGTATTTATAGATGAAATTTTGGTGTATTCCAAAGATGAAGAAGAACACAAGGAACACCTAAAATTAGTGCTACAAACTCTACGAGAACATAAATTGTATGCAAAATTTAGTGAATGTGAGTTTTACAAAAATAAAATACAATTTTTGGGCCACATCATTTCAAAGGAAGGACTAGAAGTTGATCCTAAGAAGGTTAGGGAAATGGTAAATTGGTCCATACCAAAGGATGTCTCTGTTTTTCATTTGTTTATGGGAATCACAAGATATTATCGAGGATTTATAGAGGGATTTTCGAAACTAGCATATCCTATTACATCTTTACAGACAAAAGGAGTCAAATTTGAATGGACAACCAAATGCCAGGAAAGTTTTGATAAGTTGAAACACCTACTTACATTGGCTCCCATCCTAATACTTGCAGATCCAAATAAATAATTTATAGTTTGCACCTATGCCTGTATGGAAGGACTAGGGTATTTTTACTACAAGAAAATTTAGTGCTAGCTTATGAGTCTAGAAAGATGAAAACAAATGAAAGAATTATGCTATATATGATTTAGTGCTAGATGTTGTAATACGTGATTTAAATATGTAGAGGTGTTATTTTTTAGGGAATAAATTCACTTTGGTAATAGATCCTATCATCTTAAAATATATTTTCAGCCAACCATATTTCAATGCCGAACAAGCTAGGTAGATGTTGTTTCTTAGTGAGTTTGAGTTCGACATTAAACACATAAAAGCGAAAGAAAACAAGATAGCATATGATTTGAGTAGACATAACTATATTCTTTTTTCAATAAATTCTTCCCAGAAATCACATCATATATCATAGAGTCGACGTGTTTCGAACTACCAAATGTAGTTCATCATGAACAGAATGATGATTGGCTGATCAATTCCATCAATAAATAATGTAGAGAAGGAAATGGTCAAAACCCAATAATAATAATAAAATAATAAAAATAGTCATTTAGAATTTATAATTTTTACCTCTTATAACTATCTAATAAAGAAATATTAATTAATTTTAATAAAATCAAAAGAAAATTAACTAAAATTCATGATACAAACTAAATAAAGATTAATAAATTACATTATAAATCATAAAATATATAAATAATAACAAACAAAATAAGAGTATACATTAATATTTACCCATTATAACTATTTATAATTGAAAATTTATAGATAATTCAAATGTAAATAAATTAAAAGTCAACCTACTAACTAAATCAATAAAAATAAATTATACCATAAAGCATAAAATATATAAATAATAACATAGTTAAAAAGAAAAAATTAGACGCTAAGAATTGAATATTAAGAATATAATTTTTACCATTATAAATATCTAATACAATAATATTAATGGTAAGCTAGAGGTCACCATAAAATCAAGATCAATAAATTTATTAAAAATTTATAAATAATAACAAACTAAAAATCTCAAAGGGAACAAGTCAATCAATATATATATATATATATATATATATATATATATATATATATATATATATATATATATATATATATATATATATATATATGTGGGAGATAAGGGGAGAAAGGAGAGGGATAATAAAGCAAGGATGCGATGTGATTCATGCTTATGAGTTTCTTGGTTTTACCTCGGTCGCTTCACATAGGCTCTCATAGTCCTGGAGGGGCTACCCTGGTCTGGAGGCCGTTGGCCCCATACGACTGCTGCGTTTGGATGGATGACTCTTGTGGAAGAAAAATGGTCTTCGGTGCCTAGGTTACCAGGTACACTCACTCGAGGACTCCCACCACTCTTTGACCTTCATCAGTTAGATGTTCTGCATCGTACATGAGCCGCATGACCATAACATTCACAAGTTTAGAGTAGTTGTGTTGTTACCCCAGTGATGGTTGAAACGAGATGAACATAGTAGCGAATTTTGGTTGGATGCGATTTGTCGGGGCTGGCCGTTAGTGGATCAATACCCAAGGATCACTCACTCTACATTATTGTGGCTATCGTTACCTCCAAGACCAATTTTGGGGGATTGGCTCCCCATTTCTTTCCTTGTGATGGTAGGAACTATGACAGTGACATGCCATGCCCCTGTCGTGAATAGTTTTGGGACTCTGGATACAGAGGGACATTCATCTCATCATGGGTGAAAATGTGAAGTTGGGTTACACTTTTTTCATTTTTTGAGAAAAAAATATCATTTTTTTTTCTGTGCTTCAACTTTCTACAAGAAAAAACAAATTTTCTGTTTAGAATTTCATTTTACAATAAAAATAAAAGTTGTGAGAAATTTTATTAGATTTGTATTACTTATTTTTTGGAACTTGTTTATAGACATTTGATATGTCAACTTAACATTTCTTTGAGTGTGTGTTCTTTAAAAATCAAAGGATTTATAAAAAGTCATGTTCAAATGCGTTTGTGTATGCTTTGAAAACTTTGTTTTTTTGAGAAACAAAATGTGTTACGACTATCTAGACACAATCTACTTCATTTTCATTATATTTACGAAACTAACTAATGCATATCATAATTACTAGAATTTTTGGAACTTATCTAATATGAAAAAACTGCATATTTTGAATATGTTTCGGCTCACACAGAATTTCTCAACATATAGTTTATAAACTAAAAATCTAAAAACTACCCATTACATACGACGGACCAATGTAATGCACCATAATTTTTTCAATTTTTTTTACAGTTTATTTTGGAAGATACAAAATATTGATTTCACTGAATCATAATGACTTTCATAATTTGTTTGCACCCATTTTATTATAAAATTAATTAAAATTAGTAAATATTTATGAAATGCCATAAAATTTGTATTTCCTGAAAGTAGATTGAATTCTACAAATGCTTGTCTTGGCTCTGAGAGTTAATTCATAAAGTTTCATGGAGTTTAATTAGTCCAAAGTTGAAGAAATGTGTTCAGAGCCGAGCTCATACGTAATTGAAAACATCTTAGTTCGGCCAAATTGTTTTTTGTCATGACGACCCATCAATTCTAATGTCACAAAAGTTCGACCGAAGCTTTTACAAAAGTTCGGCCGATATTTTAATCGACTTTTACGTCAGCTGGAAAATTCAATGAAGCCCCTCCAAAAAAACATTTCGCGGCTATATAAATAGGTGAAAATGAAATCATTATTTTTGCATAATTTGACACATTTCTCCATTTGGGCTGATTTTGAAAAGGTCTTTTTTGGGCTTAATTTTCAAAGGACTATTTTTGGCTTTATATTCAAAGGACACTTTTTGGAGGTATGTGATACATTTTTTGGAGGTATCTGATATTTTTTTAGATGCTTTTTGGACTTAATTTTCAAAGGACATTTTTTTGGAGGTATTTTGTTTTTAGATGTTTTTGGGATTAATTTTCAAAAGACATTTTTTGGACTTTTTTTGGGCTCAATTTTCAAAGGACTCTTTTTAGGCTTAATATTCAAAGAACATTTTTTGGAGGTATTTTTTTAAGTGATATTTTTTAGAGGCTTTTTGGGCTTAATTTTCAGAGGACATTATTTCGAGGTATTTTGTTTTTAGAGACATATTTTTAGAGGTTTTTGGGCTTAATTTTCAAAGGAATTTTTTTGGGGCTATTTTTTAAAGTGACATTTTTTAAGAGGTTGACCTTAATTTTCAATATACATTTTTTGGACGTATTTTCTAAAGTGACATTTTTTTAGAGTACGTGTTTTGGGTTGAATTAAATCTTTTATAATGATTTTTTAAATTGATTTTTTGTCTAACTTTTTAAATGAAATTACTTTGTAGGACTTGGAAGGAAATATTTTGAGCTTCATTTCATTTTTAGAAGACATTTTTTCTCGGATTTTTTAAACTAAGTGTTTTCGGTTGAAGTATGTCTTTTGTGCAAAATTTTTAAAATGAGTTTTTTTTTAAATTAAATATTTTGTGATGCTTTTTTTAATTGAGTTTTTGTCTCAATTTTTGAAGGAAATTTTTTGAGCTTTATACTAATTTATCATGGGAAATCGAAGGAATTTCAAGAGAAAATATGATCGAACAAGAGTCCCTGAAGAACGTAGAGGATATGGGAGAGAATATCGCAAAAAAAAGAGAGAAGAACGCTCAAATAATGAAAGGGAAAATCAACCTCAACTAGAAGTTGAAGAAGGTATGTAAATGTAAATATTATAAATTTGATAATTAAAATTTACCTAGTGTAAATTGTGAAACTTGATTTTTATTTGATGAACTAATTTAAAAAATATTTTTCAATGTAAACAGAGAGAGATATTCCTTAAAACATTAATGGTGAGATACAAAACTTTGAAAGAGAAAGTGAAAGAGATATTGAACTAATGATTGAACATGGTGAAGATATTGAAAGAAATTCAAGTGAAGAAATTGAATCACCAGGTATGTATATAGATATATATATTGAACACATGTGTGTTATAGAAATTATACATATTTATCAATTTAGTTATTTATTGAATATGTAAACTTATTATGTACATTTAATTCTATTATATACAAATGAAATCAATATTGATGATGAGATGTTAGAAAATGTTGACACTCACACATATGGAGATAAAAAAGTTGACCATGTTATACAATATTGTGTTTATAGAATTATTGATTCGTTCTTCAAAGATGAAATTGTGGCAGTTCAAGCCCAATTGTTGAAAGGTCTCTTAACATCAAGGAAATTAAAAGAAGTTACGACTTTATTGGGTATTCAAAAATCAACAAAATATAAAAGAATGAAGGAAAATATGACACAAAATATAAATAGTACTCTAAATTCAATTAGAAGATATAGAAATAAAAGTGATTCAGATGCATGTAGAGAAATACATATGGCAAGGGTTTCATGAAGTACTAAAGAGAATCGCTTGGTAAAATCTATGGCACGAGCATTAGGAACCTCATGAAAGTTTTTGCATAAACATTGGAAATTTTGGTTGCAAATAGATGTAAATGATGAACTCGCTTGTGGGACAACTATTTGTAGGCAACCATACAAAGATAGACTTGGAGAAAAATGCTAAAAAATAATATGTGAATATTGGATGAAAAATTCACGTGTTTCACCAAAATGAAGGGATGTGATGCGAAGAAGAATAGCACGAAATTGATACGAAGAACATCCAAAACATTTCTTGGACACCACTCAGATAGAGTTTTTCAACAAATTCAAAGAAGAAAATCGTGAAATTGATGTCTCAATCAGTGCTTTTGTGAAAAAAAACCATAGTATGTAAAACCTATCACTGTATGCAACACTTGTTGTTGTCGTTATCATGTGGAGTTTTAGTTATACTATGACACATTCCTTAATTTTGCTAAAACATTTTGGAAATATTCACCTCCTCCTTCCACTATCCATGATTTCATATCTCAAATTCTATGTGGAAGACAAAGCCATGAATTATTTTACCAAAAGAAATGTTTTGGTTGTAAAAAATGCGATGATTGTGGAAATTTTATTAAATTTCAAAACAAATATCATACTCATATAAATGATCAATCATTATCCAACATGAAAGTGAAATGGAAGAGATATGAATATATCCATACATCGATTCAAGGTTCAACTGCTAAAAGAATTGATTTACAAGAAGAAGAAATTTTTGTGATATATTTTTTGATAAAGTTTGAGGCATAAATTTATAAATATACCAAGAATTCCCATAGAGCTCGATGGCAAGACTTTCAATTCAAAAAATCCTGTGAATTTTTTCCACTAGGGACCATTTTTTCAGTAGTTGATTTTGCAGAAAACTACACATTTTTTCCACAAAAAGAAATTCAGAGTGAATACTATCATTTTGACCAAGTCTCCATGCTTGTCTATATTCTATATAGACACACTGAATAAAATGTTGATCATATAGAAAGAACCATTGAAAATTGACATGTTATTAAAGAATATCACTTTTATATCAGTGACGCTCGTATACATGATACATATTTTGTACAACACTATTTTGAAAAGAATTATGACTCCTTGAAAAGTTGTGGAATAAAATTCAAGGAACATTGGATACAGTCAGATGGATGCGAAGGTCAATTCAAATCTTCACGATCATTCTTTTCGTTGTGGCGTCTTCATATGAAAACCTGCATTAAACACTGTTGGAATTTCTTTGAGATTGATTATGGAAAAGGAGAACATGACGGCGTAGGGGCATGCATAAAAAGAGCACTTCAAAGATATCAAATGGACCACTCTGCAAACTGACTTGTCTCAGCTGAAGAAGTTGCTCAATGGTACATCACTGCACTAAGCCATGAGACTAACCGATCAAGGGAAGTATGAAGGTACATTAAATTTTATTTTTATTGGGTTTATAATTTTAAACAGTACATTTATCACAATGATTATATCTTTGATGATATTTTGATATCATATTTATATTCTTCTTTAAATTTTCCATATATGGTTTTTTTTGGCATACTAGGGTTCAAGATGTAGATAGATCGATTGGAAATGAATTTTAAACAATAAAATTGCATTCAATTAAAAAAAAATTGTCCACAAATGTGTTTGCATTGGATAAAAGAGAATATTCTTGTTTTTGTCATGTTTGCATAGACAACACATAATCCAATGATGTTTGTGAAAACAAAATGTATGTAAAATATTGACAACATACATAACTAAATACAAAGGGGAAAATGTCTGTTGCAAGTTTTGAATAAATGCAATAAGAGGAGAGTACAATATTATCTAATGGTGATCGAGTTTCTGATCTTGTTGTTGAAAATGGAAACAAGAAACAGTGAAGGAGGCCTCCTGAAACATCTTTCCTGATCTTAGTTGGAGATTGATCACCTAAACTAGGTGGGGACCACACATGTGATTTTTTGTCAAAAAGTATATTTTTAGACTATGTCTATTCTTAGACATATGGAGCATGGTCTAGGAGTTGCGGGATGCTATTCTTGGATGATTGGTCAAGTTGGTAAAAATAGATGGACATCTATTTTTAGACATACAGGTCGAAGTCTATTTTTAGACTGCCTGTCTAAAAATAGAACAGTCAAATATTATTAGCCCTTGATAATATTTGGACTATAAACATTATCTTATCCTCTTGGAGCACTTCAGTTCGAGCTACAGATGTGGCACATGCAGCTGGTAGAAGTAAATTCAAATTTCCTATGGGTTAGTTGAGCTATTGCATGTTTGACTTCAGTTAGAACTCATGTGGCAGAGTTTGGTGGATTTGATGAGACAGTTGATGGAGTTGTGTTCGGTTTAACTTAGTTGAACTAGTTGTATTTAGTTAAACTGACTAATACACTAGAGATGAGTGGTGTGAATTAAATATTATTTAATTCACTAATTATTAACTCATAAATCAACTAAAGAACACATCAGTTAACTCAGTGCATGTACAGTTCAGTGAGGACCAGTGGAAGAGGTAGGAGAAAGGGTGGAGTCTACTATCAGTTGTGACTATAGTGTGCATGAGATTTGCACAATCATTGGAGGAGATTTCCAATGAGGATTGCGCAGTTAAAGCCAAGGGAATTCGAATTCATTCCATCCATTCTCTCATCTTGGATTGCGCAGTAGAGGCAGGCAAACAATGGAGGAGTTTTGAACCTGTGACTTGTTCAAAACTGAGCTTGTTTGTGTGTAACTTTTGGAGACAGTACTGAGTACTTGTGAGGAGTATTCTACTGAGATTGTTACATGATTCTTCTTCATTATAATATACAGACAGTAGGGGGTTTTCAGCTGTAAGCTTTCCCCGGTATACATACTGTGTTATATGTGTTGAATTTCTATGTGCGCATGTGAATGTTTTCAATAACGCTTGTTGTTTTTATTTCCGCATGTGATGATTAATGCGTAGAAGAGATTATGTGTTATGTATGAAGCTCAAATAGTATGTGACCAGGATAATCTCGGTGAATAATTCATCAAATTATTCAAATTTCTACATGGTATCAGAGCGAAATTGATCATCGGGATCTATTACAGTGATTACAATTATTTCGGTAGACAGAGTCTGTAACGGGCCATGTAGCCTCTGGATCCATCCTTTCTCTGAAAGGTGATATATCCAGTAAACGCCCCTACAGTCAATCTCTGTGCTAGAAATACCTTGTTCTCACAGATCCATAAGAAGTTGAGTTTTGAGCTTGGAATTCGAATTTGGCAGTAGTGTTTTCTTGGTGTTGAAGTCAAAATGTCTTATCAAGGATTGCGATTGGAGTATGCTCTTGAAGGCAGCTCGAATTATATTGCATGGAGAGATAGGATGGAGGCGGTGTTAGATGATAACGGGCTGAAGGATTTCATAGATGCTGAAGTCCCAAAGCCTACTGATGCTGCTCAAGTTGAGGCTTGGCAAAAGAAGATGGCAAGGTGTCGAAGGATTCTGTTGGAGGGCGTGAAGGATCACATAGTATCCATCCTGCATGGAAAAGATTATCCATACTTGATGTGGAAAGCGTTGACAGAATTGTTCCAGAGCAAGAGCGACCAGAGGAAGTTGGCGCTCAAGGATAAACTCAGGAAAATTAAGATGGAGAAGAATGACACTATTCCAGTATACTTGACAAAGTTTGTCCACTGCAGGGATGAGCTTGGGAGTGTAGGAGTTAGTGTTGATGATGAGGACTTGGTGAGCTTGGCTCTCCTTGGTCTTCCGAAGAGTTGGCATTCCTATGAGGATTCTGTCAATGGTCGGGAGAAATTGCCAAGATGGGAGTGACTTTGTTCGGATCTTGTGCAAGAGGAGATAAGGCGGAATACCAGGGATGGATCTTCATCAAAGGTATCTGATGAAGAAGATTGTGCTTTAGCTACCAAAGAAAGGAAGGGGAAGGGCAAGGAGAAGGCTTCTCAATTCGGTGTGGATGGTAAAAAGCATGACATGTCCAAAGTGAAGTGTTTTCACTGTCACGATCATGGACATTACGCCACAAATTGTCCATAGAAGAAGAACAAGCAGGCTGCTGGAGCTACAGCTGGTGAGGCTCTTGCCTCGCAATTTGAGCTGGACTTCTCATTGATCACATGCATGGTGTCTAGTGCATTGGGATCGGGGTGGTATTTTGATATTGGCACTTCCTTTCACATGACGGGAGATGTGAATCTTTTCAGTGACTTGGTGGAGAAAAATCTCTAGATGCATGTTGAGTTGGGCGACAATGGACGATACAATGCGACCGGCATTGGTACCATAACCTTTCAGAGGGAGTCAGGTAAACTCATTCTTTTACAAAATGTATTGCGTGTACCAGGTTTAACAAAGAATTTGATCTCAGTCGCAATGTTAGAAGATAAAGGGTATGAAGTTGTCTTTAGAGAAGGGAAATTTTTCCTTTGGCACAAGGCAACGGACAAGTCAAGAAGGTTGGGATTCGGGCAAAGAATCTCTACAGATTTGAAGTAGATGGGATGTCTACGGAGCTTCCTATTGTTGGGAAGCGGGAGAAAGACATGCAACTGAAGCTTGAGAGGGAGCAAGTTTTGCATGCAGGTGAAAGTGAACCTCGGGGTGTGGAGCAACCACAAGAGGATCATGGAGTGGGAGAAACCACTCATGCAGAGAAATTTCGTGCCAGATGGGCAGAGGGAGTACATGCATCTATACCACTAGGTGAGAGGTGGGGCGACATGCATGAGTAATCCCAGGTAGATATTTCAGGGCAGGATTCATGGAGATGGTGTGGATCTCATGAATTGAACCTGGCTACGAGGTGCCCACAGCGCAGCAGTAGCAGATCAGTTGGATTGGTGCAGGCAGATCAAAGTGACAGTGTCAGATACTGGAGCATGAATCAGAGTTGACAGCAAGTGCAAGAGTGCATGGGTGCAAGAGTTCAACAGCGCAGTGGTTCCTGATGACATGTGCAGTAGCTAAGCAGAGGTCAAAGACTTTGATGATAGATTCATCAGACTGATTGAGTTGTTTGGAACATTGAGTTTGGAGATGTTGTAGAAAGGGTGCATGGCTCATGCATGGGTTGCATGGTGGATCACGTAGGTTATGAACATGCTGAGGGTGCATGGCGAATGCATGGGTGCATATCGCATGCATGGAGTTGCTGGCCCTATTATTGATTGCGGGGGTGAATGCATGGAGTTGCATGTCGCATGCAAAGACATTCCTTTCTTGTTGAGAGGGAGTGTTGAAAATGGCAACAAGAAACAGTGAAGGAGGCCTCCTGAAACATCTTTCCTGATCCTAGTTGGAGATTGATCACCTAAACTAGGTGGGGACCACACATGTGATTTTTTGTCAAAAAGTATATTTTTAGACTATGTCTATTCTTAGACATATGGAGCATGGTCTAGGAGTTGCGGGATGCTATTCTTGGATGATTGGTCAAGTTGGTAAAAATAGATGGACATCTATTTTTAGACAAACAGGTCGAAGTCTATTTTTAGACTACCTGTCTAAAAATAGAACATTCAAATATTATTAGCCCTTAATAATATTTGGACTATAAACATTATCTTATCCTCTTGGAGCACTTCAGTTCGAGCTACAGATGTGGCACATGCAGCTGGCAGAGGGAAATTCGAATTTCTTATGGGTTAATTGAGCTATTGCATGTTTGACTTCAGTTAGAACTCATGTGGCAGAGTTTGGTGGAGTTGATGAGACAGTTGATGGAGTTGTGTTCGGTTTAACTTAGTTGAACTAGTTGTATTTAGTTAAACTAAATAATACACTACAGATGAGTGGTGTGAATTAAATATTATTTAATTCACTAATTATTAACTCATAAATCAACTAAAGAACACATCAGTTAACTCAGTGCATGTACAGTTCAGTGAAGACCAGTGGAAGAGGTAGGAGAAAGGGTGGAGTCTACTATCAGTTGTGACTATAGTGTGCATGAGATTTGCACAATAATTGGAGGAGATTGCCAATGAGGATTTCGCAGTTAAAGCCAAGGGAATTCGAATTCATTCCATCCATTCTCTCATCTTCGATTGCGCAGTAGAGGCAGGCAAACAGTGGAGGAGTTTTGAACCCGTGACTTGTTCAAAACTGAGCTAGTTTGTGTGTAACTTTTGGAGACAGTACTGAGTACTTGTGAGGAGTATTGTACTGATATTGTTACATGATTCTTCTTCATTATAATATACAGATAGTAGGGGGTTTTCAACTGTAAGCTTTCCCCGATATACATATTGTGTTATATGTGTTGAATTTCTATGTGTGCATGTGAATGTTTTCAATACCGCTTGTTGTTTTTATTTCCGCATGTGATGATTAATGCGTAGAAGAGATTATGTGTTATGTATGAAGCTCAAATAGTATGTGACCAGGATAATCTCGGTGAATAATTCAGAAAATTATTCAAATTTCTACACTTGTTATAGAAGGTAACATTTCAATTTCTTTCAAATGATAGAGATCTAGAAATAGATAATAAAATCAAGTACACATGTTAATTTTAAAGTAGTTTTCATGTTAATTATGATCTAAATTTAAATAAATAAGCTTGTTTTATTGTGCAGGAGGTATTTTTGCTGTATTTGCACCTACTATGAATGATGAAAATGTGAAGTATTATTTGGTGCATTGCATTGAATGAAAGATCAAATTATTAGAAAACTATAATGATCACGGGTTTACATATGACAGAGGGTCTATTGTAGTGAAAGGTATTTTTTCCAACAAACTAATCAAAGTGGATTTTTTTTTACTTTCAAGACTATGAACTTGATGTCATAAGTTGTCAATATAGTCACTTGGTGTGTGCAACACACATAAAGTTGATAGAAGTTAAATGAAAGAAAAAAATGAAAATCAGGAAATGGAAATTGTCAAAAGCCAATCATGAACGGATCATAGAAGATAGCATTCCATTGAAATTTTTATTATTGAACTACCCAACAATTTCTTCTCTTTGGATTCATCTTTTGAAACTTCAAGAACTCAACTAAAAATTGAATTGACTTTTTATGTTATATGTACTTGAGTGTTCACACATGTACATTGTTTTGGTACATGCACACGAGTAATTTATACATGTGTATACACACACACGTCTAGATTATCTGGTCTAAATGATTTCATACATTATCTGGTACAATTTTTCATAACAAAATTATTGTAAAATGTACATATCTGTGTATCTACCATAATTGACATAATGCAAATTTGAAGTTTCACGGTTTTTTTTAGACATGTGTCTATTAAAACTAAATTATAATTTATTCACTCTTGAATGCAAAATATGTGGTATGTGTTTTGTAATTTCCAGTTTACTATCAACTGAAAGTAGCTTTTCTATGTACATTAATGAAAAATGTTGTGTACTAGATATATATGTTCTAATGCAATTTTAAAATTTTATGATTGTTTGACACATCTAAGAACACCTATAATTTTATGATTGTTTTTAGATATATAAATCGATATGTATTGTACTTCAATCATTTTAACATATATTCAAACATGTAGTTCAATAATTTTAATGTGCATATATTCATGTGAACCTTTTTTTTATTTGTAACTTGGGTTAAGCTATATTAAAAGCATGAAAAAATGTACATAGGCAATGGGCAGAGATGGAAAGTAGTGCTTAGCCTATAACCCTGCCTTGGTAGTGTTCCAAAATAAAGCAAGTTTGGGGCTACCTCAAAGGAGGAAACCAACCCCTTAAGAGTGTTCTCCAGTCTTGTAATACAAAATATTCAGTGGCCCATATGAAAACAAAAGAGATGAAGTATATCTTGAGGTGACAATCATGGAGTTCATTCATCGTCATCCATCGCCTAGTCCTTTTCCTCTATCAAGCACCCATATTATCTAGCAATGGCTTCCTCCTTAGCTATGGGCATTCGAGGAGGCTTCGAAGGGGTTGCATGGACGATGCAGAGTGACTGGGTACTTTGCATCGTAATATATTCTCTTGACATTGTCCGAGTCCATAACCCAAACACCTATCTCCTCCATCGTGCTCATAACCTGGAAGTGGGTTGGTTTTCCTGGGTAAAGGTTACACAGATTGCAGAATAGTGGATTTCCTATCTCTTCTACCCTTGGTCTTCTTCGGAGGCAAAACAATCTCCCCATGAAGGTTATAAAATGCTTGAGAAGCCAACACCTCATGGCTATCAGATGCAGAGCCCTCGGTGGATTCTAATCGTTGGTCATTGCCATGGTGAGAGCGGCCTGAAAACGCACCTCTATAGCTGGATTTTGTGGGTTTCTGACGCTCGTGCGGTGCCATGGTATGGATTCTAACCTGTACATTTTATGATTGTTTTTTTATTTTAAAACATTGATATGTATTGTACTTAAATATCACCTAAATAATAGATGTACATCCTCAAATTATATAACATTCACACACATGTTCAAATGCATATTATACATACCATTGTTTGTATGTCTTAAATGTGATTTGAAATTTCCATCTAGATTCATTTTATATGTAACAAATAAAATGAAAACTTGAGTTTTAAGAAGAAAAAATTATATAACAACATGTGAGCACATGCTAAATGTAGTTCAACTGATCCAGTTGGATATTGGTGGCTACTCGCCTATTCCACTTGGGGCCCCACCATTGTCTCTTTCAGTTTTTTTCACAACTTACTATTTTTAGCAGTTTTTTGGGTCTTGAACTTTCAGAGCCATTTTAAAGCCCCAAACAGAGATAATATGCCGAAGTTACGTCCCCGGGAAGTTGAAACACCAATTTACCCAAACGGGGCCCATAGTTTTGGCGCTTCATCTCCTAGGGTTAGGTTTTTGGACGTTTAGAGTTCTCCATTGTTTCTCCATAATAAATAGGCCCTCAAGCCTCATTGTAACACAGTTTAAAGGTCTGTAGCCACCACATATCTTCTCATAGATTCGCTACCAGTACCCTAGCTATTTTATTTCCATCATGTTTGTAAGCATATTTCTGTGATTTGATATTAATTAAATGAAGCCTTATTTCCACTGTATTTCTATGTTTATGGTTATTTCTGTATTCTTTTGCATTCCTGCATAAATCTGGATCAATGGTATCAGAGTGGTATGCTTTTTATCGATCCTTTTTTGCATGTCCCCAACGAGGTCGGGGTATAAGGAGTTAGGGCTCGATCTGGTGGAACCTTTGCAAGATCAGCCTCGCAAACCCCGATGGACGCCCATGGGGGACAAAAAGAAAGATGAGGGAGAAGTAGATCCTATCAAAATATTTCTCGACGAGGCCCTCGAAAAAAAAAGGAGCGCGATGATGGATAACTTTGCCCAGATCCTTCAATGACTACCCACCAGTGGCACATATGCATCCAACAACCACTCTGGAGGCGCGACTCCCTTTAAGGTACAAGTGAACTTTGACATTCCCATATTTGAGGGAAAAATAGATGCAGATGCCGTAGATATATGGTTGAATCTATTAGAAGGATATGTCTTGTTTCATGACTTTTCCGATCGGAAGAAGATATTTTTTCACTCCTCAAAGCTACCCCCCATGTCAAGGACTGGTGGGAAAAATACTATGAGAAAAAGGACGAGATAGAACCCTCTCTATTCTCAGCCGTAGCCACTTGGAATTATTTATGATATTCCATCAAGGAATAATACGATCCCGTGGGGAGCTATGAGGACAAGTACATACAATTGACCGCATTGCGGAAACAAAGGGATCAAGATGTGCATGAGCTAACGAATTTGTTCCATACCGTATGTACAAATTTGGGTATCAAAGATTCAGAGAAACATTTGGTGCTAAAGTATCACAGTTTTCTGCACAGATACATTCAGGAATAAATGGAGTTCCTCGACATCTCCTCTCTTGGTACGACATACTAGTATGCTGCCAAGATTGACCAGAAATTCAAACAGAAGAAGCGAGACTTTGGATCTGCAAATCAAAAGCAAGGGAAAGGTGCCCCGAAATAGTAGAACAAAAGACAAATCCAAGGCATGGCGGCCCAAAAAAACCTACCAAAGACACAAGCAAAGAACAACACCGCGAAGCCAAAGAAGGACACGGGAAAGTGGTGTGAGTTCCATAAGAGCTCCACTCACAACAAAAGTGAGTGTTGGGCCAAGCAGTCGCTGGTGGCCGAGATGAGGGCTTCTGAATCAGATGCATGTTCTGAATCTAAATCAAAACTTGACAAGGTGAATGACAAAGGGGAGTAGATTATTGATGCGGAGCCCAACACCACTGTTTCCACTACGAAGATCTACAAGGAGGAACCAGAAGATCCAGAGGAGGCAAAACGTCTCTTCCACTCCCAGATCAGGTAAAGGGTTCCCCGCTATGGTTCACTGTCAACAATGGGAGCCAAAAGAACCTCATTTCAGTCGATTTCATGAAGCGGTTGGGATTGTCGACCACATCGCACCTAGAACCATACACCATCGGGTGGCTTCACCAAGGAAGGGATCTCCACGTTAGCAAGTAGTGTCGCCTTCCCTATAGCATCAAGCCCTTCACGGATGAGGTATTGTGTGAAATTTCTCCTATTGATGTTTCTGATGTATTATTAGGCAAACCATACTTGTGGAAGCGACATGCTATAAATGAGTCTCAGCCTCACACTGTTATTGTAACTTTGGGAAATAAATTGTACAGGATACCAGACGTACCACCGCCTCCTACTATTTCTTTGGTTACTGCAAAACAATGTAGTAAGCTCATTTCCCAAACCAGAAATTTTTTTTTCTTGATGATCCACCCCCAGGGCAAGAAGGAGACTGTGGCCACGACCTCTAGAAATGTCTCCTCTGCACGACAAAAACAAATGGACAAGGTTGTGGAGGAGTACAGGGACATCTTCACCTCACCCACAAGGGTACCTCTACACTATCAGTTCAAGCACCCCATTGACTTGAACCTAGGTGCACCGCTACCCAATGGACCAATCTATAGGTGCTTTATTCTATAGAATGATGAAATCAAGAGGTAGATTTAGGAGCTGCTATAGAAAGGTCACATCTGACCAAGTTCATTGCCCCGTGGGAACCCGATCATGTTGGTATAGAAAAAGGATGGGACTTGGAGACTCTGTATTGATTATCAGGCGCTGAACAAGATCACTATCTGGAATAGCTACTCAATCCCACGGATTGATGACCTTCTAGACCAACTCAAAGGGGAAAAATATTTCAGTAAGATCGACTTGAAGTTTGGGTATCACCAGGTACCAATCAAACCCTCTGATGTGTGGAAGACTACTTTGAAAGCCAAGGAGGGCCTTTTCGAATGGCTCGTCACACCTTTCGGATTGAAAAATGCTCCCGCAACCTTCATGAGGTTGATGGATGACATCTTGCACCCATTAACCAACTCATTTGTAGTGGTATACTTGGATGACATTCTAATATTCAGCTAGACTTAGGAAGAGCACCTCCACCACATCCGAGAAGTCATTCAAACATTACGACAACACAAGTTGTGTGCCAATTTGGAGAAGTGCACATTTGGCATGACCCAGGTTCAAAATCTGGGATACACTATTGATGAAAGGGGGTTGCATATGGATCCAGCCAATATCAAAGTCATTCGGGATTAGCCGGACCCAACCACCCTAACTGAGCTTTGCAGCTTTCTGGGTCTTGTTAATTTCTACCGTAGGTTCGTGTTGGGATTCTCTCATATCACTTGGCCCTTGAGTCAAGTCACCAAGCGAGGAGTGAAAGCAAAATTATTTTGGTCGGAATCTCAACAGAAGGCATTCGTAGAATTGAAACATTGCCTCTGTTCTTCCCCAGTGCTCAAATTACCAGACTTGCAACAACCATTTGAGATCAAGACAGATGCCTCTGACTATGCTATTGGGGTAGTTCTTACTCAACAGGAGCATCCAGTGGCATATCACAATGAGACATTGTCTGACACAGTTCGAAAGTATCCCACTTATGACAAAGAAATGTATTCCATTGTGCAGGCTTGTCGACAATGGAAGCATTACATTTTGGGGAAGGAGACAATCATCCACATAGACCACCGACCCTTGCAGTTCATACAGACACAAGGGAAGTTGTAGAACGACCACCATTATAAGTGGTCCACATATCTGCAAAAATTTCATTTGAACATCAAGTACAAGAACGAGTGTGGGTGCACTTTGGGATCCCACAATCTATCATATCAGATCATGATAGTAGGTTCCTTAGCACATTTGGTCCAGCCCTTAATCAATGTTGGACACCAAGCTCACTAGGTCCACAACTTTCCATCCCCAAATTGATGGTCAGACAGAGGTCGTCAATAGGATGATTGTACACATTCTGCGCATGTACAATTAAAAGCATCCACACACATGGGATGAGAACCTTCCCTATGTACAACACATTTATAACTGGGCTCTTCACAACTCAACTTTCCAAAACCCCTTTCAGGTGGGCTTGGGCTTCCAGCCACTATGTCCCATTGACGTAGCCATGCCATTTGTAGCTACTCAGGCTGATTCAGCTCATGTCTAGTCTGAAGCTAACAAAGTAAACAACTTCATCGAGTGCATTCAACACATCCACCAACAGGTTCATGACATATTGGACAAAGCCAATGCTAAGTACAAGCAACGACATTATCAACATCGGGTGCCACACAACTTCCAGGTGGGCGAAAAAGTGTGGCTACATTTGCAGAAGGAGCGCCTCACTAGACTCCACCTCAAGATGCGTTCCCTCTGATATGGGTTGTACACCATCACCAAGGTTGTAGGGAACAATGCCTTCGAGCTCAGTATTCCACCATTCCTTGGTCTGCACCTAGTATTCAATGTAGACCGCCTTCATCCCTACTTCCCACCTCTATTGGACACCTCTGAAATTGTAGAATAACTCACACTAAAAGAGTTAAACCCAGAATGCATGGAACAGGCCACCACAGACTGTATCATGGACATGAAAATCAAGGACACTCGCCGACAGAAGATCCAACTATATCGGGTTGTGAAAGCTGGCCAAATTCTGCACCAAGGCAAGTGGTTCACTAGGGACCAAGTTCAATAGAAGTTTCCTCATTTCATGGAGGAAATCAATGCAATGGGGACCATTGCTTCCTAAGGGGGGAGGAATGATCCAGGTGGATGTCGGTGGCCACCCGCCTATTCCACTTGGGGCCCCATCATTGTCTCTTTTATTTTTTTTCACAACTTACTATTTTGAGCAGTTTTTTGGGTCCTGAACTTCTAGAGCCATTTTGAAGCCCCAAACGGAGATAGTATGCTGAATTTACGTCCCTGGGAATTTAAAACACCAATTTACCCAAACGAGGCCCATAGTTTTGGCGTTTCATCTCCTAGGGTTATTTTTTTGGACGTTTAGAGTTCTCCATTGTTTATCCATAATAAATAGGCCCTTGAGCCTCATTGTAACACAGTTCATAGGTCTGTAGCTGCCACATCTCCTCTCAGAGATTCGCTACCAGCACCTTAGATATTTTATTTCCATAATGTTTGTAAGCATATTTCTATGATTTGATATTAATGAAATGAAGCCTTATTTCTGCTGTATTTATATTTTTAAGGTTATTTATGTATTTTTTTGAGTTCCTTCATAAATCAGGATCATCAACTATCCAAAATATACACATTTATGTGTAAATTGTAATTTGAAATTTCCATCTAGATTCATTTTATATTTAACAAATATAATGGCAACTTCATTTTATATCTAACAAATATAGTGACAAATTGAGTTTTAAAAACAAAAAATTACATCACAACATGTGATCACATGCCAAATTTAGTTTAAATATACAAAATATGCACATGTATACATGGTTTGTAATTCAAAATTTCCATCAGGAGAGAGTCATTTTATATTTTTAACAAATTTATAAAATTACAATTTTTTAAAAACAAAACATTATATACAAATCACATGCCAAATGTAGTTCAACCATCCAAAATGAATATACACATTGTGAAAATGTAATTTGAAATTTCCATCTAGAGATTCATTTTATATTTAACAAATAAAATGACAACTTGAATTTTAAAAACATAATATTATATCATAAAACAAAACATTATATCACAACATGTGATTACATGCCAAATGTAGTTCAACTATCCAAAATATACACATGTATGTACATGGTTTGTAATTTGAAATTTCCATCTAGAGAGATTCATTTTATATTTAACATTTATAAAATGACAACTTTCTAAAAACAAAACATTATATCACAATCACATGCCAAATGTAGCTCAATCATCTAAAATATACACATTTTGAAAATGTAATTTGAAATTTCCAATTCATTTTATATTTAACAAATAAAATGGCAACTTGATTTTTAAAAACAAAACATTATATCACAACATGAGATCACATGCCAAATGTAGTTGAACTATACAAAATATACATGTGTTTTGTAATCTGAATTTTCCATCTAGATTTGAATTTTATATTTAACAAATAAAATTATAAATTGAGTTTTATAAACCAAAAATTATATCACTGTTATGAAACTAGCTCCAAAAATAGATGAAAAGAGATATGAACGCCTTAGAAATCAGCCACTTCAAAGGGGCAACCTCCAATCCATTACATAAATGAACAATTCTTCGATGATACAAATGACAAAACCTCCTTCTATATATAGCGGTCGATGGTGTCGCAGTATAATCCTAGCCGACCTAATAATAACAATGTAAGGGAACAATAATAACAATATGGGGTTACAGGGGTACAACAATAACAATAAGGGGGCTACACTAATAACAATAAGGTACTACATGAGTAATATGGGGACCTAACATGCCCCTCTCCTTCAAAAAAGTGTTGTACTCAACGCTTGAGTAGCTTTGGATGTTCTTGTATAAAATTCTCATCCTCCCATGTAGAATCTTCAGTGGGTAAGTTCTTCCATTTGATGAGATACTATGAAATTGATCGATTTCGTATTTGTCAAGTTCTTCTTTCCGTGACTATTTCAGGTTCCAATATGATTTTTCCTTCCTCATCAAGTTCTGGCAATATTTTTTGATCTGGAAGTTTGTCACCAATAATCTTATTTAATCATGAAACATGGAAAATTGGATGCACTAGCGAAGAAGTAGGAAGCTACAATTTGTATGCCATAGTACCTATCCTTTGCAACGCCTTGTAAGGACCATATTATTTTGGTGATAATTTATTATCCTTCTTAGATTTCTTGAGGGACATTTTTTTTTATTGTTTTAGCTGTAAAGATACCTAGTCTCCTACATCAAAAATTCTCTCATTGCGCTGTTGATCTTCCTGTAGTTTCATTAGATTTTGTGCCAAGTTGAGGTTATCCTTTAAGAATTCGAGAACTTGCTGTTGATTCTTGATGTGATATTCCATTGCTTGCACCTTAGAATTTTCTCTTAAATATGATGTGATGGATGGTGGATGATATCCATAAAGTGACATAAATGGGTTCATTTTTGCTGCAGTATGGAAGGAACTGTTATACCACAATTTAGCCAGAGATAAGCACTTGAACCATTGTGTTTGTTCATGAAATAAAAAACAACGAAGATATCCTTCCAAAAATTTGGTCACTACCTCAGTTTGACCATCAGATTGAGGATGATAAGATGATCTATGAGCTAGTTGAGTACCCAAACAAGAAAATAATTCCGTCCAAACATTACCTATAAAAATGGGATCTCTGTCGCTTACCATAATCTTTGGGTTTCCATGTAGCTTTTGAATTGTTTCCATAAATGCAATAGCAACTATACTTGCTTTAAATGAATGAGATAATGCACAAAAGTGTGCATACTTGTTAAGTATATCAACTACAACCATTATGACACTCTTTCCTTCAGAATTAGCTAAACCTATGATAAAATCCATTGAAATTTCCTCCCAAAATTGACTTGGAATGGATAAAGGTTGTAGAAGACTCGAGGTCTTAATTGTCTCAACTTTATTTTGCTGGCAAACCAAACATTCTGCCAGAAAATTTTGAATATCAGAGTTAAGGCCATCCAAAAAAAATTCGTTCTTCCCCCTGTGGTAATTTTTAAAAATCTTGAGTGTCCTCCTAATGGAGAAGTGTTCAATTACAAAAGAATATTTTGTTTTATCTAGGAATTATTACAAAGATATAAGCGATCTTTGTACCATAAGGAATCGTTTTTCCAACTAAATTTATCAAATGTACTAGGATCTTGCTTCAACTTTTGAAAGAGTGTCTAGACTTGTTTTTCCTTCTTCCATTCATCCCTTGCTTCGGTTATCCAATCTGGTTGGATAATAGAAATTGAACAAAGAAATGCTTCCACCTCTTCATCCTTTCTTGAGAGTGCATCTGCAACAACATTTAGCTTCCCTTTTTTGTAGATGATTTCAAAGTCATAACCCAACATCTTTGTGACCCATTTTTTCTACTCTTCTGAAGGTAGTCTTTGTTCCAAAAAGTTTTTAAGACTATCATGATCAGTGTTTACCTTGAAGTTCCTTTCCATTAGGTAAGGTCACTATTTCTTTAGTGCATGTAGTATTGCCAGTATTTCCTTCTCATAAATAGCTTTCTGTAAATACTTTCCTTTGATTCGACAACTTTAAAAATAAATGGGTCTTCCTTCTTGAATTAAAACAACACCAATTCCATATCTCGATGCATCACATTCCACAATAAAGGTTTTGTGAATTCTGGCATAGCTAAGATTGGTGCTAGGCAGATTGCCTCTTTAAGATGTTCAAAGGCCTTAGTTGCTTCTGGAGTCCATGAAAATGCATCTTTCTTCAATAATGTTGTTAGAGGTGTTGTTATTCTCCCATAATTCTTAACAAACTTGTGATGATACCTTGTTAACCTGAGAAATCCTCGCAACTACTTTATGGTTGCGGGGATGTTCCATTACTTAATGGATTTAATTTTTTTAGGGTCTACCTTAACACCCTCATGAGATAAAATATGACCCAAATATTCCACCTCTTATATTCCAAAGAAAAATTTGGATGTTTTTTCATATAATTGTTTCTCCTCCAATAGTTTGATCACCCTCTCAAAATGTTGAACATGATCCTTCCAAGACCTGCTCTAGATTAGTATGTCATCAAAAAATAATAGCACAAATTTTCTAAGGGAGGGTTTGAAAATGGAATTCATCAACCCTTGAAATGTATAAGGTGCATTGGTAAGGCCAAAAGACATGACCAAAAATTCATAATGAACCTCATGAGTTCGAAATGCTATTTTTAGAATATCTCCAGTCTTCATTATAATTTGATGATATCCTCAACAGAGATCCAACTTGGTAAAATAAATAGCGCCATGTAATTCATCCAATAATTCATCAATCACAGGAATGGGAAATTTACCTTTAATAGTGAGCTTATTGAGCTCCCTATAATTCAGACACATGCACCATGATTCATCCTTCTTGTGCACCAATACTATTGGAGCAGAGAAAGAACTTTTACTAGGTAGAATTATACCACCCTCTAACATTTTTGCAATCATACGTTCAATTTCGCTATTTTGGACATAAGGATATCTGTGATTCCTAGTGTTTGGATTAACACTTCCCGGAATAAAATGAATAGAATGATCATGATAACGAATAGGTGGGAGTCCTTTGGGAGTATCAAACACCTTGGAATGATTTCCCAAGACTTTTTAGAGATACGGAGAAATAGATGATTTTGATGTTGGAACTTTTAGTGAGCATAATTGTGCAATTACGCCTCTTTGTTGTTTCTTCAGAATATTTTTCATGCTATTAGAGCTTATTATCTTTCTTGGCCTCCCTTCAATACCTTGTAATTCAATTTCCTTTCCTTTTAAAAAAAATTCAAGAAAAGTTCTTGAAAATTAAAAGCTACCGTCCCCAAATATTGTAACTATTGTACTCCTAGTACAACATCAACACCTACCATTGGAATGGAAAGAATTGGAATATTCAAGGCATATATCCCCATGGTTAGCTTGATATTATGGAATTATCTAGAGAAATTTATAGTTCCTCCATTTTCATCCATCACTTGACATTCTGGTGTTGGATATAGCGAACAGTTCAATTCCTTCGCTACCATACAATGAATAAAATTATAGGTACTACCCGAATCAATCAACATTATTACCTTTTTCTTATTGATATGTCCTTCTATATTAAGAATTTGAGGAGTGGTAATTCTTGCCAATGCATTACAAGGTACGGTAGGACTTATTTCTTCTTCTTCTAGGGTTGGTTCCTGGTGTATATATACTTATTTTGAAGTTTCTTGTTCATTTTCTTCCTCCTCTTCACAATCTATGTAAAATAATTTCTTCTCAGCACATTTGTGACCTTTAGTGTATTTGCTTTTAGAACTGTAGCAAAGCCCTTTTGTTATTTTTTTCTTCCAATTTTTGTAGTATCAACCTTTTAGGTTGTGGAAGTCTAGGAGTAGCAACACTTCCATCATTATAGATGTGAGTGGTAGGCTTCCTTGTCGCCATAATTTTACATTCAATTTGTATTTCCAACTTGAATGCCTTCTCTAATGAATAAATTTCCCAAATGAGAAATTCATGTTGGATGTTATCCCTTAAAGTCCCTATGAAAACATAAATCATGTGTTCCTCTGGAATATCAGTTACCCTTATATTCAATTTTTGGAAGTCCTCAATGTGCTTCACCACTGAACCCTTTTGTTTGAGATTTATCAATTGGCCAAAGAAGGTGTTGCTCTTTATATCCTCATAATGTGATATCATTTCCTCTGTAAAAATTGATGAAGTGAAATTTTTTTTACGGGAGAAAAGCCATCAGTACCATACAAATGTATTTTGTTGTAAATGTAAAGTTACAATGCGTACCTTTTGTGTGTTTTTCACATTATTAAGATCAAAATATTGCTCCATCTGTAGTATCCATGTTACGGGTTCCTTGCCATCAAACCTCCTCATATCCATATTTGGAACATGGTGGTTCTTCCATCCAAAATTAGAGTTTATGAAATCATTATTAACATTTATTTTGTTCTCATCATGAGTTCCCTTACTATCTTTTCAGCATTAGGAAACATTTCTTGTATCAACTTTATTACACCTTCCAAGTCTTCTTTTAGAATATTCTTCATGTTTTCCATGTTTTCTTTCATGTCATCCATATTAGCTTCCATGCCATCCATCTTAGTTTCCACGCCTTTCTTCAAAACTTCCATTTCATTTTTTTTTCTCTTTGTGAGAGCAACAAAGGATTCATAAATTTGGTGCACTTGCTCTTGTAATTTTGATATGTGATGGTGAAATTATTCATCTTCATGAGTCATAGTAGAGCCTTATAAAGGGTTAATGGGTGTTGAATTCTTTTTAGGAGGAATTTTTTAACAAAATACTGATATCCATTCTACAATATTCCCTTGGAATAAATTCAAACTGATTTTTCATACAAGACTTATGCAATTCAAAAAAAAATACACACCTTTTTATTGATATTGAGGAGATCAATATTGAAATTGAATTATATCTGTGATTTAGGATCTTCAATATCTAAAATTTAGCCCTGTCGTAGCCCTCTGAAGCTTCTTTCCAATTACACAGGTCTGACATGATTTGGATTCTTCAAGACAAAGTTATACCCAATCTACGACAATGACCTAATTATGGATTAGTTCAGTAGAGTGGATTTGTACGACGTGCCATGTGTAACTATTTCATCCTTTGGCTCTGAAATTGATATAAAGGAAACTAAATTCCATGTACTTGCAGCCGATTTTTACATAATTCCAATCCGATGCTCAGAGAGAGAGTTATGACAATTTTCCCATGGTCACCTATTTGAGATGAAATTCGGGAGCCTGAAATAACTCTAACTTCCACAGATGACATCTCCGAAAATATTACATATTTATCAACCTTTTCCATGACATTACTTAGGATTTTGGCTTCGCTCTGTACAAATTTCATCTTCTGAAGCCTCGTAAAAAAGAATTATAGCAAAGAAGCCACGATGACATATTTAGGTTAAATTCAGGAGCCTGCAAAAAGACCTAACTTCCATCGACCATATCTCTGACAATATTGTGAACCAAGATTTGAAATATTTCCAAGACGTTCCTTAGTATTTCTTCTTCGCGCTCTAAAAATTTCAACTTTTGAACCTTCGTCGAAAAAACGTTATCAAAAAAATTCCACGATGACTTGTTTGGAGCAGCGAAACCCTAGAATCGAAAGCTATGATACCAAATGTTATTAAACCAGCTCCAAAAATAGAAGAAAAGAGAGGTCAACGCCTTATCAATTAGCCACTTCGAGGGGGAAACCTCCAATACATTACATAAATGAACAATTATTGGATGATACAAATTAAAAAACCTCCTTCTATATATAGGGGTCCATGGTGTCACAATATAATCCTAGATGACCTAACAATAATAACAATATGAGGGTTACAAGGGCATAACAATAACAATAAGGGGGATACACTAATACCAATAAGGTACTATACTATTAATATGGGGACCTAACAATCACAACATGTGATCACATTCCAAATGTAGTTCAACTATCGAAAATATACACATCTACATGTGTGTTGTAATTTGAAATCTCCATCAAGATTCATTTTATATTTAAAAAATAAAATGACAACTTGAGTTAAAAAAAAAAACATTATATATCAGAAAATGTGATCACATGCCAAATGTAACGATCTGAAATTCAAAATAATTCTTGATAAAAGTAAATGTAGTTTAAAACTATATCCAAATAGTAAAATAGGTCCAAAATTTGTATCTCACATGAGCAATAAAAGTAAATATATATCTAGTTCAATGTATAGTGTTACAAGTATCAAGTTATATAGAAAAGTAAATATGACTGCATAGATAAGACTATATATAAAAAAGTAAATTTAAGACTAGATTTATCAAATATAATGTTGCACACATGTGCATCATCCATCAAATACAGATGGATCTAGTGTCTCTTCCAGCAAAGTCCTGATCTTTGTGCTATCTTGTAAAGAATGGGGAACCTGTAGACAATGTGTACAAACATTAAAATTTAATGTTTTAAAGTTGAATGAGAATATAGAACTTAATGTAAAAAAACAAAATGAGAAAAAAATAAATCATGCAATACCTCATGTGGTTCCCTCTCCATTGTGTTTTGTTGCTCGTCCATTAAAAAATCCTCCACAGTAACATCTTCCATAGTAAACTGTACAATATACATGTACAAGTATATATATATATATTAAAATTTTTCAAATGAAAATGAAAAACTTATTTTCAATAATATTAAAAGAACATTTAGAAAGCTTTTTCAGATGGTGTGGATGTTCCTATCTCCATCATGCACTCCATCGCTAGAGTCTGTGCAGAACGAAAATCATCTCCAAAAACCTACAATTCAAAATTTTTAAAAGTATAAAATAACTCAAGATCTAGATCTCATTTTATAATAAAACTTTTGAACTTCAATTTATAACTTATAACTTAAACATATAAGTGAAAAATTGAATACCTGTGATGGTGGATTGGGCACATATTCTAAGGGTGGCTCCGAAAAAAAATCTCCAGAAACCTAAAATTCAAAAACTTTAAAACTGTAAAATAACTCAAGATCTAGATTTCATTTTTTAATGGAACTTTTGAGCTGAAATATATAACTTAAAACCATATTTAAGTGAAATTTTTTTCATACTTGTGATGGTGGATTTGGCACATATCCTAAGAAAGAATAAGGTACCTCCATCCCAAAAACATCGAACAAAATCAAAATCTGTTAACATAATTATATACATGTACATGTGTGCACAATTATTTATTTTAAAAATATGTCATCATGTTTCGATATATATAATAATAGATAAAAAATAATTTTACATCATCATGTTCACTTAAAAAACACTAAAATGTGCCAACATATCATCTTGATGGTGAGAACCATATTGATTGTGTGATTGATGGTGAGAACCATCTTAATTGTCTGAACCAGAGGCTCTGACCGTGGTATTAACATATTCGTTCATTAAGCGTTAGAACTGCTAATGGTGTTAAAATATATGATACATTTTTGTTATATTTGTTAGTATGAATCCTTTGTCGAAGTGTACAAAAAAAGACCACTTTAGCTATGCATAACTAATAGCCCTAACATCAAAAATGGTTGCCAATATCTTCAGATCTGCAGTTAGTTGATCAAGACAAGAGCTGCAAAAAACCAGATCTATGCATAGAAAGACATTAAGCAATAAAAAGAAGGGTTTGCTCCATATATCCAATAGACAAGACAAGAACAATTTTTGAAAGAATTTTTTGTATTAAGCGCACCTGGGAGGAAAACAAGAAGATGTTTCCAATTCTCCTCAATGGGATGGGTTCTTGGAAGTCCTCAGCACTTCAGATCTAGAATCTCTCTCTCTTGTTGGTGTAGAAAACCCAGACAAAGATAGAACTCAAGGGAGCTCACACAGCAAATAATGTAGAAAAATGTGACCAAGTGTATAGATCCAGAGTGATCTAATAGGCAACAAAAGGTGAAGAATGGTAGGAAAAACCCTCCTATTTATAACAAAATATTGGGTCATTCTAGATCTTGGTGCATGATTAAAATAATGTTAACCAAATCTAGATCCACCTTTTATGGAATATTTTATTATGTTTGTTGGAGGGAAAAAGTATTTGACTTGGGTCAAATCCCTTTATTTGTTAATAATAAATAAATAAATGATTTATTTATCTTTTTAAGGAAGTGGTTGAAGGATAAGTAAATAAATAATGATTTATTTAATTATTTGTGGGTGATTTGGTCATATTTAACAAGGAATATTATCTAAATAATATTTAAATAATTATTCCTAGAAAATAATAAGATAAATAAAGGTTTATCTAATTAATTTCTTTGTTTTGGGTTAAACATGACTAGGAATAATAATTAAATTATGGTTTAATTAATTATTCCATGAGAAAAATCAAACAAAATAGGTTTGTTTAATATTTCCTTTTGGGGTTTCCTGTTTAGACCATAAACAACCTAATAAATGTGGTTTATTAAGTTATTTTACATAGTGAAAGAAATTTTACTTAGGGTAAAATTGGTCTTACATGGTGTACTTGGGTCCATCTAATGATAAGAGGTTAGATGACCAAAAAATGGTGTAACAAGATTAATGTATACAAATAAATATATGTATATATGTATTTATACAAATTGTACATGTGTTTAAATAATCACCCTAACCATTAACACATATTGATCCCATGCCCTTTTTCTCATGAGTAATTAGGTCCTACCAACCATTGTGAAAATTCTTTGGATATGTTCTGATATATTCAAAACTCATGTTGTATATCTCATCATCTATATGATACACAAAATTAGCACGTGCATTCTCTCATGCTCTTTTTCGATTCAGACAAAAATCAACTCCACCCTGTCCACTCTAAACATTGTCAATGATGACATCCCTTGCTTCTCGACTAATTTGAGAAGTGGCATCCATCTCTGATTGCAAAGGTTCAACACAAAAAATTCAATTAACCAATGGTAGCTTAGGGCGAGGCAACTCAACATCACTCTTAGTGCCCCTACAGTCACATAATCGACCTTTTCTAGGACCAAAAATTTAGAGGGAAGTAATTATAATTGGGTCTCATTCCGAAAAAGGATTTTGCATAAAATATTTTTTCAAAATAAAGCAGAACCTCATCGTTCCATGGGAGTCTTCCATAGGTAGAAAGGTGCCTATCATACAAATGGCCAGGTATATCAGGGTGCTTGAAATATTGCACCTTTAACATCTTTATTTTCAGCCCTTCTTTGAAGTTAAACATAGACTTGGTCATTTCTATTGTAACTCTTTGTTTAACAACCTCCCATGTATCGGGACCCATCATGGTTTCCTTTATTTTTCTCATCACCCTACAAAAGTATCAGTGGTTGGCCCAAGCCTAAGGTACATATATACTAGTTCACTTAAAGAGTGAGTAAATATTTCCAATCTTTCTCGACTCTCAGCAGGCAGTTTCAAAGACACAATATCTCTCTTCAATTTTGAATGAAGATGTTGACACCTTTGTAACGTGCATTGCTACATGTTTTATCCAAAGGTATATCGGAATTGTCAGATGGAGAATTCATGGATGATATACAACCTTCTTCTTAAATAATGCGTTCTATCCTACATCTTTTTGGAGCAACATTTGGAGAAATGTTTTCACCCTCTGAATAAATATATAAAATTTTGTATAAATACAAAAAAATCTAGACAAATTTGTACAAATTGAATGAAAATAATATTCAGATTGATGGCCACCTCGATATGGTTGGCCAACATCATGCCCACCGTGAGACTATTGAGAACCATAACAACCACCGATTGGTGGAGAAACAACACAAAAATCCATTGATTGGCCTCCGAGGGAATGCATATCACCACCCTCACGCAATTGGCCACCACCTATTGATGGGCCTCCAGGGGAATGTCTACCACCACCAACCTCACTCGACAAGAGGGAAGCTTCATAAAAAATATGAATTTATAATCAATTTCAAAATACATTCATACATATAAATACATGTACATATGATTGATTAAATTGCATGAACCATACCATGATTGCGTGAACCATGGCCATGCTCCATTGATGGAGTAGACAGCCTTGTCCTCCTAATTCCTAAAAAATAAAAAATGAAACTCATTAAAAACTAATTTAACTCACAAAATTGATAAAAATGCAATTCCATATATATACATGTATGTACATGGGGATAAAATTATATATATAGTGAATAAAAAAAATAATTCGACATGTATACACACATGTATGTATGGAGATAAGATTATATAAATACTATGAACATCCCTCGATCTGTGATCCCCCCTTTCTCGTAGAGGCATGCGATTCTATTGATCTTCGCCTTTCATCCTCCATCATATATATGGATATATCTACAGTGGACATTTAAAATTACTTTAAAATTACTATTTAAAATAAATTCAAAGTATTTCAAAAAATTAATCTAATTTAGTACACAAATTATGTAAAACACCACTTTTAAAGCACTAATTGAAGTGTGAAACTCAATTTAAACAAAAAATTGTTGTAGTCCTCACATTTCAATTTATAAAAATGTGAAGTTCACCAAGTTTCACTTTACATGCTGGGAGCAAACTTGGTAAATAATTGAAAAACATATGGTCATTAAAAATGACGCATTTATAAGTAAAAAACACACACATATCAAAGATATGTTATAATGTCCATCAATAAATTTTGAAGGAGAGAGTCTCAACACTAATTCATCTTTGAGATATGAATCTTGAATTTTCATTGACCCGTATAATACTAAGTCATCTATTAATTGACCTTTGACAAATTAATATTCAATTAGCACTGCCCATTCATCTTGAATTGGCATTGCCCAACAAAATAGATCACCAGACATCATATTAACAATTGCACAATGTCTTATACTAAAAAATTAAAATTGTCTAACAATATTGTTTTCTTTTCCATGCAGTTGTTTTAGCCTCTCCTACTTAACTTTGTACACAACTTTCATCTGGTTGCACAGAAGTTAAGAATTGGTGAAAACAATTATCACTCTATGAAATTCTCAAGTTGTGGAATTTT